>CM032333.1:78069401-78669401 GCA_019022515.1 Quercus aquifolioides
TCTCTCTACCCGTGAATATGGAAGGTAAGGAGGTGTTGGTAACATTTATAGTAGTGGCCTCTTTCTCCCCGTACACTGCGATACTTGGAAGACCGTGGATCCACGCAATGGGGGCCGTCCCGTCCACCTTGCATGTAAAAGTGAAGTTTCCTACCGAGCATGGTATTACTGTGGTAAGGGGATGCCAGCAGACGGCAAGACAGTGTTTAGTCGCCATAGCTCACTAGAAGAAAGGGACGGCCAAACAGAAAGGGACGGCCGAACAGAAGGAGCACGCTGAACAGAAGGGCCCACCACCAGGCGCCTCGTTATAGCAATTATAGGATCCCCAAGGGGAGAAGGGAAGTGGATGTGCCGAGGAATTGATGAAAGTGAGGATACTCCCAGATGCTGACAAGTGTTTTCATGTTGGGAAAAGCATAGATGAACAAGATAGAATTGAGATGTTGTTACTCCTGATTCAGAATGTGGATGTGTTCGCATAGAGCCCATATGAGGTACCCGGGGTGGATCCCGAGTTTATCGTCCATAGACTTAGAGTTGACCCCTCGTACCCTCCTAAGAAACAGAAGCCGAGGATATCAGCCAAGGAGCATATCGAGGCAATAAGAGCAGAAGTCCAAAAGTTGAAGGATGGGGCAATAAGAGAAATCTTTTTCCCGGAATGGTTAGCAAATACCGTAGTAGTAAAGAAGAAGAACGGCAAGTGGAGGGTTTGCGTGGACTTCACGAATCTGAACCGAGCGTACCCAAAGGACCCATTCCCCGTGCTAAAGGTCGATCAGCTGGTGGATGCAACATATGGACATCCGAGGATGAGCTTTTTAGACGCTTTTCAGGGGTATCACCAGATCGCACTGGCTCCTGAAGACCAAGAAAAGACAGCATTCATCACCCCGGAGGCCAATTACCACTACACGGTGATGCCTTTTGGATTAAAGAACGCCGGGGCCACGTACCAGCAAATGATGTCGAGGATGTTCCGAGACAAGATCGGTCGTACAGTTGAAGTATATATAGACGACATGGTGGTGAAAAGCAAGCAGGTAGCGCGGCATATGGAGGATCTTCAGGGAGTATTTGAGGTTCTTCAGCAATACAAGTTACGACTTAATGCTGAGAAGTGCGCGTTTGGCGTGGGCCCAGGAAAATTCCTGGGGTATCTGATCACCAGCCGGGGAATAGAGGTCAACCCCGACCAAATTGAGGCTGTAAAGAGATTGAATCCACCGAGCAATCCGAAAGAGGTACAGGTGCTGACCGGGATGCTAGCAGCCCTCAATCGGTTCATCTCCAAATTCGCCGATCGCTGCCGACCATTCTACCAACTCTTGAAGAAGTGGAAAGGATTTCAATGGAACGAAGAATGTGACAAAGCTTTTCAGGATTATCTGGTGCAGGCGCCCATGCTGACAACACCAGAACCTGGTGAGGATTTATTCATGTACCTGGCAGTGTCCGAACATGCCGTGAGCGCCGTGCTACTGAGGGACCAGGGGATCTAGCAACCTGTATATTACATCAGTAAGACTTTAGTTGATTCCGAGACAAGATACTTACCACTGGAGAAACTAGTGTTAGCCCTAATACATGCTACGAGAAAGCTGCCGCACTACTTTCAGGCTCATACGGTTTACGTCTTGATCGAGTATCCCTTGCAGTCACTATTGAAGAGATCAGACTTCACGGGCCGAATAGCAAAATAGGGGACTAGGCTCGGTTCTTTTGACATACGGTACAAATCGCGAAATTTGATGAAGGGCCAAGTCCTTGCAGATTTTGTTGTCGAATTTTTGCTGAAGAACAACGAAGAGATAGTTTTATAGGTGCAGACGTACCTCTGGAAGGTATTCGTGGACGAAGCATCGAGCTCCACGGGTGCCGGCATCGAGATTGTCATTATCACCGCGGAGGGAATCCGGTTAGAGCATTCGTATAGGTTGGGTTTCAAAGCCTCCAACAATGACGCAGAATACGAAGCTTTGCTAGCCGGACTAAGGACGGTTTCGAGCTTGGGGGCCCAGGATGTTGAAATCTATTCGGATTCACGTTTGGTTGTCCATCAAGTGCAGGGCAGTTTTGAAGCCCGAGATCCTCGGATGAAAGCATACTTGGAGCAGGTGAAGCAAGCTATAAGCAGCTTTAGAATGGTGAAAGTGATCCAAGTTGCTCGGTCGCAAAATAGACACGCCGACTCCCTCGCCACACTAGCATCAACAGTAACCGAGGAGATACCCTGGCTAATTAAAGTGGAGCTTGTTCAAGAGCCCAGCATCAAGGTATCAAATGATCCGATAGCTGCAGGGATCAATGTCACAGCAGTTTCAACGCTTGGGCCGTGCTGGATGGATCCCATTGTTAACTTCCTGACAGAAGACCGAGTCCCTTTAAACGAAAAGGAAGCCAGCAAGATTCGCAGAATTGCTCCTCGGTATTGGTTATTAGAAGATCGGAAGTTGTATCGGAGATCCTTTGGGGGGCCGTACCTCTTGTGCTTACACCCAATGAAAGTGAGCGAACTTTTGGCCGAGCTTCATGACGAAGTGTGTGGCAGTCATGTAGGAGAACGGTCGTTGGCGCACCGAGCAATAACTCAAGGCTTTTGGTGGCCTAATGCAAAAAGATGCTGCCGAGTATGTGCGCAAGTGTGAACAGTGTCAAAAACATGCCCCCCTGATCCACCAGCCGGCAGGCCATCTAAACCCAATCAGCAGTCCTTGGCCTTTTGCACAGTGGGGGCTAGACATTCTCGGTCCATTTCCCCGGGCAACGGGTAATCGAAGGTTCGTTTTGGTGGCTCTCGACTATTTCACCAAATGGGCGGAGGCAGAGGCTTTAGCCAATATCAGGGACGCGGATGTGAAAAAGTTTGTATGGAAGAATATAGTCACAAGATTTGGGGTGCCGAACTCTCTTATATCAGACAATGGGTTGCAGTTCAACAGCCGGAACTTCCGTGAATTTTGCGAAGACCTCGGCATCAAAAACAGGTATTCTACTCCCGCGTATCCCCAGAGTAATGGCCAGGCCGAAGCTGTAAATAAAGTAATTGTGAATGGACTGAAGAAAAGGTTGGAGGGCGCAAAAGGAAAATGGGCCAAGGAGCTTCCCAATGTATTATGGGCGTACCGGACAACCCCCAGGAGATCCACGGGAGAAACCCCATTTTCTCTCACTTATGGAGTTGAAGCCGTGATACCAACCGAAGTAAGTCTATGCAGTGCACGAGTGATAGGATTCGATCCCGCCCAGAACGACGAGATGATGGTCGGATGCTTGGATATGTTGGAAGAATGCCGTGAAGCGGCGACTATAAGGCTAGCAGAATATCAGCAAAAACTTGCCCTGAGGCACAGCCGAGACGTAAAAGTAAGGGAGTTTGGCGCGGGAGATTTGGTCTTGAGAAAGGCTGTAGGGAATATGCGAGATACTAATGCTGGGAAATTGGCACAAACATGGGAAGGGCCATACAGGGTCACTGCTGTGGCCGGCACGGGGGCTTGTTACTTGGAAGACCTGGACGAGAGACCGTTACCCTGACCGTGGAACGTCCATAATCTGAAGAAGTACTATCACTGATCGCCAATTCGCCGAGCAGCAAATTAAGTGTGGTATCTTGTATGTGTTTTGTTATAAGAGTAACGATGTTTGCTCATGCAGATTTGTATTGTTCTACTCCTGACCCTCGGTTTGATCCCTATCACCGAGCAGGTGGAAACCTTAAAAATTTATTCTAAGGATAGAAACCTGACCCTCGGTTCGATCCCTATCACCGAGTAGGTGGAAACCTTAAAAATTTATTTTGACAGAAACCTGACTCTCGGTTCAATCCCTATCACCTATCACCGAGCATGTGGAACCTTAAAACAATTACAACGGAAACCTGTCCCCGGTCCGATCTTCATCGCCGGGCAGGTAGAAACCTTAGCCTAAATTTCCTAAGGGTAGAAACCTATCCCCGGGTCGATATCCATCACCGGGCAGGAAGAAACCTTGGCCTGAAAGCGACCTGAAGATGGAAACCTATCCTCGATTCAATCTTCATCGACGGGCAGGTGACAACCTTATTCTAAATTCCCCAAGGGCAAACAAAAATGATCACATCAATAAAATAGCAAGTCATGGAACGCTTGGTTCTCATAACCGAATGATAAAATGTTTCAAAACAAATAAAGGATGGATAACCAAATGATAAAATATTTGTCCTCATTACCATAACCCAATAACTTCAGGGAGGGTAAACTTAGTGTCAAAGTCATAAACCAAAAGTAAATTGTTCGGTCACCATGACTCGGTGACAAAGCAGGTAAAAGGAAACAACAAAATAAAAGATGTTCGGTCACCACAACCCGGTGACTAGGCGATACCGAAGTAATAAAGGATCAGTGTAAAAGAAAAATAGAGTTTGCAAGTATTAAGCGGCTGGGTTGGTTTGGAAAAGCTCGACTATGTCTTCCGAGATCCGTCCCGTGGCCTCCTCGGTGGTTGGCCTTTGGTTTTCAGCATGGCCTGGGGCATTGAGGTTGCTCGTGGCCTCCATATCGGGGTTCTCAACATGAGTGTCAATGGCTTCTACCAAGGCCCTCATACTGGGGGTATCCTCGTCATCGGCAGCCTCAGCCTGACTCTGGACCGGGAGAGCAACAACGGGGTGGGGGATCTTTTCTGGATTCCACAATTGCGAGTCCCCGGGAATCCCCGCTGCTTGAAGAGCAGCCAACCAGCCCTCCTCAAATCCCTGAGCCTGAGCTTGAAGAACGACGGACTCCATGGAGTTCTTCGCATCCGTGAACCCCTTGTTATACCATTTGGTCTCACAAGCGTCCAAAGCAACCTTAAGTTCAGCAATTTCTTTGTCATGAGCCGAGTTTAGGCTCTCGCCCGTCGCCAATTTCAGCTCGGCATCCCCCAACCTGCCCTCCGTCTCGGCCAACCTTTGCTTAGCTAATTGCCGCGCAGTCTCCACAGATTGTACCTTCAGCTCAGCCACCTCAGCCTCCTTAACCTTATCCTAGGCCGTGTCGATGGCAACTTCCTTCAGAGCCTTCTCCCGCTCGGCGTCTTCAGCAAGCTTGCATGCCCTCTTGCCGAGTATATGCGTAAGTTGCGCGACCTAACATCACCGAGTCCGAATTAGGAAAATGTACGAGGAAGAGAGGGAGGAATTTATCATAAGCAAGATAAACATGAGGCGAAATAAGGGAGCTTACCGCGATGGAATGCCACTGCAACCGCCGAATAATGGAGATCTCGGAGCCTTCGGACCAGAAATGCATGTCCTCGGGCAAAAGCAACCCGCTCACCAAGCTTTCTGCCACCTTTCCCCCCTCTCCTTGCGCCCACATCTTCAGGCTTGCATTGGACGGCAAAGGCGCACCACCGAGCATAAAAGTTGGCTGCCAGTTGGGCGCTGCCCGCAAAGAAGATGCGACCTCAGCACCGCCGGGGGCTGCAAGTTGTGTGCCACTTGCCGGCTCCCGAATTACAATCCCTCCGGTGGGGCGGGGGAGAGTCTTGGTGGGCGCCTCGCTTGTGTTTCTGGCCGGTTGATTGTCCACACGCTGTTTTTTCTTCTGCCGGCCAGAAGGAGGAGGAGTAGGAGGAGTGCGGTCTGCTGGACGAGCTTGCTGCGGCTGGGCTGAAAACCGTGGGCCAGATAAGAACCGATCAACAGTTAGCTTCTTTCTGGTCACCATTTCTTCTTCTTCTTCAACTAATACTTTTTCGGCCTCTTGTTCTCCGGCCTCTTCTACTTGGGCTTCGACGAGAGCGTGTGCTAATTTCCGTAAAGCCCGAGAAACACGTTCTGCCGATTCGTCTCTAATCGGGACACGGTCTTCCGCAGTTAAGTAATTGAGACCTTGATCTCGGGCTTCCCCGGTAGTCAGATTAGGAGGGAGAAAGTTGGCGTGCCGGACATCTACGTAAGACAATAACGGGCTGTCAACAGTGAGGGCTTGGCTAAAGGACTGCCAAGTCTTGTACACGGGGGTGCAACCGAGTATAAGGTGGGAGGCCCGGAGCTGCCCGTCCGAGTGTACAAAAACTTCGGACCGCAGTATGAAATTCAGGTCCCTGATGTGAACCACCCTAATGTCCGGGGTGAACAGTTTACCTTCTGCAAACAAAACCACAGTAAATCAGTATTCGAAAAAGTAAAATTGCCGTGAAATAAAAAATTACGAGTAAGTTTAAGGGAGGTACGAACCCACTTCGCGCCGCGAGAGGGGGCAGGGGATGTCACCGACAAACCAATTGCCGCGCACCCAGACGAACTCCCCGGCAGAATTCCTATTGGAGTCAGGCAGGCACGAAATGAGCCGTACCCTCATATCCCTAGTCTTTAAGTAATAATTAGTATTTTTATTCCCACACAGGCTGTACATGTGGTTTATGTCGTGGTGGTCTAGCTCTAAACCGAACACCTGGTTTAACCTACTGACGCAACTAACCACCCGGTAAAAATTGGGGGGGAATTGGTCGGGGCAAAGCCCGTAATATCTAAGAGTGCTGAGCAGAAGCGGGTCCACGGGAAACCTGACCCCGCCCTCCAAGATTGACATTAAGGGGAGGAAGGCAGTGTTGCCCCCTCTGTGGAGAGCAAATTCACTCTTGTGGCAATACGCCACTTCCACATCACTGGGGATACTGAACCTCTGCCTAAAGGTGGCCAAGGACGCCTCAGTATTCAAAAGGTAAGCAAAACCCATCTTATAACTCTAAATGCGAATGAGGGAATTTGAAGAAAGAAATGGAAGTAATAGAAGGGGCTAGAGAACTTACTTTGGGCTAAAGGGAAGGTAAAGGCTCTGGGTTGATCAAGCAGTGCGCAGATGGATGCACGGCAGGAGAGAAGATTCAGAGAGAAGAGAGTGAAAAGTGGAGAAATGATTCAGAATGGGGGATTTATAGGGGCCAGAGGGAAGAGTAAATGCCACTCATTAAATGAGGCGCGGGAAACCCCAAGAGTCCCATCACAAACCGTCACACGCTAGTCGCCTCGGTTCGCGAACCGTCAGGAAATGATGACGGTAGAACCAACCGTCGGCACGACGCGTCTTTTGAGGGCGCATTAATTGGCCTCTCAAATTCCCAATGCATGCTGATCGGTTTACCAGACAAAAACTATGCCTGGGGATCCTTGATTCGTCCTCAATCGCCGTGCACGAATCAAGGGGGGGCTAATGTACGGTGCACCTCCCCCAGGACCATCTGGACGTTTGGGCCCAAATTATGCGAGTGGGCCCATGGTTTCTGTATGGCATCCCATACCCGGGAATGCCTGGGCCCTTAATTCTTATGCAAAGATGCGGCCCATGATCCTGTTCTCTCTCTCTCTCTCTCCGCGGGCCCAACCCGAATCTGCACAAGTCGCTAGCCTAAGTTTTGCCACCTTGTTTGTGTTCGGCAAGTCCTTACCGATCAATGTTGTGGATGACATCCAAACTTCTCATCCGGTGTGTGACCGGCAGTGCATTTGATGCACCGCTGCCGAGCGTATCTCCGGAAGTGGGAACTAAGTTCCAAGGCCATCCTCATCGCTTCCCACTCCCATCTAACCACCCACTTATGATCGATAATACTGGACCACTCATTGCACTAACCAGAAGGTGATCATAACCTCTCCACTAACTTAGCACTATAAATATGAGAAGTTTGGGGAAGATAGGGGGTTGGAAAAATTCACTAAGAAAGAGGGAAAGATAGATTGAGAGCAGAGGGAGAAGAAGGCGATTCAGGCAGTTGAGGAGAGAAAAGTGATCTCATTGAATCTCAGTGCCGAGGACGACCCAGGATAGGAAATCCTTGCCCATTACAAAAATAAGTTGTGAGCCCAAGGGAGGTTATGCCCAATAGCCTCGCTTCTGGCGCGCACAGTAACAGTTTTAAAAATCTGTAATTTCGAAAAGTACTTGGAGAAGAAGTTCGGAAGAGAAAGGGTTGAAGAAGGGGGGATACTGCAAATAACTGCACAGCGCGCAACAAGATGCCTCACCAACTACGTCTGGGTTTTTGGTTTATGTACTTTTTTTCCCAAATAATAGTAGATTTTTTTTTGGGATAATTTAATGCAAAAAAAAAAAAAAAAATCACTAATACTACAACTAAAGTGAAATTAAAAGACCGAATTGAATTTTAAACAAAATTAGATGGTGCAATTTGTAAAACCTAATAACTAATTGTTGGAAGGGGCTTAGGGGGAAGGCATAGAGTCATCCAGAATAACACTTGAGAAAAGTTTAATTAATAACTTTATCTCTTAAAATTGTATTGGAGAAAATAATATCACCACTCTTTTTAAGCCATTAGTCATATATGCAACCTTACTATTCATATGTTGTAAAAAATATATATTATTTTAATGTGTGGTTGTGTGTGAAGAGAAAAAGTGAGTGGGGGAAAAAGAGAGATAATAATACTTTTTATTATTTTATTAGGTAGTTTATATTATTTTATTGGATTGTATGTAAAAATAAAAACTGGGATATTGGGAAATTTAGACCCCGGTTGATAGAATTAACAAGTTTTAAACCCAAGTTGTTAATTAGATTTATTATGAATAAAATTTGTTAAAACAAACAAACATCAATATCATGTCAAAATCATGCAGCGGAAAAAATAAATAAGACAAGATATGATGACCCAGGAAAACCAATGAAACCAACCAGTTTCATAGTAAAAAACCTGGGGGGAAACCTTCCCGAAAAGCAATCCACTATAGTAAAGAGAAGTTTCAGATCTAGTACAAAACCTTTGTCCCTAGACTCTACAATCCCCGTAGATGAACTCACAGCAGAAACCTTCTACCGCTTCAGAACCTCTGAACTCTTCAATATATGAACGCCACCCTTTGATGATGCACGAATCCCAGTACGTGACTAACCAATTGCGCGGATCCCAGTACGCGACTTAATTACCAACTAGAAGAAGATTGTTGGCTGCAAAGTTCTTCACTTCATCAACAATGAAGATCAAGAAGCACTTGGTTACAAAACCCTAAGGCGCAAAGACGCAGTAACTTCTTTTAGAGAGAATAAGGCATCGGTCACTTTTTGCATATGTTCTCCTTGTATTCTCTTATGTGACAGGCCTCTAAAATAAGCCTTATATAGGTCTAGGGTTGTGAGAAAAGAAACCCTACACAAATACAAAAGCTTGGCCCAAAAATCAGATTTGAAAATTCTGATTTCTGTAACCTCGATAGATAGCAGGTGTCGAGGTTTAATGAGGCTCGACAGATACAGCTATCGAGGAGGTGTCGAGAAGGTGTCGAGGAGACAGAAGCTTTCTCGATCGATCCAACATCTGTCGAGAAGGTGTCGAGATTGTGATAAGAAAACACCTTAAAAATCTCGATAGATAGCCAGCTATCGAGAGGTGTCGAGCAGCTGTCGAGCCATCTGTCCGCAAGTGTCGAGTTATCTGTCTAGCTTTATTGAACACCTTTTCTTCACTTGTTTCTTGGTCCAATCTTCATGGCTTTAATACTATACTTGAACAACATGTTTCTTGAAGTATTAAACACATTCTAGATCTACCAAATTACAAGTAAAGTGCGTTTTGTCAAAGAATTAGCCAATTACATCAAAGAATGTCCTTAACAATCTCCCCCTTTGTCAATCCGTGACAAAACCAAAACAAACAAATGAACATATGAGAGAAGTCATAAATCACTCAACTCATACTCACTTGTTAAATACAATAAAATCTATCCTAACACAAACTCTTGAAAAAACTTTGCAAGAAGAGAGTTCATGACAAGTAGACTTTGACAACCTGTATTTCTGAAGCATTTTAAACAAAACTTATCAAGCCATTTTTGTGTGAACAAAAATAATAGATTGCATACAAATAATAGAAACATGTGTATAAAAATAGAAAAGAAACAACACATGTAGAGGTAGGTGAAGAAAACATACATCAGCATATAAATATCAAAGATAAGGACAATGAATGTAAACATGGTCACAAGATGAAACACAACTCCCCCTTACAGAGACATGTATTTCTCCCCCTAACATGTAGAATCTTAAAGAAAGAAACCACAAAGTCTCCACAATTTCTCCCCCTTTTTGTCATGATTGACAAAGGGTACAAGAAGCTAGAAAGCTTCACCCGAGAAACATAAAGATGATCAAGGAGGCACAAAGAAATCCATATAAATGCATGAATGTAATGAAACAAGATGCTATGGATGACAAGATAAAAGAAAGATGCAAAACATGTGAAAGCAAATCTCTCAACAAGAAAAATGTTAAGCACATAGATCCCAAAACACACACACACAACAAGTCTAACCAATTTTATATTTCAAAAACAAGTCAAGACAGTTTAGTGAGTATACATTAACACATGTAAACCTTGTGATAGCCAAATCACATTGTACCTGCACATGTATCAAGAGTAGCAAAGAATATTGCGTGTTGTGTGTGAAAAACATCGCAAGATTGCATATGTGTATACATGTTATGACGATCTGAGATATGAGAAAATAACTTTAACTCACACTAATCATAACTGTTTGATGGTGACTATCACCTTCGAGGTACATCCTATAACTCCCACATCTCCTAGAAAACACGCTTGCAATCATATTTAAAGCATTTTAATCTTTTTGCTTTTTATTTTCTTTGCATATTTTCTTTTAAGCATATCATGCATGGGCATAAAAAGAGAGAAAAGAAATACCCAACATGTTAAGCATAGACATTGCACTTTTGCTATGCCGAAGCATACAGATGTCTTTGACACTGCACTTTTGCTATGCCGAAGCATACAGATGTCTTTGACACTGCACTTTTGCTATGCCGAAGCATACAGGTGTCTATGACACTGCACTTTTGCTATGCCGAAGCATACAGGTGTCATAATATGATTGGCGGGCAACAGTGGTGAGATGGTTATTTATGTCTTTCTCTTAGAATTTTCTAGTCCTACCCGTCAAAAAGAGTGATATGAGTGTTAAGTTTTAAGAGATAACTTAATCTTACTCATCACAAACAAGAGCCACAAAGCTCACTTGCTTAGTTGTGCATGGAGATGCTCATCTAAGCTACAAAAGATACAAAGTTTAGAAAACTTTGTTTCAATGGCCATCCAAGGTACACAAGTACCAATGTACACAAAACACACACTGTTTTTGTTTTTTTTTTTTTATGATTTTTCCTTTTTATTTTTATTTTGAAAACAAAACAAAATAAAAACTAAACAACCAAACAAAAACAGACAAACAACATGAAAGCATGAAAGAAATATGCATATGCATGAAGACATGATAGAAGGGTGCAAATGCATGAAAGTATGATTCCAAAAACAAATAAGAAATCAAGCAAAGAGAGTCCTACTTTAGATAGAAAGAATTAAAGCAGAGGACAAATAGAAAAGACAATTAAGTTTAGGCTCCTTTATCACCCACACAGCATGAGTCTTTGGCCATGAAGATGAAAAGGCACGTGTCCTAATATGTCTACTAAAGGACATAGAAGAATTAGAATTCTCCTGAAATTGAGTTAAAAAGCTCAAGACTTTTAATAACTCTCCAAACTAAGGTGTAGGTCCTTGAGAGGAAACTTGTGACCGTTTGGACAATTGCTTATGGGGATACAACTTAAAGTAATTAGGACGAATGTGTCCAGCAACACCACAATGGTGACAAACATGAGGTCTAATAAAGGATTTAGAATTAGACAAATCAGTTTTGGATTTCATACCTTTATCACCTTTCTCAGATTGTGGCACAAAGATAGTCCTTGATCCAGAAGCCGTGGATGAGGAGGGGTTGGAGAAAACAGCATATCCTAAGCCAGTCTTATCAGAATTAGACTTTTGAGCACTCAAGACCTCATCAAGCTTTGCACTAGACATCCTTTCTATTTGAGTTCTAGCTTGACTAAGCTCAACTTCAAGATTCTTGACATTCTCTTCTAATGAGGCATTCTCTACAACAAGAGTCTCAACTAATCTTGTAGTCTCATCTAGCTTGACTAACAGATCAACTTTTTCAGTTTTTACCTCATTAAGCTCTTTTCTACAAAGATGAGAAGTCTTTTCAGATTTTATGAATTCAGTGCATAGCTTATCATAGGCTTCCTAAAGGGTCATCTTCTTGGATACTTCATCAGAAGAAAAATCCTCACTGTCACTAGCACTCTCCACAATCACCTTATCGATTGTGGTAGCAAAGGCCATAATGTGACGACATTCATCCACAAACTCATCAGAAGAGTCATCCTCAGTATCACTCCAGGTAGCAACCAACCCTTTATCTTTTGACTTCTTGATCTTTTCCTTCATGAGGTAGTCTGGGGACTCTATCCTCATCTGACCAAAACCTTTGCACTCATGACATTGGATGAGGGGTTTCTCATTCTTGCCCTTCCTTGAGGATTTAGGTTTCCTAGGAGGTTTGCCCTTATCCTTTTTCCTAAACTGAAGAAGTTTGATAATCTCATCAGTTATGAAGGTTAGATCTTCATCCTCATCTTCACTATCATCTTCATCTTCAGAGTCCTCAATCTCTTCCTCTATACCCTTGAGAGACAAGTTTTTACTATTTCCACCTTTTCTCATTGAGCCTAATCCCATCTCATAGGTTTGAAGGTTCCCTACAAGCTCAGTCAAAGGAATTTGATCAATGTCCTTTGCTTCTTCAATGGCAGTGATCTTGGCATGGAATTTTTCAGGTAAGGACCTAAGGATTTTTCTAACAATCTTGGATTCTGCAATACATTCTCCAAGGTTGAAAGTAGAATTCACAATATCCTTGAGTTTAGCATAAAACTCATCAAATGTCTTATCCTCCTCCATCCTTATTTCTTCAAAACTACTAGGAGTTGTTGAAGCTTCACAATCTTTACTGCCTTGGTACCTTCATAGGTGGTCTCAAGAATGGTACATGCTTCCTTGGCAATTTTCTTGGATGATATCTTCTTAAATTTCTCTTTGGTCACCCCACAAAACAAAGCATTCAAGGCCCTACTGTTGAAATTTGCTGCAATTATTGTTGCATCATCCCAATCCACTAGAGCTTCCTTTGGCTTAGTCCAGCCAACTTCAACAGCTTGCCATACCTGTTCACCTAGAGCCTGCAAAAAAACTTTCATACAAACTTTCCAGTACGCATAATTAGTTCCATCAAATAAAGGAGGTATAAATAAAGATCGTCCTCTATCCATGACAACAGGGGTCAATGGATCACACTCAGGAAATTAATCTAATCAAAGTGAACCTACTCTGATACCACTTGTTGGGAAAATTAGACCCCGGTTGATAGAATTAACAAGTTTTAAACCCAAGTTGTTAATTAGATTTATTATGAATAAAACTTGTTAAAACAAACAAACATCAATATCAAGTCAAAATCATGCAGCAGAAAAATAAATAAGACAAGATATGATGACCTAGGAAAACCAATGAAACAAACTAGTTTCACAATAAAAACTTGGGGGGAAACCTTCCTGAAAAGCAATCCACTATAGTAAAGAGAAGTTTCAGATCTAGTACAAAACATTTGTCCCTAGACTCTACAATCACCGTAGATGAACTCACAGCAAAAACCTTCTAGCGCTTCAAAACCTCTAAACTCTTCAATATATGAACGCCACCCTTTGATGATGCACGAATCCCAGTACGTGACTAACTAATTGCGCGGATCCCAGTACGTGACTTAATCACCAACTAGAAGAAGATTGTTGGCTGCAAAGTTCTTCACTTCATCAACAATGAAGATCAAGAAGCACTTGGTTACAAAACCCTAAGGCGTAAAGACGCAGTAGCTTCTTTTAGAGAGAATAAGGCATCGGTCACCTTTTGCATATGTTCTCCTTGTATTCTCTTATGTGACGGCCTCTAAAATAAGCCTTATATAGGTCTAGGGTTGTGAGAAAAGAAACCCTACACAAATACAAAAGCTTGGCCCAAAAATTAGATTTGAAAATTCTAATTTCCGTAACCTCGATTGATAGCAGGTGTCGAGGTTTAATGAGGCTCGACAGATACAGCTATTGAGGAGGTGTCAAGAAGGTGTCGAGGAGACAGAAGCTTTCTCGATCGATCCATCAGCTGTCGAGAAGGTGTCGAGATTGCGATAAGAAAACACCTTAAAAATCTCGATAGATAGCCAGCTGTCGAGAGGTGTCGAGCAGCTGTCGAGATATTTGTCCGCAGGTGTCGAGTTATCTGTCCAGCTTTATTGAACACCTTTTCTTCACTTGTTTCTTGGTCCAATCTTCATGGCTTTAATACTAGACTTGAACAACATGTTTCTTGAAGTATTAAACACATTCTAGATCTACCCAATTACAAGTAAAGTGCGTTTTGTCAAAGGATTAGCCAACTACATAAAATATGTCCTTAACATGGGATGTAGGGTGAGTTGTAAAATAAGTTGGTAAAATAGATAAAGTAGTGTTTGAAGATGCAAAATAGGTTTTTTTTTTTTTTTTTTGGCATCCCCGGATGCTAATGCTCTAAGCTACAAGTCGCACTACAGTATGTTCAAGGGTCGAGCTAGGAGTTCAGGGTTTTGTGGGGGGACCTTGTCCTAACCCTCTTCCCACCTTTTATTTAAATGCTATTTAATGTATATATGTATTTATGTATGTGTGCAAAATAATAACATCATATCTAATTCTTTTTTTTTTAATGATAATATTTTGAACTTGAAAGTTCAAAATGCGTGTAAAACACCTTTGAACGTTTAGACCCCAAATTACAAATTATCAATTCAAGCTTATAATTAAACAATTAATGTGCGGAACATGAACATAAGCCAATGACAGAATTGATAAACAATCTAAACCAATTTAGAATCACATCCACAGCAGATAATAAACGGTAAAGATTAAGGGAAGAGAGATGCAAACACAAAGACAACACGCGATGTGTTATCGAAGAGGAAACCGAAGCCCTCGGTGTAAAACCTCACCACCGCCCTCCAAGCGATCAATAATCCACTAGAAAATGTAGTTAGGATACATGAACAACAATAGACCCTCCAAGCCTAATCTACCCGGGTACCTAAGCCCTCCAAGCTTCCTGCTCCAACGAGGTTGTGCTGAACCTTTTTCTTCTCTAGCTTACCGGATTCTGCTATAGCCCATAGCATCAACCAATAACCATTGGTTCCTTCCCAAACTGCTTCCCTTAGCACTAAAAGACCTTCTCACAGATGTGGGTGTGGTGAGACAAGGATTTGGTCAATACCCTCTCAAGAATGTATCAATGAAGAGGAAGAGAGTAGAGGAATTTAAGGAGTCTCTTAGTGAAGATTGGGGATGAGGCAATCTTGTTTTTCTCTAGGGTTTCTCTCTCAATTTTTCTCTCTGGAAGCTCTTAACATTTCGTGGGTATAAGGGCCTATATATAGTGGTGTGTGTTTGGAATACGAAGAGACAATTTTTGCCAAACAGGGCTGGTTGGCGGCTTGTCCAAGTCGCGAGTTCAAGTCGCGAAGTAACGGCCTGGCCAGCCTGGGACTTTTGTCCTGTAGTGCGACAGTTGGCGCAACCCTTCAGCTCCCCTGTGTGCTTCTCACGTGCCTACAGTGGGCAGCTTACCAGTCGCGAGTCAGCCGCGAGTCCTAACCGCGAAACTCCTGCTTCTTTGCACAAACTTAAGCTTTTCTTCACACTCTCTTCACACACTATCCTTACATGAATCCCACCTAAATACAGGGTTACTAAGTGCTAAATTACAAGCAAATTGGCACGGAATAAAGCCAACAAGATGGTTGATAAATTTCAACCTTACAATCTCCCTTTGGCTATTCCGTGACAAAACCCTAAAACAAACTCTAGACTTAACGCTTGAGTTGGGAACAGTTGGAAAACTCACTCACACCTAACTCTAGAATCTGTGAAGCTTTTAAACTATAAGAACAAGTACTCCTGAAACACAACAACACAATAAGTTTATTGTATGCAGAAAACTTGTAATGCATATGGAGCAAGCACAATGCGATCAAGCACAATAGAATAAAGCAATAAACCATGGCAAGACCAAAATAGGTAATCACTATAACCAAGTGATCACAATGCTCATTCACACTTGGAATGAACATACGGACATTCAAGATGACATACACATGGCAAATCATTTGAATGACCAACACTCAACCAATGCACAATACATGAAGTATGTGCATCTAGGAAAAATCCTACAAGGGCACAAGAGTGACAATACTTAGAAGGAAATGCATAACATTTAGTTAGAAGTACTGATTTAACAAAGCATAAAGGCTGCATAAAGCATGGTACAAACTACAAAGGCCTACAAAATGCATAGAAACAAACCCTAAAAGCTTACAAAAGCAATATGGGTACAAATCATAAACATAAACCTTAACAACCTACAAAGGTACTAGGTACAAAATATAAAGTACTTCCCTTATCCCCTATTATGAATCATAAGAGCTGTGATGAACTTGGAACATATATACCTGAACCTGAAACACTTGCACAAAACACATTAGACCCTCAAGGTAAAGCAAGTAATAAACGGACAAGTATAATGTAACAAGTAAATTGCGATCAAGTAAACATGATGTGAAACATGTGAGCAACTTGATCAAACACCAAACACCAAAACAAAGTTTTCTTATTAGCTCAATGTCTTCTCCCCCTTGGTACATGCATCTCCCCCTCTACAAATGTGCACGAGAAATAGAATTTCTCCCCCTAAGAATGTGCACAAGGGTCATATAGAAATGACAAAAACTCTCTGGTGTACTCCCTAGAGTATACTCTCCCCCTTTTTGTCAGGAATAGACAAAGGGTCAAGGAGAAACGAGGGCAAGAGATGAAGGTATGAACAATGACAATGATGCAAGAAGGGTGCAATGATGCATGAGGGGTGCGAGATGAATGAGAAAAAGAAGCTCAATCCTAAGATATTACATGCTAGAATGAAGAAACAAGGTATAAACCAATGCATGACAAGGGTAGCAAAGGTGTGTGCAAGAGGTGGCTAAGTGCAATGCATGACCAATGCATGAAAAATGCACATGTGGGGCAAGGTGTGTTAAATACACAACCAATGAACCAAACATGTTCCTAATGAGAAAACATGAGAAACCCCAAAGTTTGATACTCATTGGAGTCCAAACAAGCGAGAAAATGCCTAAGAGGCATTTTATCAAACACCTAGCATGCACACTATGAAGAACAAAGTGAAACAATGCATGAACATCATGAAAACCACCCTTAATACATGTTCTTTTTGCCACAAGGGGCCAACATCCAAAGCAAATCATCAAAAGAAACCAATCCCATACAAAATTTTGATAAAAATTAAGTTTTCCCAACCCCTATGATCAAAATCCCAACCAAGAGCACAAAACTCACCAAAACATAATCCAAGGATTCAAAAAAATGAAAAGAGTTTAAAATTACCTTAGAGATGTTAATGGAATGAAAAACCATTCAAATTGGTTGGGTTTTGATGTAAAAATATTGAAAGAGGGGTTTAAGAGAGGATGGGAGAGGTTTAAAACAGGTTTCCCACGAAAAGCCCTTTAAAAAGCTGTTTCTGGGCGTTTGGCGACTGGGCGAGTCGCGAACGAGTCGCCAGTGAGCCGCGAAACCATTCTGTGTGAACTCGCGACTGGGCTCGCGACTGGGCAAGTCGCCAAAATGAGTCGCCAAAACTCGCGACTTGGTTTGGCGGGTTGCAAGTTGCCAAAAATTCTGACACTTGTTTTTCAACCCAGAACATGTTTAAACACTGAAAAACAATGTAAGCACTAAGCATGAACACAAAAAGTGATAAAAATCACTTCCAAAAACATATAAAATGATCAAAAATCTTTTTGGATTGATCCATATAAAGATGAGCACACACACATCACATTTAAACAAGTACAATCGAACAAATGAATAAGGCATTCATTGAACATTAGGCATGTGTGTTGTGTGTGTGTATCAAGTGTGGAATAGTCCATAGTCTAGAGTGAAGCTTCAATGATCAATTCAATCAAGTCATACACAACTAGTACTAAGTCAAGTGGTCTATCTCAATTATAGAAATGAACATATATGACCTCCCACAAGAAAATGATTACATATCTTTGAAGCTTTTCATTTGGCTTCTTTACAATTCATAACATTTGATCATTTTTTATCTTTACATCTCATTTTGAGATCGATGCCTGAAATTTTTGATATTTCAATTTGATGAACAAGCCTTTGGCTTTTTGGGCATCATACATAATCATAAAAGTCGCTTTCCCTTTTTCCTAGTCAAATACTAGTATGTGCGACGGCTTTTGCAGCTCATTATCTCTTTTCATTTTGAGATTTACATTTGTTGAGCTCTTTAAGCAAAAAAATAAAAGAGTGGGAAGATATATAGGCACAAGTCTATGCATGTATCAAAACCAACATGACTATTGACTAATCATTCATGACAAGCTTGAAGATCGATTTACAACAATCACACAAAGATGTCAAGATTTTTCCCACAAAGATATAAGTGCATAAAAAACAAGCTAAGCTCGTAAATGCACAAAGCCATAAGTACAAAAGTACAAGGCAAAACTCACATGTGATATGTGCTCAAACATATACGATCAAACTTTTTGAATTTTTCACTTTTTATGTGATTTTGAATTTTTTACTCACACAAAACTGAAACATAAAAGTAAGATAAAAAAAACAAAACAATGCATACAAATAAATGCAAGATGCACAAATGCATTAAAATATGGCATCTAATGCATGAAGGGTCCTACAAAAATCGAAAGAATCAGATCAAGTACCAAAAGAGCAAAAGCTCAACCGTAGGAACCCTTCCTCATCCAAACGGAACGATTGTTTGGAATGAGTGTCTCAAGAGAAGTGAGACAAGGGTTGGAAGAATGAGAACCGGAGATGCACATAGTCAAGGAGTTAAGAACATTAAACATTTTCTTTAACAACATCCTATTTTCACTCAAAACCGGTTTACTCTTTTTAGCACAACTTCCAAGAAGCTCAAGTTTCTCTTTTCTTTTAATTCTTTTAAGAGCATGAAACTTAGAGCAATGAGGTCTTAGATGACCAAAAGCACCACAATGATGGCAAACAATGTGTTCAGGTCCACTAGGCTTTTTGGGAATGGATCTAACAACATGGTTTTGTTCTCTCTTCAACTTATGACATTGAGGCCTTATATGACCAATCACACCACAGTGGTGGCAAGTTGGAACAAATTTAGATCCATCCAAAGCCTTAGGTTGAGACCTAAACGGAGGCTTTGACTTAACAACCTTTCTCTCCACCTTTTGATTTCCTTTTTGTGGACGAATGTACACCGATTTGTCCTTTGGGGTAGAACACACAATAGACACAAAATTGGGTACCACAACATGATTGCAACAAATATTTTCATCATTTTTAACAATAGGTTCAGTAATCAAACACTTGGCATGCATCTTAAGAGATTCATTTTCACATTTTAGATCATCAACAAGTTTGTTAGACAAAACAAGTTTAGCATCCAAGTCCATATTCAAACATTCAAACTCTTTCAGCTTTTGAACAGAATTTTCAGCAGGTTTCTTATATTTTTCAACCAATTTGTTGGATTCATTGAGCTTAGCAATCAAATCATCATTTTCACAAAATAACTTGTTCAAATTCTTATTAAACTTCTTAACCTTTTTCTTCAAGAGTTTGATGTTAGGAATATCAACAACATCCAAAGATTCATGTAACATAGTATCACAATTATGAGGATTATCACTCATGGAGGCATTTTCACAAACATGTGACATGCTACATTTATCATTAGCCAAATCATACAAAGAGGTATACAAAGCACAATCCATGGCAAATAACACAAGGGGTCAAGGATCACACTTAGGTATTTAAACCACAACAAGTGCACCCGCTCTGATACCAATTGAAAGTTCAAAATGCGTGTAAACACCTTTGAACGTTTAGACCCCAATTTATAAATTATCAATTCAAGCTTATAATCAAACAATTAATGTGCGGAACATGAACATAAACCAAACACAGAATTGATAAACAATCTAAACTAATTTAAAATCACATTCACAACAGATAATAAACAGTAAAGATTAAGAGAAGAGAGATGCAAATACAAAGACAACATGCGATGTGTTATCGAAAAGGAAACCGAAGCCCTCGGCGTAAAACCACTCCGCCGCCCTCCAAGCAGTCAATAATCCACTAGAAAATGTAGTTGGGATACATGAACAGCAATAGACCCTCCAAGCCTAATCTACCCAGGTACCTAAGTCCTCCAAACTTCCTGCTCCAACGAGGTTGCGCCGAACCTTTTTCTTTTCTAGCTTACCGGATTCCGCTATAGCCTATAGCATCAACCAATAACCATTGGTTCCTTCCCAAACTGCTTCCCTTAGCACCAAAAGACCTTCTCACAGACATGGGTGTGGTGAGACAAGGATTTGGTCAATAGCCTCTCAAGGATGTATCAATGGAAAGGAAGAGAGTAGAGGAATTTGAGGAGTCTCTTAGTGAAGATTGGGGATGAGGCAATCTTGTTTTTCTCTAGGGTTTCTCTCTCAATTTTTCTCTCTGGAAGCTTTCTCAATTTCGTGGGTATAAGGGTCTACATATAGTGGTGTGTGTTTGGAATACGAAGAGACAGTTTTTGCCAAATAGGGCAAGTTGGAGGCTTGGCCTCACGGCTTGTCCAAGTCACGAGTTCAAGTCGTGAGGTAACGGCCTGGCCAGCCTGAGACTTTTGTCCTGTAGTACGACAGCTGACACGACCCTTCAGTTCCCTGTGTGCTTCTCACGTGCCTGCAATTGGCAGCTTGCCAGTCGCAAGTCAGCCGCGAGTTCTAGCCGCGAAACTCTGCTTCTTTGCACAAACATAAGCAATTCTTCACACTCTCTTTACACACTACCCTTACATGAATCCCACCTAAATACAGGGTTACTAAGTGCTAAATTACAAGCAAATTGGCACGGAATAAAGCCAACAAGATGGTTGATAAATTTCAACCTTACAAAACTCTCCTACAATAGTCAAGGAAAAAAAAATTATTATTTGTACTATATACGTAGCCTTATAGTTATAAAATGGAATACTATCCAAACATCTCAACTAAATGTGCCAAATTTTATATATTGTTGTTTTTATGAATAATTCTACAATGCTACATACTCTTAAGGTTTTTTTTTTAAAAAATATTTATTTAAAAAAAGATCTATTGTAGTGGGTCCAAATTGGAATTGATCTTCCTATAATAAATTTATTAATTGAAGGAAAGCTCGGATGAAGCTAGACACCATCTAAGTCCTGCACAAATAAGGATCGGCATCGCATTGGATGACGCTAAGTTCCTCCTTGGATTGAGTTGTGACCGTGGACCTATGAACTTGAAATACCAATAAAGAGAAACTCATCTCTCCATAACCAACCTTGGGGTTGATTGTGGAGGCTTTGATGGCTAAGTTTGTGAACAACATGAAAGAATAAGTTCAAATTGTGAAAGAGAGTTGTACGAACAAAGGAAGCCGGATGAGTAAAGAGAGACTGGATGAAAAGAGAGAGAGAGAGAGCTCCCTTTTTCCAAATGGTCTTCCTTTTGTTAATAAAGAAATGAGTAGTTGTACATGCTCAGGAATGTGTGGTTGTAGGTGATTTATGGTTGGACTGAACACCCCCTACAACTACAATAAAAGGAATCGACATTGATATTTTAAAAATGATTTAAAAATACAAAAATTGTACAATCCAACAAAAATGATTATATTAAATCTAACAGGAAATACACAAAAAAAAAAATAAAAATAAATTATAGCTTACGTTACAGTATATTTTCTATGTTGACCAAGTCTTGCTTAATTTCGTTAATTAGTTTTTATTTATATTAATATTTTTGGAATTATTTTTGTCTTACTTTTATTTTAATCTTGTCTTCTAAAGTAAAATCTGGCTCTGACACTATCTGTGTTAAAGTCCTTAGTAAACGACCTATCGTTGTACAAAGAATAGCTAAAACAAATTGTAGCACTTGCGTTTCTGTTATGGAAGCTGTTAAGTTAGGGCAGTTAATAATATGTTATGCCTAGCTCTTGTATGTAAATAAATAAATTCAATGAATCGGAGATTGATTCTCTCTTTTTCATCAAATTTTCTCTTCCATACTTATCTGTTTCTTTTTTCTCTTTTTGTTTCACTAACTCTCTTAGTTCTCTTTTCATAACGGAAAAGTCTTTTACCTTCAGATTCTTGTTCATCGCTTTCATCAATCTGTATGGAAGAAAAAAATACCACGTACTAGACTTTCTATAAGTTTTAGACCCGCCAAATTCATTCTAAAGTTTGGAAACGTATGCTGCAGGTTAATAGTCAAGACAATAACTTTTCCATGTCTTTGGAAGTTCCGAACAAAGACCAAAGACTTCATGAAAACGCATGCTGGCTCTTTCTGTCAGTTTCACTTTATACCTTGAAGACGTGTGATACGGATTAATTAGAAGACTTTAATGCCTGTTATTGTTTTCACCAAGACTTTAATACGTTCCAAAGACGTGGAAAATTATAATCTTGGAATTTTCGACTATGACAATTGTTTGATGTAGATTGCAAACTGAATGTGTGGCAATCAATAAACGTGTAGCAATCATGTTATTGTGGTCACTCTATTAACCAAGTAAGATTGAACGTGTAGCAATCATGTTATTCAAGTCATTTTTATGTCATCCATTTATTTTTCCTCAATTAAATTAGGAAAAAGACTTTTTATAATTACATATCTACTCATTAGTATCCCGTGCAATGATCAAGAAAATTAAATAAAATTTATTTTTATATAATACATATTTATTTAAGACGTGTGATACGGATTAGAAGACTTTAATGCCTGTTATTGTTTTCATCAAGACTTTGCTAATTGTCTGGAACTACGTTCCAAAGACTTGGAAAATTATAATCTTGGAATTTTCGACTATGACAATTGTTTGATGTAGATTGCAAACTGAATGTGTGGCAATCAATAAACGTGTAGCAATCATGTTATTGTGGTCGCTCTATTAAAGTAAGTAAGATTGAACGTGTAGCAATCATGTTATTCAAGTCAGTTTTATGTCATCCAATTATTTTTCCTCAATTAAATTAGGAAAAAAGACTTTTTGATAATTACATATCTACTCATTAGTATCCCGTGCAATGATCAAGAAAATTAAATAAAATTTATTTGTATATAATACATATTTATTTAAGTGTGGTGTGCCTTTGTGTTAGAATTTTTTTCCCTCTTCCTTGTGTGTGTGTCTTTGTTTCTCAAAAAAAAAAAAAAAAAAAGTTTAAACTATAAATTACATTCTTTAACTATATAACATATTTTCAAATCAATCATTTAAGTTTCATTTTCTCCATTTCAATCCTTCAATTTTGTCCAATCCCACCGTTAGTTTCAGATTGTTCACTTCCCAAAACGATGTCATTTTAGTGAATTCAAAGAGGTGGATCAAATGGGAAAATTAAATTGAAAACGAATTAAAGTTAAATTACTGAAGGAAAAAAAGAAAAGAAAAAGTGAAACTAAAAGAACTGAGTTGAAAACATATCAAAATTTGAGAGTGTAATTTGCGATTTAGCCTTTATTTAATAAGTGTTAATCAATAAAATTTAATTAGAGAATTTGTAGAAAAGGATATACCTTAACTAGTTAAAATTTATTTATAGAAAGCCAAACCTAATTTAATTCAAACTTTATTTAGTGTTTGGTTGCGTTATCTAACATTGGGTTATAAGCTGGCCCCGATTCAATTAACTAATTACACAAGTTAATTAATTAATTCAATTACATGCAAAGTGCAATAAAAAACATAACCATATCACCAATCTAGAGTTCAATGTGCGTAGTAGAAAATAATGGGGAAAACCTTCACAAGAAAAACTCCAATGAGTGATTATGTAGGTCACTACTCCTAAAGAATCCACTAATCAAATTGAGGTTATAATTATAGTGATCTTACACAATCCCAAATATCAATACATACCTACAATAGATCTCCTAACGATGTAGCTAACGGTTGCACGGATCTCCAATCAACGTAACTAGCTCTTCATAGCAATCCAAAATAGTTGTAGTTGTTGGTGTAAAGTTCTTCGCAACAATAAACTTCGATAATGAATCCGAAGTAGCTTAGAATTACAAAATCCTAAGCAAACAAAAGTTGCAACAACTCTTTGTGAGGCGTATAGGATGACGGCTCTGAAAAATACTATTTAAGTCATCTTGGAACCCTAGTGTATGAATCCCCAAGTTGCCATGTCATCAGAAATAGAACTCACAATTCTATTAATTCGAGGCTCAATCAATCAACTATTATCAAGCTAGTTGTCGAGTGTTAGGACATATGTTATGTAAATTGGTTAATTCTTTGACAAAACGCACTTTACTTGTAATTAGGTAGATTTAGGATGGGTTTAGTATTTCAAGAAACAAGTGTTCAAGTTTAGTATTGAAGCCATGCAAATCTGACCAAGAAACAAGTGAAGTGTTGTTCATTAAAGCTCGACAGATGTCTTAACAAAAGCCTTTCTATTGAGGTTTAATGTTGAAGCTTGACAAAAGTTAGACAGAAGCTGTATCTGTAGAGATCTACGAAATCAGAATTTTCAGATCTAATTTTCAGTTCATGCTGACATGTATGTGTAGGGTTTTTTTTTTCACAACTCTAGACATATATAAGGCTTATTTTAAAGGCTTTCATACAGGGAGAACATATGCAGAAAGTGACCTAATGCCTTATTCTCTCTGAAAGAAGTTACTGCGTCTTTGCACCTTAGGGTTTTGTAACTAAGTGCTTCTTGATCTTCATTGTTGATGAAGTGAAAAACTTTGCAGCCAACATCTTCAAGTTGCTGGAGTTAGTGACATACTGGGATGCGTGCAAAAGGGTGGCGTTCATATATTGAAGAGTTCAGAGGTTTTGAAGCTGTAGAAGGTTTCTACTGTAAGTTCATCTACGGGGATTGTAGAGTCTAGGGATAAAATTTTTGTACTATCTGAAACTCCTCTTTATTATAGTGGATTGCTTTTCAGGAAGGATTCCCCCCCAGGTTTTTTTTTTACTGTGAAACTAGTTTGTTTCATTGGTTTTCTTAGGTCATCATATCTTGTCTTATTTACTATTTCGTTGTGCATGATATTGATATTTGTTTGTTTTAACAAGGTTTATTTATAATAAATCTAATTAACAACTTGGGGTTAAAACTTGTTAATTCTATCAACCGGAGTCTAAATTTCCCAACATCGAGGTACAAATTCCCTCGATGGATCAGTTGCTTCCGAGCTATCTGTCGAGACAATTGTTGCAGCATTGATTTGAGCAAACCTTGAGTAGTTTTGATTAAATTGATCTTTCTTGAACGCTTTCTAGACACTCTAAATTAGGACTCAAATACATAAAAAGTGAGTTTTTACTCGAATTTGCCAATTTACAAAAAATATGACCCTAACATCTAAAAAGACAATAAATTCTAATTGGTTCAAATTAACACAATTTACCACTAGTCGTAACTCCAAAAAGGTGGAGTTAGACCCTATTCTTTCTTTGAAGAGAGGAAAGTATCATTAATCTTTGCTCTAATGATGGTGTTGATGGATGGAATGAATCCTAAAGTATCATTAATTTTTATGAATGATTCCTATATAGACTAAAGTGTTGTGTGTCTGCTTTGAAAGGGTGATGAAAACATGCAGAAAAAGAAAGTGAATTTTGTGGCTATGGGTGGGGGGTTGGTAACCTAAGCTTTGGGTTTCTAGCAAGGTTTTAAATTCCATTCTGTTCCGGTTAGAAATTTTCATTTAGGTTATTCTGGTGCTTAATTCGGTGCACTTACCTGTTCTATTTTGGTCTAAGTTTCGGTCTATTCCAAACTGTTTAGATGTTTCAGATGAATTCCAGATATTTTGGTCTCTCAGTTCCAGACTATTTCGGGTTGTTCCAAATTGTGTTGAATTTTTAAAATGTTGAAGCCCGAATTTGTTATTTGACTAAATTTATTCCCATATCATATATAAAATTTTGTCTCGGTTAATTAGATATAATGAAATATTAAGTTACACACACACACACACACGGTGTGTAATCTCCAAATGGTGCATTGGTACCAGAATATTCCGTTTCCTATAGTCAAATGTTTGTGCAATTGGTGGTATAATCTCATGCTCATCTTCCATAAAATATGAGAGAGAGAGAGAGAGAGAGAATCATAGTATCTAGTCATCAATCAATATATATATATATATATATATATATATAAGTAGAGACTTCATGTAAGAGAGCATGAGATTCTATCAAGTGGTGCATTGTATGACATTCTTTTTATTTAGTCTTCTACCTCATCTAAATTTAACATTTATGTCAAACTATTAAGTAATTGTAGATGCATTTATTTCAATGTATTAATAAAATTCAAAGAATTCATACATTTATAACTTTAAATGCTTTGGATTGATACAGATAGATCTAAAAAGTCATGGGAAAGGTAGGAAGTAAGAAAACTTTTCAATTTCCAGCATAAGACTAACTTCAATGCAGATTTGCAAGAGTCAGATTCAATGAATTAGATAATATGATATGATTATTTGTCTTCACATTTGTCCAATATAAATTCTCATTTGTCCACATTTGTTTTCTCTCACAATATCTTTGGTTCCTTTTTTGAGAGGTATGTTAATTTTCAAAATATTATGTTCATCTTAAACATTTTGTTTAGATTTATGTATACATTTTTACTGATGTAGCATTGTAATGTGTTTAGGCTGGTTTTTTCATATTATGTGTCAATTTAGATTTTTGGTTTTTCGTATGATGCATATACTTGGTATGGATTTGTAGTATTTTTGGTGTTTTGGCTGCTTTTAGGAAGGTTAAATTGTGATATTACTATGTCACTATGGCATTATTGTTTTTGTTGTTGTGTCATGAAATTATAATAGTTTTTGATGATGCCGAAAATCTCACCAGTGAGTTGCACAATGCTTGCGCGCTCGGAACTACACCTGCACAACAAAAAAGGAGAAGACCTAACAGAGAGCACCGGTGTGGTGCCGGCCAAATACCCTCCGAAGGTCAAGTTAGGACTTGTTTCAACTCTAGAGTGCTAGAGAGGGGTTAATTGTGCGTACCTCGATTTGTGAGGGTATTGGGGCTTTTATAGTAGTAGAGGGTTGACCTCTCTTCCTTGGAGTAGAAGTCTTTTCCATATAGGGATTCATGCGAGCGTAGATTGCGGAACCCTTTCCTTATAGGATTCTATCACTAGGTGTGGTGTCCAAGTAAAAGGATTTTTCTTGAACCGTCGGCCTCATGATCCGTCAGCCTGGACAGGGGTGTCATTCTCGTCAGCTTCTAGGGTTATCCTTCGTCACATGAATCTGTCAGCATAAGTGTAAGCTGACGGGTTCATCATGTGAGGCTGTATAACCGTCGGCCTGACGTATGCTGACGGCTTAGGCATGTGGGGCTGTATAACCGTCAGCTTGACGTACGCTGATGGGTTAGGCCTAAGGCGATGTCTAACCGTCAGCCTTAGTATACGCTGACGGATTAAGACTATAATGCTGCTATTTTTTATTCCTTATCAGTTGCCCCCTACTCCATATCTCCGTCGGCCATACCTGACGGGTTATGGAGTCTTCATCCGTTCCTACCAACTGCTTCAACCAGGAGAGGATAATTTATAAGCTGTCATTCCAACATTAAATGCTAGGACACGTGGCGTGCTCTGGTTGGCTCGGCGTCTGGTTTGAGGGCGTCGCTTCGTCTTCCGTGCATTTCCCTTATATATAGATGGCCCACCTCTCCTCATTTTCACTATTTCACTTTCCCTGATTCCTGGAGAGCTATCCGTCGCTTATCTTCCGTCAGCACCTGCCAACATTATTTCCGTCACTTCTTCGGCCGTCATTTTCGAGGAACTTGTAAGTTCTCTTCTCCTTTTGTTCCTGCTTTATCTTTTTAAGCCGAGTCGTCATCCTAGGTGCTTAGATTACACCCGTCACTTGTAGGTAGTCAAATGTCGAGTGACGCGTCGAGTGAACGGTCGTCGGTCCGCGATGGAGCGGGTTACGACGAGGTGTTTGGATCAGGTAGTGAGTCAGGGAGCTCGTCCTGGTCTTCAGAGAGGGAGACGTCAGCCCAAACTCCCATCGAGGAGGTAGGAGGTCACGGAGACAATGGCCTGGAGAGGGAAGTAGGTGAGGGGTGTGACGGAGTGGAAGGAGAGAGATATAGTGATGGGGATGAAAGTGTTGACGGGTCTAGTGAAGGGGATGAAGGTGATGACGGGTCCAGTGAAGGGACTCCTGTGAGTCCTGGAGGCAACCGTCCCTTCATCCTTCCCCCAGAGTGGGCTGTAAATAAGTTTCTTCCCAAGATGACTCTTAAAATTTTTAATGAGTTACGGACCCGTTTCCAAATCCCCGACCATATTCCCATCCGTCTGCCTGAAGATGGTGAAAAATGTTACACGGGAAGAACTGCAGACGTCGGTATGTACGACGCTATGTTTGCCGCTGGTCTTAGACTACCCCTGACGGCATTACACCGTCAGTTAGTTGATTTTCTTGGCTTATCCGTCAGCCAAGTTGCTCCGAATGCGTGGAGGATTTTTATAGGTGCCGAGGTGTTGTGGGGTCGTCTGAGTGGAGGAAACCGTCAGCTTACCTTGGACGAATTTTTTTACTGTTATAGACCTCGGCACCTTTCTTCTTCCAAAGGCATGTACCATTTTGCCGTCAGGGAGAGAGGTCTCAGGTTGGTGTCTGAGACGCCGGATTCGAATAGAGTCTGGAAGAGCAGGTTCTTTTTCGTTGAAGGGACGGACTGGGTGTGTCGTCAGGAAGAATGGGAAACGATACCTCACGGCTATTTTGACAATACTTGGGCATTTATAAAAGAGTCAGGTCTTAGTCGTCAGCCTTTTGTCTTTAGTTTATGCAAGTAATAATTTTTGGTCTTTTAATGGTTCTAACGCCGTCGGTTTATTTGCACTCTTCAGCCTTCATTCGCCCCTCCATCACTGGTGAGCAAGAGGATTTAATCCGTCGGGTCTTGGAGATTCCCCTAGAGGAGCGGTCGTGTCGGGACTTAATCACCCTCGACTATCTTCACGCTTACTGTGGTGGTCCTGTACCGACGCCTGAGGCTCGAAGGCTGGAAGAACTCTCCCGTCACCGTGAGTATCTTACCCTTATCTCTTGAATTCATCCTTTTATTACCGTCAGTTCCTACTTAATGTGTTTCTTTCGTAGAGATGGACGTGGCCAAGCAACGGATAAGGGCTGCGGCTGCCCGTTTGAAGGAAGAGAAGAAGGCACAGGAGGAGACGGCACCCTCGTCGACCCCCAAGATCGTCAAGGGTTCCTCCAAGAGGAAGACTGACGGGGATAACAGCCGTCCACCTAAGAAAGCAGCCGTCGGTTCCGGGAGTGAGCCCCCAAAGAGGCCGTCGCCTAAGTCCACTCACGGGGCAGGGAAAGGTGTAATGACCTCTTCTGGTCCTGTCCTGCAGGGGCCTCGTTGCCTGCTAACTCACAAGGATTTTGCTGTCGAGGCAGTGGAGTCATTCATCAAGCCTGCTGACATAGATCCTTGTGATTTGTTGGCGACGGATGAATTGGGGTCGTCAGCTTTGTTTGACCTCACCCGAGTAAGCCATCTCTCTTGGATGTTTCTTCTTTCATTATTATTATCATTTAATATGACTGACGGTTGTATCCTTTTGCTAGGCCCTGGTTCGTGTAAAGGCACTTCAGGACAGGTGCGTGGCTAAGGAGGGAGTCGTCGCTCGCGTTCATAAGCATAATGCCAACATGCGAAACCAGCAGGCTCAATATAAGGAGGCAATGCGTCTCCTTAACGCTGAGCTGAAAGAAGTGAAGGAGAAGCTAGAGGAGGCGAGTCGTCAGAAAGGCGAACTGGAGAAAGAGCTGACGGCTCTCCGCGATCAGGTGGAGACAGCAGGGGCTGACGCGGTCGAGAATTTCAAGGCGTCAGACTCCTTTATTGACTCCTGTGGCGGATATTATGGCACGGGATTTGATGATTGCCTCAGACAGGTGGCGTCAGCTTTTCCTGAGTTGGATCTCTCTGGTATCTCCCTGGATGATGCCCCACCTATGACGCCTGCTACTGGTTCCGTCACCGTAGGTGCAGATGACTTAGCGGATTCTCCTCGTGGAGGTAGTGGAGTCGTCCTGGCCCAGCCTGCTGTGAACCTAACTACCGCGACCCCTCCTGTGGTGCTGCTCGACGGAGAGGACCCTTCTGTTAAAAAGTAGAATTTTTGGAGTGACGACTTGTAACTCATGCTTTTCCTCTTCTTTTTATCTATCTAGCAAACAGTTTTATCGAGTGCCTCTTGGGCCTTTATTTGTAATATTTTAACAGTTTTAATGCCCTTTTGGGCTTTTGATTTATTCATACCGTCGCTGCTCTTTGATTGTATGTAATCACTTTTGCTTGGTTTGTTTTACTCGTATGTTTTGGAAGATTAAAATCAGGGTTGTGGACCCTTTTAACCGTCAGCCTTTTGGCTCGTCACTTTTGTGGACCTGGTCATGTTAGACCGTTTTATTTATTTGACTTGTCCATTTCATGGATTTGGTCATTTTTTAGGCCGTCAGCCTTTTGGCTCGTCCACTTTGTGGGGTGTTATTTTCAGGCCGTCAGCCTTTTCGTTTGTCCACTTCGTGGACTTGTTTGCTTTTAGACCGTCAGCATTTTATTTATGCCGTCAGCTTAATTGCTGATTAGTGGACTTAGCCACTTTTTGTCAGCCTTATATTTAGGCCGTCAGCTTTAGTTGCTGATTAGTGGACTTAGCCACTTTTCGTCAGCCTTTTATTCAGGCCGTCAGCTTAATTGCTGATTTGTGGACTTAGCCACTTTTCGTCAGCCTTTTATTTAGGCCGTCAGCTTAGTTGCTGACTTGTGGCCTTAGCCACTTTTCGTCAACCTTTTATTTAGGCCGTCAGCTTAGTTGCTGATTTATGGACTTAGCCACTTTTCGTCAGCCTTTTATTTAGGCCGTCAGCTTAGTTGCTGATTTGTGGACTTAGCCACTTTTCGTCAGCCTTTTATTTAGGCCGTCAGCTTTATTGCTGATTTGTGGACTTAGCCACTTTTCGTCAGCCTTTTATTTAGGCCGTCAGCTTAGTTGCTGACTTGTGGCCTTAGCCACTTTTCGTCGGTCTTTTACTAATTTTGATTTGCAAGTAGAAACTTCAGTCGTTCTGAATAAATCCCTCTTATTGTTATGCATCTGCATAAAAAATACTTAAAAAAGGAAAAACCTGCCCTTTTGGGCTCATTGTAGCAAAACCAAAGTAAAAGACATGCCCGTTGGGCTTATTGTAGCGAATACTTAAAAGCAAACAGTAATTCTAAAAAATAAAAAGATAGGTGTTGTTCTTCATGTCATTGCCTCTACTGGTAATACTTTCGCAGGTGTTCAGCATTCCAAGGGTGCGGTAGCTCCCGTCCGTCCAGTGTCTCCAGATGATAGGTGCCCTTCCTCTGCCACGCCGTGACTCGGTAGGGTCCTTCCCAATTCGGGCCGAGTTTTCCTTGAGTTGGGTCTCTTGCTGCGCCCATGACTTTTCTTAGAACGAGGTCTCCAACCTGGAAGTCTCTGTGTTTGACCCGGGAGTTGTAGTGCTTGGCCATGCGGTCCTGGTATCGCGCGAGCCTTTGCTCTGCTGCTGTCCTGACTTCGTCCACTAGATCGAGCTGTAGACGCAGGGCTTCGTCATTTTTCCCTTCGTTATGATTGTGCACCCTGTAGCTGGTGAGGCCGACTTCGGCTGGGATGACTGCCTCACTCCCGTATGTTAGCCGAAATGGTGTCTCCTGTGTCGGTGTCCTTGCCGTTGTCCTGTAGGCCCAAAGTATGCTTGGTAACTCTTCAGCCCATATACCCTTTGCCCCCTCGAGCCGAGTCTTGATAATTTTCAACAAGGATCGGTTCGTGACTTCGACCTGTCCGTTGGCTTGAGGGTGGGCGGGGGAGGAGTAGTGGTTCTGTATCCCTAATTGTGAGCAGAAGTCCCGAAAGGCCTCGTTGTCGAATTGCTTCCCGTTATCCGAGACTAAGACTCTAGGGATGCCAAATCTGCATACGATACACCGCCAGACGAAGCTGCGTACGTTCTTCTCCGTAATGGTGGCCAAGGCTTCAGCTTCGACCCACTTCGTAAAGTAGTCGATGCCCACAACCAGAAACTTTAGTTGTCGTATTGCCGTAGGAAATGGTCCCATGATGTCCAGTCCCCATTGAGCGAACGGCCATGGCGCCGTCATCGGGGTAAGTTCTTCAGATGGTTGTCTGATAACATTGCTGAACCTTTGGCACTTGTCGCACTTCTTTACGTAGGCCTCGGCATCCTTCTGCATGGTTGGCCAAAAGTACCCTGTTCGTACTAGCTTGTGGATTAACGACCTCGATCCTGAGTGGTTTCCGCAGATTCCCTCGTGCACTTCCCTCATGACGTAATCCGCCTCTTCAGGACCTAGGCATCGTAGGTAGGGGCGGGAGAAGCCTCTTTTGTACAAGACGTCTCTTATTAGGACGAACCTCGCTGCTTGAACCTTCAGCTTTCTTGCAGCCTCCTTTCCATCCGGTAGTACGCCATTCTTCAGGTAAGAAACTAATGGCGTAGTCCAATTGCTTTCGGAACCAAGCTCCTGTACATCGACAGAATTTATAAGTGGAGAGAGCTGGACGAAAGAGAGTACGTTACCAAGGGTGGCCATATGCTCGGCCGAAGCGGCTTTGGCTAGGCGATCGGCTTGTTCGTTTTCTCCTCGCGGTATCTGTGTGATTTCGGCCTTCAGCTCGCTGACCCTCCATCTTGCTTGGTCCAGGTATTTTTTCATCCGTTCGCCTTTGCACTCATAATCCCCATTTATCTGGTTGACCACGACTTGAGAATCACAGTGAATGATCGCTCTTTCAGCTCCTGCAGCTTTGGCGAGGTCAAGTCCTGCTATCAGAGCTTCGTACTCCGCCTCGTTGTTGGTGGTAGGGAACTCAAGGCGGATCATACACTCGACCATGTCTCCTTCGGGTGAGTGTAGTACGATGCCGGCTCCCCCAGCCTGCCTGTTGGAGGACCCGTCTACATGTATGCTCCATTGGGGAGACTCTTCTGCCCCCTTGTCTTCGCCATTTGTAAACTCCGCTATGAAGTCTGCAACGACCTGTCCTTTAATGGCGGTTCGTGGACGGTACTGGATGTCAAACTCGCTTAATTCTATAGCCCATAGTGCCAATCGCCCAGCGGCTTCAGGGTTGCCCATTGCCCGTCGCAAAGGCTTGTCGGTTAGGACGATCATCGTGTGGGCTTGAAAGTACGGTTTTAGCTTGCGTGCGGCTGTAACCAGCGCAAATGCGAGTTTTTCCATGGGCGGATATCTTTCTTCAGCTCCGCGTAGCGCTCGACTGGTGTAGTACACAGGTTTCTGTATTCTCTCTTCTTCCCTGATCAAGGCAGCGCTGACAGCGGCTGGGGAGACGGCAAGGTAGAGAAAGAGTTCTTCACCCGGTTGTGAGGGACTCAGCAACGGGGGGGAAGAGAGATAAACTTTCAACTCTTCGAACGCTTGCTGGCACTCGGCAGTCCACTCAAAAGATCTCTTCAGTGTTCGAAAGAAGGGTAAGCACTTGTCCGTTGCCCTTGACACGAACCTATTTAGCGCTGCTATCTTGCCGTTAAGGCTCTGCACTTCCTTCACGTTTTTTGGTGGTGCCATCTCCATTATAGCTCGGATCTTGTCCGGGTTGGCTTCGATGCCCCTTTGGGAAACCATGAATCCTAGGAATTTTCCTGCTGTCACCCCGAAGGCGCACTTTCCTGGATTCAGCTTCATGTTGTAAGAGCGAAGGGTGTCGAATGTTTCCCTAAGGTCTTCCAAGTGATCTTCCTCCCTTCGGCTTTTCACCAGCATATCATCTACGTAGACTTGGACATTTCTCCCGATTTGCGGTGCGAACATTTTGTTCATAAGCCTCTGGTATGTCGCGCCCGCATTTTTTAGACCAAATGGCATTACCTTGTAGCAGAAGAGGCCTTGGCTGGTCACGAACGAAGTTTTCTCTTGATCGGCTTCGTGCATCTTGATTTGGTTGTAACCGGAGAAAGCGTCCATGAAGCTTAAAAGCTGGTGCTGAGCTGTAGAGTCTACTAGAGTGTCGATCCTCGGGAGGGGGTAGCTGTCCTTGGGGCATGCTTTGTTGAGATCGGTGAAGTCTACGCACATCCTCCACTTCCCGCTAGCTTTCTTGACCATCACTACGTTGGCCAGCCAGTCGGGGTAGTAAACTTCTCTGATAAAGTTTGCTTCCTGTAACTTGCAAATTTCTTCAGCTATGGCTCGATCCCGTTCGGGGGCAAACACCCGCTTCTTTTGTCGGACGGGTGGAAAGGACGGTGATATATTCAGCCTGTGCACCATGACTGAAGGGTCTATTCCTGGCATGTCCTCGTGACTCCAAGCGAACACGTCCTGATTTTCTCTGAGGAAGGCTGCAAGCGTCTGCCGGATCATGGGACTTGCCAGGGTGCCAACCCTTGTTGTTCGGTCAGGTCTGGAGTCGTCAAGGGATATTTCTTCAAGCTTTTCAACGGGTTCCGTTGCATTCCGATGTTCTTCTATGCTCATGGCTTGGAGTTGATCATCCATTTCCATCATAGCCACGTAGCATTCGCGTGCGGCCACCTGATTTCCGCGCAATTCACCTGTTCCGTACTCGGTGGGGAACTTGATCATTAAGTGATAAGTCGAGGTTGCCGCTTTCCATGAATTGAGGGTGGGTCGCCCCAAGATGGCATTGTAGGCCGATGAACAGTCGACCACAAGGAATGTTACGTCCTTTGTGATCTGCTGCGGATAGTTGCCTGCCGTTACGGACAATGTGACTGCACCTAGGGGAAACACCCTCATTCCTCCAAAACCAACGAGGGGGGCATTCGTCGGAATTAATTGTTCTCTGCTGATTCCCATCTGCTGGAACGCGGGGTAATATAGGATGTCTGCTGAGCTCCCATTGTCAACCAACACTCGGTGCAAGTTGTAGTTCCCCACTTGCAAACTGATAACGAGCGCGTCGTCGTGCGGGTGGTGGAGACGTCGTGCATCTTCTTCGGAGAACCCAATGACGGGGCTTTCTCTTCGTGCTACTTTTGGTACTGAGCCCGTTAGCTGCACATTTTGAACCATCCTGAGGTACGTCTTCCGAGCCTTTTTGGATGACCCGGCAGGCGTCCCTCCTACAATCATCCTGATGTCGCCAATGGGCGGTCTAGGGCGGTCATTGTCCCGTCTTGGGGGCTGTTCCTGAGGTTGTGGATCCGCTCTTTCTTTGCTTACAAACTTCTGCAATTTCCCTTGTCTTATAAGGGCCTCAATTTACTGCTTCAGGTCGTAACAATCGGCTGTATCATGGCCGTGGTCTCGGTGGAAGCGGCAGTATTTGTCTCTAGAGCGTCTGCTAGGATCTCCCTTTAGCTTTCCAGGGAAGGCCAGAGCCCCCTCGTCCTTGATCTGCATTAGGACTTGATCTATCGGGGTGGTTAGCGGGGTGAAGCTTGTAAACCTCCCTCCCGAAGGTTTAGAACGCCTCTCGTCCCTACGATCTCCCGTTCTTGGCCTCTTCCGCCCTTGATCCTGTCGAGCGTCTTCCTGCCTTTCCCTCTTCCTTGGTTTTTCTTCTCGAGCCTGCAGCGCGTCCTCAGCGTTCATATACTTAGTGGCCCTGTAGAGTACTTCCGACATGGTCTTTGGGTCGTTTTTGTATAATGAGAACAAAAACTTGCCCTTTCGCAACCCATTTGTGAAGGCTGCTACAAGTATTTTGTCGTCGGCTTCGTCAATTGATAGCGCTTCCTTGTTGAAGCGTGTGATGTAGGATCTCAGTGTCTCGTCCTCTCGCTGCTTGATACTCATTAGGCATGCCGTGGACTTCTTATACCTGTGGCCTCCAATGAAGTGTGTGGTGAACTGAGCGCTTAGTTCCTTGAAGGTGTTGATGGAGTTTGGAGTCAGTCGGCTGAACCATACCCTCGCGGAGCCTTTGAGTGTTGTAGGGAAGGCCCTGCACATGATCTCGTCTGCTACACCCTGAAGATGCATTAGGGTTTTGAAGGTTTCGAGATGGTCTAGAGGATCCTTTGCTCCATCATAGCTGTCGATATGCGGCATGCGAAATTTGTGGGGTAAGGGGAAAGAGTTCACCGCCACAGTGAAGGGCGAGTCAGTGCGGTTGACTAGGTCGTCAAGGTCGCTGGACACCCGTCCTTTAAGTGCGTTCATCATAACCTCCATCTGTTCCCTCATTGCCTGCATCTCTGCGACAACATGTGGTGGAGTTGCATCCGTGAGGGATGGCATGCTCAAGTTCTGCCTCTCTGGTTTGCTTGGGGCGTGGCTGCCTTCCGGTTTCTCCTGATTTTTCTTGGGAGTGCTGTTCCCCTCTTGATCCCCTGGTTGGTCGTTCTGTGCTGCATTCTTCTGGCGCAGCTGCTCCTCCAAGTCGTGGTTTTGTTTGGTGAGGCGCTCCACGGCGGCACCAAGAGTCCGTACTTGTCTCTCGAGGGCAGTCGTGGGTTGCTCCTCTTCTTGAACGTCGTTAGTAGTTGCCATTGAGCGAGTGAGTACCATGCAACTCTTTAGTCCGGGAAACGGTAATATGGCTTACAGCGTTGTCTTTCCCACAGACAGCGCCAACTGATGATGCCGAAAATCTCACCAGTGAGTTGCACAATGCTTGCGCGCTCGGAACTACACCTGCACAACAAAAAAGGAGAAGACCTAACAGAGAGCACCGGTGTGGTGCCGGCCAAATACCCTCCGAAGGTCAAGTTAGGACTTGTTTCAACTCTAGAGTGCTAGAGAGGGGTTAATTGTGCGTACCTCGATTTGTGAGGGTATTGGGGCTTTTATAGTAGTAGAGGATTGACCTCTCTTCCTTGGAGTAGAAGTCTTTTCCATATAGGGATTCATGTGAGCGTAGATTGCGGAACCCTTTCCTTATAGGATTCTATCACTAGGTGTGGTGTCCAAGTAAAAGGATTTTCTTGAACCGTCGGCCTCATGATCCGTCAGCCTGGAAAGGGGTGTCATTCTCGTCAGCTTCTAGGGTTATCCTTCGTCACATGAATTTGTCAGCATAAGTGTAAGCTGACGGGTTCATCATGTGAGGCTGTATAACCGTCGGCCTGACGTATGCTGACGGCTTAGGCATGTGGGGCTGTATACCCGTCAGCTTGACGTACGCTGATGGGTTAAGCCTAAGGCGATGTCTAACCGTCAGCCTTAGTATACGCTGACGGATTAAGACTATAATGCTGCTATTTTTTATTCCTTATCAGTTTTTATAGCTAATTGATTAAGATATTATTCTTTCAATTTTCACCCTATTATAATTACAACCTTAAAAATCAAACTTTTCTTCAATTAAAATGTTAATGTGCCTTTATTTTATTAATCATGTCAATTCTGAAACTAAATAAAAGCTACTTGCAATGACATAAAAATTATAGGTGTTGATATAGTGGAGATAGAGACTTTAGTGGTATAAGAATGTAGAAATTAACACCATAGAATCTATATATAAAGCATAAATCATACAAGAAAGACACCTATGAACCAACAAATTTGTAGGTGACAATGTTAATTGTGAGTCTGTGTGACTAACAATAATAGTATTCATGAAATTAATAGACCATAAATAATTTCTTACAAAAATTTTCAAATGCACTGCGCGTCGCTTGGGATATCCGCTAGTACATGAAAATTTCTATACTTTGGGACTAGACTGTTGATCAACACTTAGGCCTCCATATTGACACTTTGGTTCCCTATTGGAGTGCTGATTGGCCCAATGGGTCCTACTTTCTGGAATTTCCAATTTACTTTGTTTAGAAATCATTTAAAATTTTAGCCTGTGAATTCTATTTTAATTATTTTTTTCCATCATGCAAACTCTAATTAATTAAAATAATTTATTATCTAATAAGATAAGTAAATTTATTTTGAAATTAGTTAAAAAGATAATATTGCTCATAAGGAATTATGAATTGTTTGCATGTCTATCATAATTAAAATTATGAATGATAGGATTTTATCTTTCAATTTAATTTCAATTAATCTTTTTATGGACCAATTAATTTTCAAGCTGTTTGTGGTCCAAATTATACTCCGAAAATGTTTATGTATATCTTAAGATTCTTTTTTTTTTTACATAGGACAAATATTTGAAACTTATAACATTTTGTTTTTTACTATCTAGTTAAGAGACATTCTTCTTCTTCTCAAAAAAAAAAAAAAAAAGTTAAAAATGCCAAGATTCACCCAAGGTCCTTCTATATCTATACTACTACTTAATGGACTTTCTCTGTTTGGAATGAACATTTCGTAAGTTCAAAAATATCCACACACCCTACATTTAAGTAGGGAAAAAACTTGGAGATAATCTGGTAAAAATACATTGCCTACAAAACAACTACTCTTTTGTTGGTTTTCAAATTGTTTTATCCACTTATAAATAATTGAGAGAGGGTGAAGTGGTGGTTTTAACCTATGCTGGTGGATCTATGTTGATATTTTGTCTCTAAAGAGAAGCAGAAGCAGAATCTGAATGTGTATGTGAAGAACCCAGCGATTTTAGGCCCTCCCTCTCTAGGTACTTCTCTTTTCCCAGTTTGGTTTCCCAGAATATTACAATATATTCTTTTCACGGTAGATGTGTGCCACATTCATGAACTGAGCGGCGTGAAATACATTTAACAGTAGATGGAACGAATGGTCAGTAAAATAATATCTTTATAGAATTTCAGTGGCAAAATACCGTATTGTGATAATCAAGAATGTGTATTTAGAGGCCGTTTGGATTGCGCGTTTCAGTTTTTGCGTTTTGGGTTTTTTTTTTTTTTTTTTTTTCAGTGCATGAACAGTAAAATCACATGAATGTACTGTGCATGAGACAAAAATTACTGTTCATGCACTATAGCAACACTGTTCATGCACTGTAGCAGTACTGTTCACGCATTTAAAAATGGGTCTCACAACACTATTCACACATTTAAAAATTATTTTGCTACAATGTTTTTAGTTTTTAGTTTTCAGTTTCAGCAACAATAAGTTCAATCCAAACAGACTCTTAGTGATTGGTGGATAAGGAATGGTTGATCATACATGTTTCAGAAGGTGTTAGTTAAAACTTAAAACTTTGTGATAGCTTTTTGTGTTGAAACTTTTGTGCTGCGTGGGGCATATAATTTAAAGGTATTTTTTTAGCTCATTTTTGAATAATTATTAATTTTTTGTTTGGTATATTAGAGGTACATCACATGCAAAACACTCATGGATGAAAAAATTATTTTACCCGAGCAAAACACTCGTCACAACTCTAGGTATTTTTGTAGTTGGAAAATGTAGTAATCAAGATAATTTTTATTATATCAATATTGTAAAATAGAAAGAAGAAGCAAACCCAACCCAAAAACAAAAAGATATCAACAAAAAAAATTCAAAAGTCTTGAAACTCACACAGTAAATATAATCATAAAATTTGAGGTGGACCCCACAAAAATTGTTAAATTCTATTGCTTTGTTTTTTTCCTTTGTTTTCCATAATCTACAAGTGGAGTTGGAGGTTAATTAATATTAAAAATTATCATAATTTTTTTGGTTGTAATTTTTATAACAAATGATAATGGGAAGTTGTGAGAATAACACATACATGATAATTGATAAGTAGTTTGTGAGTTTTTCATCACACCCCTAGATATTAATCTTTACCTAAATTATAACGAGTGCAAATTATTAACCTTTACCCCAAAAATAGAAGAGCCTCTGAACACGTGCTCAGAAACTAGTATTATCTATAAGATGATTCTCCTATTTGGACTGGACTTTTATGTGGTTCATAAATACCTTTAAGTCTTATGTTTAACAGGAAAAAACTTGAGGACAACCCAGTAAAAATATACCTCCAACTTCACTTAAAATGCCTACAAAATAGGATACTTTCCTATTAATCCATATCTTCAAAACAAACTTATCCAAATTTATAAAAAAAGAAAAAGAAAAATAAAGACACTAGACCATATATATATATATATATATATATCACCCAAGTCTTTATTGTATTATCAAGAACATTGAAAAAAAAAAAAAAATTATCCTGTTGTGCTAATTAAAATCCACCACAAACTGCGTTTTTGAATGCAAGTTATGCTTTCGGCACCTATAAAAGCAGCATGTATGGAATGTTTTCCATGCACAAACACGGTGCTCTCTTACCCCTCTTCTAGGAAAAATACCGAATAGTGGGGATATGGGTTTCCTTGGGATTCTTATACAAGTCACTTGGGTTGCTGTGATGTTATCTGAATTGGCAGCCGCGGCAATAGCATTTCCAATAGCGCTGCCCAACTGCCCCGACAAGTGTGGAGATGTGGAAATTCCCTATCCATTTGGCATAAGAGAAGGTTGCTCCATAGATCAAAACTTTCTCGTCAATTGTACCAACTCGTTCGGCCCAACTCAACCAATTCTGGGAAACTTAACGGTTACAAACTTTTCCCTCGAAGGTCAGGCTCACGTCTTGGTGTATATAGCCAAGGACTGTTATAAACAGGGTGTGCAGGATCTTAGTATAGGGAACATAGTGTGGCTCAACTCGGGCCTCAATTTCACCATCTCTAACACTCAAAACAAGTTCATTGTCGTTGGCTGTGACACTTATGCAAACCTTTATTTCCTGCAAGATGAAGAAACTTTCTCAACCGGCTGCGTTTCCGTTTGTGAAAGCAGTAGGTACATAGTCAATGGGTCTTGCTCTGGTGTTGGGTGTTGCGAGGTAGATATTCCTAATGGGTTGAATTATGTTAAATTGGAATCCTACAGTTTCAATAATCACACAAAAGTAGGCGCTTTCAATCCTTGTGGCTATGCATTTATTAGCCAACAAACCATGTTCAATTTCTCCATCGATTCCCTTCACAGTCTACAACACCAAGAAATGACGCCGGTAGTTCTTGATTGGGCGATCGGTACTGAGACATGTAAAGATGTCGTGAACAAATCAAGTTACACATGTGGAGGTAATAGCACTTGCATCGATTCCGACAACGGGTCTGGGTACCGTTGTAAGTGCATGGAAGGCTACCATGGGAATCCATACCTCCATCTCGGTTGCCAAGGTATTAATTTATGGATCTACACTAAATTTTTTTTTTAAATTAAAAAAAAAAAAAAAAAAAAAAAAACTAAATGACAAATTATTCCTTCTAATTTTAACATATTTTTTTGATAAATTAGATAGAGTTTCAACCTATAGTTCACTCCATCATAATTGCTCTTAACCTATTTTTAGGATGTAAAAATTTTTTAGCCACATCTAATTTACTTTGTCTCGTAGAGGATTTTTCCGCCTCAAAAAAGTGACTAGATAGGAAGGAGTTTTGCTCACCTCGCTTTACTACTAGTTGTGTATACACAATTTTTATTTAAGCTATTTATTCATATAATTTAATTTTTTTAATAAATATCATATATATTTTAAATAATTGATACATATTCTATTACCACTTAAAAAAAAAAACTTGTTTTCTCTTAGTACTTTCACGTTAATTTTGCGCATTTCATGTTTTGCGTTTCACCTTTTTCTTTTATTTTTTTTTTCTTTTTTTTAGTTGTGATTTTTTATTTTTTTTGTCACACCAGTGGGTCTCGTGCACTGTTCACGGGACATACAAACCTTACTTTTCAGCAACTTTTTCATTAATAATGGGTCCCACAGTACTATTCACACATTTAAAAATTATTTTGCTACAGTGTTTTCAATTTTTAGTTTTCAGCAAAATAAGTTATATCCAAACGGATTCGAAAAGCAAAATACCTCTCCATCCATCTAGAACCTATCAGGCTCTGACCTTGCCCACTTCTTCTCATAAAAGGGGATGTGATGGGGACGGGGCATGCCTAATCTAACCTAGCCTTGCTTTATTGCCATTCCTAGTTTCCTACTTATTTTGAATTGAGTCTTTCTTTCCTCTTCAATTTCAATGGAATTCATGTATAATCGAATTTTGCTGTCTATTGTCTACCTCCATCCATAAAAACAACGCATTTTGAAAAGTGGAAAGCGTTAAAAACAACGGAAATATTGCACATAATTAAAAAGAGGGATTGAATTGAAAATAGATTAAAGTTCAAGGACTGAAATGGAAAAATAAAAACAATTGAATTGAAAAATTGTCAAAATTAGAGGATATAATTTATCAATTAAAAAAGAAAACAGGAATTGAAACTCTTTTAAACTTCTTATATTTAATACTCTTCCATTTCATTTTAATAATATGTCATTTCTTTTCTCTAAGCAAGAAGAATAAAGGCACTTATGACTTAAAAAAAAAAAATTTCTTGGTCATTAATATATGATTGCTTTTGATTAATTAAAGTTCTTTTTAAGTTAATGATGAGTTTTACATCTACAGACATTAACGAATGTGAAAACCCCAATTATTGCAAGCTCCCGGGACAAAAGTGTATTAACGAACTAGGGAATTTTACTTGTTCTTGCATCAAGGGGTACCATTTGGACGTAAGTGCAGGAATCTGTGTTACCAATCAATCATCACGACTAGTTACCCTCTTAGTTGGTAAGTATACTTACTGTATTGCACCCTAGCACTTGATGATATGCCTCTGGAATTTGCATTTGATTGTGTGTGGATGAAGCTTCTCATTATTTTTGGAGGATCAGATCCTCAAATTTGATGGTAATTGATTATTTATATCTATACTATGTGTCCGTTTAGCATGGATTATTTTTGCCAACTTATTTTAATATTCAGCTTATTTTTACTACTATTCATGGGTTCTACTGCACTTTTTGATACTATTCATGGGTCATACTATACTATTTCAGCTAATTTTTACTTTTATCTACACTACTTTTAGCAAAAAGTTTCCAGTTTCAGCAAAATAAGTGAATTCCAAACGGACCCTATTTATAAAAGGATTCCTCTCTTTCAACTAGACTTTTATGTACCATGGCTTTTGAGTAGAGTTGTGGTGTACCTTTGTGTTAGAACTATTTTCCTCTCCCTTATGGGTGTGTGTGTTTGTTTCTTAAAAAAAAAAAAAAATTAGACTTTTATGTGGTTCAAAAATATCCTCATTAATGAAGGGTAATTTCATTTAGAAATAGAGTCATAAATGTTAAATAACAAATTTCATTCTGAATTCAAAAAAAGAACTCCTAAATTTAGGATTTTTTTTCCCTTCACGTTCAAAAAAGAAATTACAGTTAATGCTTATTTCTAAAGTTTATCCATATTATTATTTAAGAGGTTTTCCCTATTTGGGATCCTCATTTTTTTTGTTCAAAAATGCCCCTACACCCCTATCTTTAAGTAGAGACAAAACTAAAAGACAATCTGGTAAAAATACAACTCTAACTCCCATTAAAACATTGCCTAAAAAATAGGGCCACTCTTCTGTTGAATTTCAAATTGCTTTATCCACTTATAAATTAGATTCTTAAAATAAAAATTATATATATAAAATAAAAACACATTTTTTTTAGCAAAAAAAAAAAAAGCCTCATCACACGCGTGAAGCGCGTGTGATGAGGCTAGTCCTTTTTATTTTTTTTGAAAAATAAAAAAATTTCTAAATTGTAATAGATGCAAATTATTAACCTTTATCCAAAAAAATAAAAGAGCCTCATACAAGAAGATAGAGACTAGAGAGTCCCACATACGAGAAAAGGTCACAAATAGAGTTGAACCAAGTAACATTGCAAAGGCATAATGATAGTAGGGTCGGGATATCCCCGCCCTCCGAACCGGACGTGAAGGTCTCCCCTCATCCGGCTCTCTGCAGGGGAATCTCCACTCACTACTTCCCCTAATATCCTCCCTTTACCACATCATGGGGGTTTACGTGTGTGCTCAGAGGCTAGTTATCTATAAGAGGATTCCTCTCTTTGAATTGAACTTTTATGTGGTTCAAAAATACTCTCATTAATGAAAGGGTAACTTCTCTTAGAAATAGAGTCATAAATGTCAAATAACAAATTTCATTTTAAATTCAAAAACAGAACTCCTAAAATTTAGGATTTTTTCCCTTCATCTGGCTCTCTGCAAGGGAATCTCCACTCACTACTTCCCCTAATATCCTCCCTTTACCACATCATGGGGGTTTACGTGCGTGCTCAGAGGTTAGTTATCTATAAGAGGATTCCTCTCTTTGAATTGAACTTTTATGTGGTTCAAAAATACCCTCATTAATGAAGGGTAATATCTCTTAGAAATAGGGTCATAAATGTCAAATAAAAAATTTCATTTTGAATTCAAAAACAGAACTCCTAAAATTTAGGATTTTTTCCCTTCACGTTCATCTTTTTATTCCCTAAAATTTAGGGTTTTTTTTCTTTATTTCTTTTTCAACCGAATAAAAGTAAAAACCCCCAATTTAAAAAATCAAAAAATAAAAAACTAAGAGAACTCCTAAATTTTAGCCTTCTTTTCTCTCACGTTCATTTTTTTTCCTATCCAAACTTTTTTCTATATCACTACACCACTTTCAAACACACATTTAAAAAAGAAATTACAGTTACTGCTTATCTCTAAAGTTTATCATTTTTATTTGTTTGAAAAATAAAAATATATATTTCCAAATTATAATAGATGCAAATTATTAACCTTAGAAGAGTTTCTGAGCACGCGCAACGCACGTGTTTAGAGGCTAGTATTTAATGGGTTTTTGGATGACCTGACCTTAGGACAATAGTAAGTGTTTCAAAATTTTTAAATGGGTTTAGTGAGTTTGGATAGAAAATTTTAAACCAGTTAGGATTTGTGTTTGAGTTTTATACCTTAGGTATTTTAACAACAATACCTTAGTTTCAAAATTTTGAGATTAACAGATTTAGCTAGGGTTGACCACATGTATTCTTACAATGATTTTCAAAATCTTATATTGAATTTTCAAGAGTTTTTATAGTGGCTTGAATATAATGAATTATTATGGAACTGGAGTATTTAGGATGCATGATAATGATTGGATTATACTGTAAATAAAGTTTAATTTAATCTACAAAAATTACTAAATTTAGTTGAAATAATTTATATTTTCAAAGTTAGGTTAAAAAATGATAAAATTTGAAATTTAAGTTGATTCAACCAGTTCCATCTAGTTTGATTCAAAACAAATGGATGTTTTTGGGATTTTCTAAATTCAAATGAGATGCCTACGGAATAAAACTTTTAAATTTTTAATTGGGTTTGAGGCAAGTATGTAAAAGGAGAAAGTATAGGGTATAATAAAAGAGAAATACTATGTCCACAATTTTTTTACAATACTTTTGTTCTTAGTTGTAGTGGGTCCCAATATAATCTTATTTTATTTTATTAGTTGCTAACCCGTGCAATGCACCAAATAGTTAACGATTGTTAAATATTTTTACTATGTTCAATGCTACAATTAGTTAAAAATGAATGAAATTAATATTTATAATACCAAACAAAGATATACATATTTTGAAAAAAATAATCATATTGTGACTTTTTTATAAGATGAAACAAAGGCATACTATAATTTTTTTACCATGTTTAAACTTTTATGAAACATGGAACAACAAAATACAACAACTTCATGAAGAAAGAAATATTAATAAGTTCCACAGAGGCTTGGGGGGGGGGGGGGGGGGGAGCAAATTGAGTGATACAATAATAACATTTTATCATCCAACAAAACTAAGATGTCAAACATGAGAATAAAAAATTTTGGTGGCATTCATTACCTCTAGCTTTCTATTAGCATTTGGTTCTCCAAAAAAAAAAAAAAAAAAAAAACTCTCTTTTAGCATTTACTCCAAATGTAAAAATTCTAGGATCAAACATGGTGTCTAGAAATTTGGATAACGGAAGTAAAAATATGGAAAAAAAAAATAAAAATACACAAGCACATAGTATTAAAGAAAAAAAAATATGAAAAGCAAAAGTAACTACGAAAGAGAAATTCATATAAAAGGTACCTTGACTCCTTAAGGGTTGAGAATGAAGGGTTTGTAGAAACAAAAGAGCAAAAACGGCAGAGAGAGGGTAAATCACGTAGAAGGTTTTGGTGTGGTGCTCTATATATATAGTAGTAGGTCGGTTTGGTTTAAAACTCTCCAAATTGTTGAGTAGTAATTGATTTAAAACTCTTTAGTTTGTTGAGTAGTAGTCGGTTTAAAACTCTTATTTTGACCTAATAAATAAATTAATAAAAAAATAATATGTAAAATTGTGGGACTACCAAAGTTTATGTGGCAAAATATTAGAAGATAAACTAATAGTTTAACATTTTTGGCTATTATATATTACATAGATATAGATTAGGTCAAACTTAAATATTGTAACTTAGCTGCAGTATATTAAGTTCCCTAACTAAATTAGTTGCCATGACCAATAAAATACAAACAATATTGTCTTTTTCAAAGACAATTAAATTCAACCAATCCAATTGTTTTTTGATATTTCAATAGTTACATTAGAGGAGTGGGAATTTGAACCCTGGATATTATGAATATACTAAAAAGTACAAATTAGTTGAGTTACAAAACTCTTGGCATCCATCTAGCTACAAAATGAACAAATCTACACGTGAAAATGTGATGTCAATGCTATTTTGGTGTTCATTTTTTCGTTAGGGCTGCACAAAATTTTCTGTCGTGTTTCTCTCTTCTATTCAATTAAACCACACGCACACTACGTTTTTATTTTGGACAGAGAAAAGACATTCATTAAAATGGAAAAAAGGCCGTACAAACAGATGTGAAAAGAAAACAGTGCAAATACCACAAACACTGCATTATACAAAGAGCAACCGCCTGACACAATTCATATTTCAATTAGGAATAGTAATCCTTGGGAAGAATTTGTAGTTTGTGATAGGAGGGGTCGGAAGATTATTTTTGTAATGGGAAGTTTCGTAGTGCACTACATTCTTCTTTAGGGAAGAAATGGGAAGAGTTTTTGTTTGTAGTTGTTCAGATGTGAGGTGGGAAGTTGTCAGTCGGGGGACTTGAGTTTTTTTGTCTTTTAGAAACAGGTTAGGAATTTGTATCTGTCTAACTCTCTAATGGGAAGTAATAGGAAATTTATCTGATAGTTTATTTGTTTTTGAATTTTATTGAATTACGATTTTAACCTTATTTTTATTTTTTATGAATAAAAATTATCTAATTAAATTAGGGGTATTTTGACAATTTAGATAGTGATAACTAACTTTTTGAATTCTCTTAATATATAGAGATAATAGAATTTATTGTATTAGTTTATCTATTTATATTTGATAGTAATGATTTGGGCTATCACTTCTTTGTCTCAAATGTTGAAATTTGATATGTTAAATCTCTTAAATAGGCTCAAATATGTGAACTTAAACAAATAGATATTGTTTTCCTTTTTCTCAAAAAAAATAAAAATAAAAAAGATATTGTTTTCCTAGAATGTGATTTTAAATTACCAAAGATATCGGAATATCCTGTTAATCAACATATTAAAATCTGTTGAGCGTATCAAAAAACTGTTATAATTATAGGACAATGAATGAACGCAGAGCACAACCTTATTGAGTTATAGTTAATTTAAGAAATAAAGTATTTGGCCTTCAAAAATTAATAATAATAAATAAAGTATTTCTTTTATTTTATTTTTTATTTTTTTTATTTTTTACTTTAAGACTTTTGTTATATTTCTTCAACTACGAGTACATTTAAAAATAATCAAAATTACATATATATATGTGTGTGTGTGTGAGTTTAAATTATACACGGTTTAAGTTACAACTTACACATTTTGTAAGTCATGGGTTCAAGTTACATTTGGTGTAGTTATAAGTAATGTTACACTACTCAATAACTTATTATAAAATTCATATTTTGAAAATCCCACCATTAAATTACATGTTCTATATGTTCTTGACATTCATGTTAATTTTCATATTAATTGTATGTTATTTACCATCTGATCTATAAACTGATTTTTTATGCATTATTTTAAACTGCAAAAATTTGAATTTAATCAATTGATTGATGACATGACTATTAATCTTTGATCACATTGAAATTTTGCAAAAATGGAGAATATATGAAGATAATGTAATCTAACGGTGGATTTGTTAAAATTTGCATCCAATTAAAAAATATTAAGTGATATAAAATTGCTTAAAACTACACTAAATGTAACTTGAACCTAACCCATATATATATATATATGATTTAGAATCTAGACTCTTCGGTTTTTGCACCCAATAATTCACTTGTTACAAAAATTAAAAAATTATATAGGACACATGGCACAAAATTGAATTTTTGCATGAAATCCAATTTAGAATATAATTGAATTTAAACTCTTTGATTTTTGCATCTAATTATTCATTTGACACAAAATTTTTAAAATTAGATGAGGCACATGGCACAACATTGAACTCCAATTTAAAATTTAATTGAATTCTCTACTTTGGCTTTATATATATATATATATATTAATTTGATAGGGTGCATTAACTCTTCGGTTTTTGCATCCAATAATTCAATTGTCACAAAAATTAAAAAATTAGATGGAACATGAGGCACAAAATTGAACTCCAATTAAAATTCAATTGAATTTAGACTATTTAATTTTTACACCTAATAATTCACTTGACACAAAAATTTTAAAATTAGATGGGACACATTGTGCAAAATTAGACTCCAATTTAGAATCTAATTTGATTTTCTCTATGCTTTGGCTTTAAATAAACTAGTTTGTAACCTTATGCATATGCATAGATATACTTAAAATATATATATTAAGAAGTATAATATAATTTTTACATATATAATTTAAATATTATTGATAGTCATTCTTATATATATTTTTTAACTCTTTAAAAAGTCTTGTAAGAATATTACTATGTAGAAAACATAAATTGTACATTTTTTTTTTTTTTTATGTTCATTAATTCTAGACTCTTTGGTTTTTGTACGCAATAACTCACTTGGATGGATATTTATAATGTGGTCTCATATTTGACTCCAAAATTAAGAAATAAAACTCTCTCTAAAAATAAATAATTTAGGATATATGGCGCAAAATTGAACTTCAATTGTAGAATCTAATTGGATTTTCTCTAAATTTTGCCTATTAATATATGTAATGATTTCTCATTATATATATGGGTAAGACTTAAGTACAGTACTTAGCTGTTGTTCCTTAGGTTCCCCTATTAAGATTCTTCCATATAGTTTTTTTCTCATAGGATAGAAGTATATTTTTCGGTTAAATAGCCACATGACAGAATCTTAAAAGAGGAACTTAAGAAACAACATCTAAGGTACTGTATAGTCTGTATAAAAGTTTTGTCCTATATATATATATAGATTAATTAATTTTATAGGGTGCATTCTTCTAAAATAAAATAAAAAAATTGATATGGTGCACAAGTATAAAGATATTTAATTAATCTCACATGGTCTAAAAGATTAAAAAGAAAAAGGCAACCATGAGTCGCACTTTCTGATTGGTCAGTCACAACGGTATATAACAAACAATATCTGGTTTCTTTCAAATATAATCAAACACTAAGCGTTGGCATAAGCTTCGTTGCTATGCTTGTCAGTATCTCTTCGATGTACTTTATAATTATGCCAAAAAAGCTAATATTCTATTTCTTTCTAATGTAGGTATTGGCATAAGCTTCATGGTTGCGCTTGTTTGTAGCTCTTGGTTGTATTTGATATTTAAGAAAAGACAGTTGATCAAGCTTAAACAAAGGTTCTTTGAACAGAACGGGGGTTTAATTTTACAACAGAAACTCTCTAAACAAGAAAATTCAGCTGAAACAACCAAAATCTTCACCATGAAAGAGTTGAAAAAGGCTACCAACAATTATGATGAAGCTCTAATCATTGGCCGGGGAGGGTTTGGTACAGTTTATAAAGGAATTTTACCAAATAATACGATTGTGGCCATCAAGAAGTCAAAAATAGGAGATGAAAGCCAAATTGAACAATTCATCAATGAGGTAGTTGTACTTTCCCAAATTAATCATCGGAATGTGGTTAAATTATTAGGCTGTTGTTTGGAGACACAAGTTCCTTTACTAGTTTATGAATTCATACCCAATGGTACTCTCTTTGAGTACATTCATCATGAAAGTAAGGTGTCCACCATATCATGGGAAACTCGTCTTAGGATAGCCGCAGAAACAGCAGAAGCACTATCATATTTGCACTCTGCAGCTTCTCCACCTATAATCCATAGAGATGTCAAGTCTTCAAACATATTGTTGGATAGCACTTACACAGCAAAGGTATCAGATTTTGGAGCTTCAAAATTGGTTCCACTAGACCAAACACAATTAGCTACATTGGTGCAAGGAACTTTGGGATACTTGGATCCTGAATATATGCAAACAAGTCAATTGACAGAAAAGAGTGATGTTTATAGCTTTGGAGTGGTCCTCATAGAGCTATTAACTGGAAAAAAAGCTCTTTCATTTGATAGGCCTGAGGAAGAGAGAAGTCTAGCCACATATTTTCTCTCATTTTCCAAGGATAATAGATTGTTTGAAGTTCTTGAAAAACATATAGCAAATGATAAAAATGTTGAGCAACTAAAGGAAGTTGCAAATCTTGCAAAGATGTGCTTAAGATTGAAAGGGGAGGATAGGCCTACTATGAAGGAAGTAGCAACAAAATTGGAGGATTTAAGAAAGATGGAGAAGCATTCCAGAGTCAATGTTGATCCTAACTCAGAAGAAACTAAATTCTTGCACACCACATCAGATTCTCACTATTATGATGTTGATAATCAAAGTGCTGATGTGAATGATACTGTGAGGGACCATGTAGCATTATTGGATTTTGACGATGGAAGATAATGCTATCCTTGGTAGATATAATACAATGTGGTTATTGTATACTTTCTTGTATTTGCATCCGAAATGTTTTTAGGAGCTTTATCCTAAATCAAAACTTCTGCCAATAATAATGAAGGTTACAAATAAATGTCATACTTATTTCTTTCATATTTTCCCTTATATTTTGTTTTTTCATCTATGAATATAAATTAGATTTACATTTCACGGAACGGTGGATAAAACAACACCCCCCCCACCCCCCCCCAAAAAAAAAAAAAAAATGTTGCTACCGTACTGTAACTCTCCACTTAAGAAACTCTATGCTTGTGTTCACCGCAGGATTGAGATCACCTGATGCTATAACTATCAAGATTGAGATTGAGAATTAAAATACATAACTTTCAATCTCAGCCCTTAAATAAAAAAAAAAAAAAATGAAAAAGTAACCAAAAAAAAATTTGTGTGGTGAGAGTTGAGGTGAATTGCACTTGGTACACTCGATCCAAATCCGTTCGCCTCATCCCATTCATATTATTATTATTATTATTACAAGCAAATGGTTCTCATAAGCCTTGATGGTGATTATGTACCGTGACGTTTTTGCATTTTGGGGTCTATGCTAGTTGTAAATTTCATAGGAGTTTGTGTTTGGTGGCAGTGGTCATGGACGTGGAGTCATTCATGGACTTGGGGGCAATGACCCCTTTTTTATTTATTTATTTAAAGAATAGAAATATATATATATATAGAGGTATTACTTTGTTCAATAAAATTATATTTTTCGCCCTTAATAATATCATTGATCATTATAAGAGAAATGCTACAACTATAAACTTTTTTACAAACATTGAGGTAGCAAATTCTTACTGGTTTGCATCTTGGCCCACTACTTACATCACTATTTTACTTACTAATAACCACTCATCACAACAACAATTTGTAAAAAAGTTTGTAGATCTAGTATTTTCCTCCTTTTAAAGGCCATAAAAAAAATTTATAAATCTAAAATCTAAAACAAAATATATAAGCCCAAAAAATTAGCACAACAACAAAAATTACTGATAGCAAAGCTAAAAAAATTAAGACCAATCAACCAATTTTACCAAAAACAAACAACTTGGCCCTTTAAAAAATTTTAAACAAAATAATTTTGTCCTTACCAGCAAAAGACACACTCTACACACACATAAAAATAATAATAATAAAAGAAAACTCTTGCCGGCTAAGCAGCAGAGCCGAAAACCAAAGCCATCGCATGCATCCAACAACAGAGCCGCCCTCCTAACTCCAAGTTTTGGCTTCGTCCTTGGCAGTGGTAGTTTAAAAGCATTTATATTTGTGGTGCTAAAAAATTTAGTTTTTAATAACTTAAAAGATACTTTATCTATTTATACACACTACTTTACAATACACTCAATATCAAATGTTCTATTTTTTTTTTTTTTGTCACTTCATTTATAATACACCCATTTCATTGAGAGAGAGAGAGAGAGACATTTTTTAGTGACAAAAAGTCACCACCACCAAACAAACAATAATTTTTTTAGGGAAATGTTTTGCTATATATAGGGCTATATGGCAACAACAACAACAACAACAACAAAAAAACCATGTGCCCAAGGGTCATGTGCAATGCACATGACTAGGAGGAACCTTAGACACTTGTCACTTTCTTTTTGCTGCCCAAGGATTAAAACAAGCATTGAAGAGTATATTTTAGGCATGCAAAGAATTGAAAGACATGGTAAATATGTGTGTGCTGTGTGATAAACCCTGATCTAAGATCAAGTGAACATGTTATTTGAATTGAAACCTTCAACATGCAAAACTAAGAACGACCTAGATCTATCATACTAACAATGAAGAACAGATAAAGAACTTGAAATAAAAACATGCTTGTGCTTGAATCTAAATAAACTAAGGCATAATGAAAAGAAGGTTTAGAAACCTTGCTTGCATGCACTAGCACTTCTGAGCACTCCAAGCAAAAAAGTTTCTCTAGAGAGGGATTTGTGAATAGGAAGTTGGTAACTTAAGACTAGGGAGACCAAGCTATCCCTTCTAGTGAGTTGAGACTAGGAGGTCCAAGACACCAAAGACACCTTCCTATTACTAACTCTAGAGAGAGAGAGAGAGAGAGAAATTTCAGGTTTTTCTTTAAAATTTTGGGGTGCTTTCAACTTATACTGGAGAGAGGTATTTATACTGAAGGTTGGGTGTGGGCGCAAGCGCCCGCGATGAATGGTTTCGTTATGGGAAGTACGCCTCGGCAAAGTGGACCGGGCGGAGGATGAAAATGGAGTCCCACCTAGACTAGGTCTAGGAACCATATGTATAGTGCCTTTATGTGAATGATTAATCTTACCAGAACACGTGTCCAAAGTTTAGGTATGGGGATGGGAAGGTGTTAGACACCCAACCCCACCCGACCCGTAGGTTGGCCTCCACTCATTGTGTTCCAAATCCTAATCTCATCAAAGGGTCCTCTAATAGGTTATTCTACACACACACACACACACACTAACAAGCATCTAAACACACAAACATGGCATCTTAATCATAGCATTCACGGCACAAGGTCCTAATAGTCATCTATCATGGCATTGGCATTATATCAATCCAAAGGCAGCAAGTATATCATAAGGCAGCAACATCAACAAGTAGTAGCATATTATCATGCCCACCCGACCCGTAGGTTGACCTCCACTCATTGTGTTCCAAATCCTAATCCTATTAAAGGGTCCTCTTATAGGTTATTCTACACACACACACACACTAACAAGCATCTAAACACACAAACATGGCATCTCAATCATAGCATTCATGGCACAAGGTCCTAATAGTCATCTAGCATGGCATTGACATTATATCCATCCAAAGGCAGCAAGTATATCACAAGGCAGCAACATCAACAAAGCAGTAGCATATAATCATGCCCACCCGACCCATACGTTGGCCTCCACTCATTGTGTTCCAAATCCTAATCCCATCAAAGGGTCCTCTAATAGGTTATTCTACACACACACACACACACTAACAAGCATCTAAACACACAAACATGGCATCTCAATCATAGCATTCATGGCACAAGGTCCTAATATTCATCTAGCATGGCATTGACATTATATCCATCCAAAGGCAGCAAGTATATCACAAGGCAGCAACATCAACAAAGCAGTAGCATATAATCATGACATTTAATCAAGCATGTTCAATCACTCAAGCATAGCATCATAGCATTCATCAATCAAAGAAATCAACCATTATGTTCAAAGATGCATATTCATATACATGACTTACCTTCACTTACCTCACTACACCATAATATCTTAGCACCTATACATCAATGCATGTTCATGTTGTTCATCTAAAGCATACAAACCCTAATCCTTAATGTTAAGTTATTTTTTATTTTTTTTTTTTTACATAATATTTATGTTGGTTGTATTCCATGACAAAATTGTTGTAATTTCATTAATTTATTTCCTTGTATTTTGTGGGATTTAATTGTAATGAGTTTAGTATTAGGTTGGTGAATATTGCTCAAGACAGTTGAATTCGCGACTAGCTCGCTACTGGTTCGGGGTTGCAAAACTCGCAAAAGGCCATGTGAGGAGCACATGTGGAAGTTCAAGAGTTAGGATGTCTCATGAGTAACTTGCGACTTGGACAACCCATGAGACACTCTGACAACTGGGATTTTAAGTATTATTCTCCCATCCTTCACCCACACTATATATACTCTCATTACCTACAAAATTGTAAGGAGGCTATCAGATAGAAAACCCTAGAGATTCAGGTTTTCACTACACCCACCTTTTAGAGAGAGTTACTCATCCTTAAGAGAGAAATCCTTGTAGTCTCTTTTCCTCCCCTCTCCCATTGTCATACCTTGAGAGATGATTTTACCCAAACGCAACCCATACTTATCCAGAGTGTAGAGAGTGTTTTGGAGCTTGAGAAGTATTAGGTCTTTGCCAAATTAAGCCGGTAAGGCTTGGCAGTGCAATCGGGAGGGCATTGCGGGATCCGAGAAGCTAGTGAAAACAAGACTCTGAGAAGTCCGTTAGTAGCTGGAGCTTGGAGAGCTCAAGTACTTTGGGTAGATTAGGCTTGAATGGGTCTTTTTGGTATCCTTATACTCCCTCCAACTTATTCACTAGTGGATCATTTCGGCTTGGAGGGCTATAGAGAGGTTTTTATGCCGAGTTCTTCGATTTTTCTCTTCGATAAAACATCGTGGTGTTATCTTGGGTTTGATATTCTTTACCCTACTGCCCTTTACATTTAAGCATTGCATCCTCATGTTCATCCATGCAATTGTTGAATGCTTTGGTTAATTAATTGGCTAATTATGTATATTCTGCTTTAATTGTGTTTAGCCTAAAATTGATCTAGTTGTAATTAAAAATTGGGGGTCTATACTAGCTCTAGTATTTATACTAGTGAGCTTTCACTTAATCTAACAATCCAAGTAATAAGACATGGTATTCTACTGACCCTAGACCTAAACATGTGAAAACGGAACTGACAGAAGCTAAATATGTAATTAAAAATGAAGCAAAAAAGGGAAAGTAGCAAAAACCCTAAATCTAGATTTTTATGCATGACTATGTGTGCGCATATATATATATATATGAAGTATGCGTACACATGTCTCATATGCAAGCATGAAGCATGCGCATGCATACACGCCCAGAAACACAGTTTTAAAGCAGCAACAAACAACAATTTAAATACAATCTAGCATGCTTGTCTCTCTCATTCTTGTTTGTTTATTACTATGTTTTCTGCCTTAATACTTCTGTTGTTAGTGTAGGTTTATAGCTTTCATATTAGAAGCATGCTAGTAATAAATACAATCTAGCATGCTTCTAATACGAAAGCTATAAACCTACACTAACAACAAAAGTATTAAGGTAGAAAACATAGTAATAAACAAACAAGAATGAGAGAGACAAGGTTAGACCCTTATCTTAGACATAAGAATTCCTTTGAGCTTTAATTTGACCGTTTCCCTCAGTCAATCTAATCAAGATAAAACCAGAAGGTTAGTAAGTTTAAAACTCGAAGGTCAAGACCAAAATAAGTCCCAACCAAGTAAATTCTAACTTAAGGATGTTTTAGAATAAAAACTCTCTCTTTGATTCATTATTTTTCGGTGAATTCAAAGTGTTTTAGGAAAAGAGCATTTGAGGCCTTTTATAGTGATCATAGAGGGGAGTAGGGTGGCTCCCAGCTGATGTGGGATTCACTTTACACGATTTTACATCAAAAACTTTCCATACATGTATTCTAAAACCCTACATGCGTGTGCATGCTTCAAGTATGCATATGCATGCTTACAATATGCATATACTTAGGGTTCCTGCAGGTTTTTCTTTTGCCAAAACATCCTTCAAGATAAAGATTTACCAGATTGAACCCTAAGCCAAACCTGAGCCTCCGAATGAAGTTGTCATTGGGGAACGGGAGCTCGAGTCGTAAGGGGTACAAAATGAGGTATCTACACTGGGGTCAGAATAAGTCTCTAAGTAATGTGGGACTCAAAAAAACTAGTTTTTTATGAGTGAAAAATATAGTAGGCAAAGTCAAACTTAATGGGGAGCAAGCTAGAGCAAAAAAGGAAGCAAATCTAGGGGATCTTGTCTAAGTGCCTATCATCCTCCCAGATCTATTCCTTTTCAGTTCGGTCTTTTTTGTTTTAGTTTTGATATGACTTTCATAAGAATTTCAACCTTTTTTTTCCCTAGAAATTCTTGGTCCTCAAGCTTAGAAAATTAATTTTAAATATGTTTAATTAATTAATTTTTACTAATTTTGCAAGGAATCAACAATGCTTTATCTCAGATTAAATCAGGTGCATGCAACCTTACCATGAACTATATCCTCAACCAATAGCATTATGACACATCATTTAATTTAAATTGAACTAAAACTAGCCCAATTAGAATTAAGAGGTCATAATCACGTATGGTTGGGACATAATTCATGCAATTGCACTTTACCATTAATTTTTTTTTTATATCTTTTAATTTTATTGTCCAATTAAGGCTCATGAATTGTCATTTTGATTGTTATGAATTTAGAAATCATGTGGTCAAAAATTACAGTTCTTCCCTGTAATGTGTTATGCAATGGGATGCACGGTGCAATACAAGTAAGGTTAAATAAGAGTTGCAAAATGGGGTGTCTACACAAAGCTCCTAAAGAGGCAATCTTGTTTTTCTCTAAGTTTGTCATGTAAGCTCAAGTTGTGTGATAAATCTTAAGTAGAAGACCATCTTGTGTGTGCATTGTGTATGTCTTCTATGTGTTTCATAATTTGTCTCTTTTAGATTCTATATTACATATCATGCTTAACCATAGTATTTGCTAGTGGGTTACAATTAGCTTAATTGGTAAATCATACTACTCCACTATTTAGTTCTAAGAATCATGTGGTATACTAGAGGGAAAAACTCAAACAGTTATTAATTACTGTAGTATTTTTTTTTTAAATGTAGACAATGTGATAACATTTAAACCATTCTTCTAATAACAAATTTTTAAGATTTAAAAAAAAAAAAATCCAATATCAGAATTCATCTAAAAGATCTAGAGGATGTTAATAATCGAGTTTTTGTTTCCTAATTTTCAGTGGGAACTTAAAAATGAACATCTGAGTTTTATAAAGTGGTCCAAAACCATACCCTGAGGGTTGTTAGGTTATCTTGTTTCCTTTCTTGAAAACAAGTTTTAAGATAAGACCTTTTTCTTATAGATAAGAAACCAATTTTTTGTAAGGTTAAAGTATTAGCAAGAGGCTAGATAAACTAATATTCCAACAAAAAATAAACTAAATTCATTAAATTGATGATGCATCATGCTCAACAAACTATCGTATAAAATTAACAAATGAACAATAGCTCAATACCTCTATTGAGCTATTGTTCATCAACAAAACTAAATAAATTATTATTATTATTATTATTGTGGATTTGGTTGTGGATTTTGAGATTTACAAATGTGAATGCATAAAGAAATAGAAAGGAAATAATATTTAATTGGAACATTGATATAGTATTGAGGCTGATGTAGGTGTACGTAAAAAAATAGAAAACTAAACTAGAAAAAGTGGAGTTTTTTGAGTTATTTTGCCAATGATGTGTAGAGTTTGATGTGAATGTTCTTATATATGAATAAATGGGCCCCTTCATCAATGACTTAACTTAGTCTCCATATGGTATTTTAATGGAATAAGTTTTCCTTCCATTGAATCTTCTAATTTTCTCTCATTTTTATAGATGCAAGACATGTAACATTAAAAATAAATAAATGCAATATACCCATGTAAATGGGAGAGAATGAGATTGAGATGTTAATGAACGTGATGAAATTCAATAAATTTACATTAAGCTTGTCCCCCTAGATTCGAAGTCTGGCTTCGTCCCTATTATCATTGCTCATGTAGTATTGTTCCAAGCTCATTGTGCTCTTCTATATATATCTAAAAGCTGAAGCATAGAATTGATTAGTTAAGAGGAAAAAAAAATGGTGTTTTCAGTATTGATTTTTAGTTTTTTGTGGGACCCACTACCAAAAAATGGTTTGGTTGTGTTTTTATACTCAATATTCATTTTTAGTTTAAAAAAAATGAATTTGAATACAGAAAATGAATACAACTTTTGGCCGTTTTCATTTTTAGTGAAAATGAATATAATGGCATTCTTGTAAAAACATCAAGTTGGTGGGGCCCAAATAATTAATGAAGACTTCATATATCTCTCACTCACTTCATCTTCTTCTCTCCCTCACAAGTCACATAACCAATTTCTCTCTATTTCCTCAGCACCGATTCTCTCCCTCTCTCCTTTGATGAGTTCTTCATTGACCAATTGACACAAGATAGCTTCGATGTTCTTCAGAGACTGGAAGTAAGCCACATGGTGATGCAAGGCAACGCTATTTTGATGTAAGATCGATCTTTCTCCTCAACAAGATCAATTTCTCTCTCTCTCTCTCTCATAATTTTTTTCTTCCTTTTTGGTGGGTTTAAATTCTTTCATGCATCTCCAATGTTGGGTAATGTAGAGTAGCAACAATTAAAAGAGTAGCAACAAACTATCGTAAAAAATATGATTATTCTCTCTCTTTTGCTATATATGTATTATGTATGTATGTGTGTGTGTGCACACATATATTCTTTTGGTGGAATTTTAATTCAATTTTGCTTCTTTATTTTAAGTTGTTCTAATTTGGTTGTGTTTTTAAACTGTTATCTTTTTTTTTTTCCTTTGATTGTTAGATGTGGTCCTATTTTATTATAAATAAATTATATAATGATATAATATTATTCTATTACATAGCTTGGCATAGATAATTTGGTGTTTACAATTGCATCTTTTAATTTGAATATTTTTCTCGTTATCTTTTATTCTATAAATTTGTTATTCTCTCCCCCAAAAAGGTGATATACTCTCTTTCTTGCAACTCTTGACACGTTTTTGGTGTTGTGTTTTTTGAGTTCGCATAAAAGTCCTCTCACTCCCTCTTATAGTTTTGGTTTGATATTTATTTGAGTTAATCCTTAGTTAGTTTGGAAGTGAGAATTTGAGTTTATATCAAAACACAATCTACATGACTACAAATTTAAATGTGCCTATCAATTATTTGAATAATATCAATTGTAATTATGTGATAAGTTTCAATTATCATGATAATCTCCTTGAAAGAAAGAAAATTTTAAATGATAAATTTGAAACTTAAAAATTTTAGTTGTTCCAAAAGAAATTAAGAAAAATATAATTCATAATAACAATATTTAGAAGAATATGGACCACGTAAAAAATAGGATAATATCAAACATAAACACTAAAAATGATAAATTTATATATTTTCAAAAATAGAGAGATAATATTTTTTTTTTATAGAAATTGTTTAATATTTCGAAAGAACAAATTATATACAATTAAATTTAGAGAGTAAATTATGTATTATACCACATTATAAAATAATCATATATTCTCATGCATTGCGTTGGTCTACGACTAGTTTTTATTATTGTTGAAAATAAATTTGTTACTATAGGAGAAGCATTTGTGTAGATCCATAAATTTGTTACTATTACTTTGCTTTGCTTTTGGGTTTAGGTTGGTTTATTTTTAATGGGGTTTTTTAGATTTTGTGTGTAGTGGTTTTGAAAGATCCGTGTTTGCTGGGTGAACTAAAGAAGACAAAAATAAAGTGTTTTATTTCTCAATTCAAAAAGAAAATCAAATTATAAAGTATAAACTGCAGATCCAGATATGCGGTTGAATGTGAATGGCGAGATCAATAGCAGGATAAAGAAATCTGCCGTTGGAGGAGGGATGCGGTGACCACTGGTGGTTCTGGTTCAGTCGTGTCTCTCTTTAAATTTCTCTCTCTTCTTTTCATATGGGTTTAGGCATGATATTTGTATTTTAAACTCCATGTGTGTTTCTGTTTGTGTATTAACAACTGTGGGGCCAAGAAATCCTACGACCCAGCCCACTTCGCTCCTAGGCCGAAGGCCCAAGCCAAGGAGGCACCTGAAATCGGAGGAAAAGAAGAAGCCCAGGCACAGACAGAACGGGCCAAGGACGACCTCATCATCGGGCGTCCGAGAACTTGAGGGACGAACTCGTAACGAGTAGTCACCTCCACATTAAGTGTACCTGACAACCGCCCTGGCCGCATTGATGAGGAGAGGACTTCACACCAGCGTCGCCTTGGTTGCCGCGACTCTCAAGGAGACTGAGAAGGCGGCTGATGGGACAAGTACCTGAGCAAATGTCCTGATCGCTCAACAAGTGTAGGGCTAGGATTAGTTGGGTAAGGGATATATAATGTAAGGGAATCCCTCAGAAGGGGCCCCCGGCGAAAAGAAAAGAAAAAGAGAAGGAAAGGATGGAGGCCAAAGGGGAGAAAAGCCTCCTCGGCCACAGTCCGAGGAGCATCCCCCAATTGTAAATTGCTCTAAGCCATTCATTAAATAAAAAGGGAACGGAGCCCACGCCCCGTGAACGCCGGCCGGCGCCTAGACCTTCGATCCACTCTCTACAAATTCATTGTTCGGGGTTCGTTGGGCCCTTGACCCAGATCCGTTGGGCCCGGGGCACCAAAAATGCGGTCCCTACAATTGGCGCCGTCTGTGGGAAGGATTAGTGCGCCAGCCGGCGCAACGGGCGACGGTTCTAAACAGATATTCTACAAGAGATCGGCGGTGATGCAAAAAAAAAAAGAAGAAACTACCAAAGAAACATTGCAGAAAGACAAAGGCTCGAGACAGAAGATTCAATAACAAAAAGAAAAACTTGATATTATTTCATAAAAGGAAAATCTACAAATTACAATCAGAGGCTCAGACAGGCTTGTTTTACAACTGTTCCTACCAGCTAGTCCTACAATCAGAGGCCCAGGCGGACCCGTCCTAAAACTAGCTAGAGGGAAGTGTCAACCCGTGCCCTTACTGGCATCAAGAGAATGGGGGAGCTTGGCAGTAAGCGGACGGAAGGGGGGTGAGGCTGGCTTGTTCCAAGGTCACCCACAGCTCCTTTCTCGGAGCGGCTGAGCTTGAACAAAGCGAGGAGCAGATGCAGGGGCTCCGGGACGCCCTCCCCCATGATGTTCCCTTGATTTTCTCCAACCCCCACGAGCGACGGCCGTTGGAGACGGCAACACTCGGGCACCGCCCATGATGTGAGTTTGCATGTCTCCTCCGTCGGGGGTGCGCTCCAAGGAGGGACGTTAGGTACTTCAACGACATCCCTCCGGGCCACCGTGCATGGCGCCATCAGTGTCACGCCTAGACTCTGCCGCACCGGAAGCCCAGTCGGGGCTGCGGCCACAATGGCTTTTGGCACGGATGTCCTCACACCCGTCCAAAGCCGCCCCATATCTCCTAACTCCGGTCACAATTCCGGCGGGGTTATTAAAGGGGCATGGGGAGCTGAAAGGTGGTGCTCTTTCTGTTTGTGTTGAGAGGCTCATGGAGTATGAGGAAACCATCCCCCCAGAAGGCCTTATATAGAGGAGGAGGGTTGGTAAGAATTAATTCACGCAGAATTCGAAAAGGGAGTTACCGAAGCGTTGGGTAATAATGAAGCCATCAAATCCCAAGGGGGAAGCAGGCCGTTGGGCTTCTGTCAATTCACAAGGCCATTAATGAAGGCGCGTCTCGTGCACCGAAGCGTCAGGCGCGGAACACGAACAGCCAAGAGACGTTTCGTGTAAGATAAAAGATGGGGCTCGAGCTGGAGGCGAGATCAACGCCACGTGTAAGATCATCACCCAACCGAAGGAGGAATCGTCCCCGGTAAAACGGTCCGAGGGCAAACCCCTACTCACGGAGAAATGAAAGTGTTAGACAGAACCAAGGCTCTACATAGTCCTCGGACTCAGGCCTATGGGGAAACTAACTACTTCAGAAGGACAAGTATTAGACAAAACCAAGGCTCTGCATAGTCCTCGGACTCAGGCCTGTGGGGAAACTAACTACTCCAGAAGGATAAGTATTAGACAGAACCAAGGCTCTGCATAGTCCTCGGACTCAGGCCTATGGGGAAACTAACTACTTCAGAAGGACAAGTGTTAGACAGAACCAAGGCTCTGCATAGTCCTCGGACTCAGGCCTATGGGGAAACTAACTACTTCAGAAGGACAAGTGTTAGACAGAACCAAGGCTCTGCATAGTCCTCGGACTCAGGCCTATGGGGAAACTAACTACTCCAGAAGGACAAGTATTAGACAGAACCAAGGCTCTGCATAGTCCTCGGACTCAGGCCTATGGGGAAACTAACTACTCCAGAAGGACAAGTATTAGACAGAACCCAGGCTCTGCATAGTCCTCGGACTCAGGCCTGTGGGGAAACTAACTACTCCAGAAGGACAAGTATTAGACAGAACCAAGGCTCTGCATAGTCCTCGGACTCAGGCCTATGGGGAAACTAACTACTTCAGAAGGACAAGTGTTAGACAGAACCAAGGCTCTGCATAGTCCTCGGACTCAGGCCTATGGGGAAACTAACCACCTCAGATGATCCTAAGTATTAGACAGAACCAAGGCTCTGCATAGTCCTCGGACTCAGGCCTATGGGGAAACTAACTACTTCAGATGATCCTAAGTGTTAGACAGAACCAAGGCTCTGTATGGTCATTGGACTCAGGCTCACGGGGAAACTAACCACCTCAGATGATCCTAAGCGTTAGACAGAACCAAGGCACTGCATGGTCCCAGGACTCAGGCCTATGGGGAAACTAACTCCTTCAGAGGACTCTAGGTGTTAGACAGAACCAAAAGCACTGCATGGTCCCAGGACTCAGACCTATGGGGAAACTAACTCCTTCAGAGGATTCTAAGTGTTAGACAGAACCAAAAGCACTGCATGGTCCACGGACTCAAGCCTACGGGGAGCTAACAACTTAGCAACTGTACCTAGGTCTTGCATGGTCCACGGACTCAAGCCTACGGGGAGCTAACAACTTAGCAACTGTACCTAGGTCTTGCATGGTCTTCGGACTCAAGCCTACGGGGAGCTAACCACTTAGCAACTGTACCTAGGTCTTGCATGGTCTTCGGACTCAAGCCTACGGGGAGCTAACAACTTAGCAACTGTACCTAGGTCTTGCATGGTCCTCGGACTCAAGCCTATGGGGAGCTAACCGCCTATACTGAAGGTAGCAAATGTACCTAGGTCTTGCATGGTCCCCGGACTCAAGCCTACGGGGAGCTAACCACTCATACTGAAGGTAGCAACAAGACCAAGGCTCTGCATGGTCCTCGGACTCAGGCCTATGTGGAAATTAACTACATTGAAGAAATCCCAAGTGTCTACTTGAAGAAATTCTATCTGGCCCTTAGGAAACGAAAGGTGCATCAGAGCATACATGCCCTCTCATTATAATAGTTGACGCCGCGATTGGCCGAGATACAACCGAAGTCAAAATCACACAAGTAAAGAAAAGGCGAATGGCGTGCAAGTAGGCCAACAGGCACAACAAATGGAAAAAGAAATAAAACACGTATCTCATTAAGTCCATAAAGGTTACATGGTGAACACCACATTACAATCTAAAAGAAAAAGATGCAAAAGACAAGAGAGGCGACAGGTTCGAGGGGCCTGTCCTGCCCACTTATTTTCCTCCCTCAGCAAGGGGCTGGACCATGGCAGCTCCAAGGCCTTCTGCTCCTTGGCCAGGAGGGACAGCCTGTGAAGGTGCGGCAGGAACAGCTGCCTCCTCGGCGGCGGGAGTCTCAGCCTCAGAGGTGGACTTAGCAACCCCCTGGGGCGCCTCCTCAACGGGGCCCTTACCTGATTCTGCTACCTTGGGAAGGTCACTTCCTTGGGCAGGCTCGCCCGAGAGTTCAGCGATCGAGGTGCCCTCACCCGCAACAACGCTGGCTTCCCCCGCGGCCTCTCCGGCCTCAGCGCTGCCTGGAGTTGCCTCACGAATGGCAGGAGGGTAGTACACGCTTTCCTCCTTCCACAAATCAGACGAGGCCTCAACCCCGGCCTGTCTGAGAGCCTCCCTCCAAACCTCAGCAGAGTAGCGCCTGCACAACCCGGAGACTTGATCTATAAAGGATGCTTCTGTCTCTGCCATCCCAGCAGCATAAGCCTCCTCCTCGGCTTCCTGCTTAGCGGCCAGGGCGTCTTCTTTGCCTTGGACAGCCTCAAACTTGGCCCTAACGGCCTCGTCTCTGGCCTCCTCTGCCACCCTCTTGGCTTCTTTTGCAGCAGCCACCTTCTTTGGCAGATCATCAAGCAGCTCCTTTGCCGTTTTCAGCTGCTCCTCCGCCTCGCCCAGGCGCTTTAAATGATCTTCGGCCTGCTTCTGGAAGCCGGCGAGGCCTGACAGGGCGGTATCCCGAGCACTGGTCATCGCACTCAGCTCCTCCCGGGCCTTGGCAAGATCAGCTTTAGAGTTTTTAAGGACCCCTGTGGCCTCTAGGAGTTTCTCACGCTCCACGTCCATGGCCTTCCCCTGGTCATGGGCCACGTCCTCCAACCTGTAAGTGGCCTGAATGGCCTGCCCAACAGGACGAGCACACGGTTAGCCAAGCTCAGAAAAGGGAGTGAAAGAACTAAAACTGGGAAAGTCATAAGTGTTGAGGCATTTACCATTCCCAAGTACCTCTTGAGGCAGAGGAAGACCTCCCTGCTCCTCATGGTCCCCAGCTCCGCCATGTCAGCTGGGAGTAACAGACACCTTTCCAGCGCGTCGGCCACGTACGCGCCTTCACCCTCTCTGAAATCCCTGAGGGAGGAGTCTTCCCTCAGCGGCTCCCCATGGAGCGTTAGGGAAGGAAGCCAGGCCTGCGGCTCGGGCTGGGCGTCAGCTTGCTTTTCCTGGCCTCGGGAGCCTATCTTCAGTTGTTTAGGTTGCCGCCGAGTGTCATTTCCCTCCCGTGGAGACCCGGACCTCTCCTCAGCTGACCTTTTGCTCTTATCCTTCTTCTGCTTGGGATTAGAGGGCTCATGCCTAGAAGGCAGACTCGTCTTGGACGGAGAAGGGGGAAGCCTCGACTGGGTAGAGGCCGACCTGCCCTGAGCAGAACGGGTTTTAGGAGGAGGAAGCTCTGGCTGTGATTTCCCCGGCTGGCCTTCAATCAGTTCCGACAGGCTAGGTTGGGGCCTCTTCTTGTAACCCATTTCGTGCCGAGAAGAGGACTTGGACACTGAGAAGTCCGCTTCAGTCAGACAAGGGTCAACCAAATCTCCGGGAGGGTCCTCAGACTGTTGGACTTGTTCGAACACGTCAAACTCGTCCTCGGCAGGGCCAAAGTCAGCAACCTCCTCTTCCCTCTCTAAGCCTACTTCGGCGGGCTCCGAGAGTCTAAGGGAGAAGGAGGAGGGACCCGCAGGTGTTACGCCTTCTGATGTAGAGGGCACCTCGGGGAACCGAAACCCGTCCTCGGTCACGGTTATTTTTCGAAGCCGAGGATCCTTTGCTTTGATCACGTACTTCGGCACCGCAAACGACTTGTGGGCCGGGTCGTATTCCAGGATCTGGTGAGCGGCCCTAACCTGATTGTCAGCCTCGTTCACGAAAACCTCTGCCCTCAGCGCCTTCTGCAAGTCTTCCCGATTGATCAGGCTAAAGTGGCGCGTGAAGGCGTGCGGATCTGCAAGAGGAACCACATTCACATTAGAAACCAAACGGTACAAAAAGAAATGGACGAGGTAAAAGATGGAACTGATTAGGGTCCGAGAACCCTCTCCCCATCTTCCCATTGCCCCACCTGGGGTCCCCTCCGTCGTCGGGCAGTGAATGCCATCGTGCCACTCTCCGGATACGATGAGAAAGTCCTTGTTCAACCCCTTGCTGGACTCGGGGAGGCACTGAATGAGCCGGACCCTGTCATCCCTGGTCTTCAGATAGTAGGTTTCACCCTTCAAGCACTGGAGGTTATAACACCAGTTGACGTTATGGTGAGTCAACCTCAATCCCATTTTCTCATTTAGGGCGTCCACACAGCCCAGGATCCTAAAGACGTTGATGGCACACTGGGTGGGGGCTAGCCGGAAGTGCGTCAGATAGCCCCTCATCACCGGCCCCATGGGTATTCTCATGCCACCTTCAACGAAGGCAACGATGGGAATCACTACCTCGCCCTCCTGCCTCCGAAGGCGCCACTCGCCCTCCGCACAATACCTCAAGCCCACGTTGGCAGGTATCTTATAATCGGCGATGAATTTCTCCATCGCCTCCTCAGTGAAGACATACTTTTTAGATACACCCATCCCAAACGATGCCTAAGCGAGCTAAAAGAGAACAAATGAAAAAGAGGAAGTTCAGAGAGAGAGAGGGTGACTTACAGAAATGCGTAGGAGCTCCTCGGACCAACTTTATATGCTGGAGATGTAGACTCTTGTGTGCGAATGAACAGAGGAACCAGCTTTTCAAATGGGCATTTATACCCACCAATCAAGGGGTCGTGCGGGTTTTTTTTTTTCCATCCCCAACTGCCAGGCGAATCCCCACCATTGGATCGCCATCCTCCCGTTGAACATGGGGGGCACAGAGCCGCCTGGATTTAATGAAGGGAACGTCACGCCCTTCGAAGCGTCAGTAACGCATCTGGGGCAGTTGAAAAGGTTCCAGAACTGACAGGGGATCAGACCTAATGGGACGCGTGGCAGGCCCGGGGACATCAAAATCCTCCTTTCCGCCCGGGGATGCGGATAGCATGATTTTGAGGGGCTATTGTGGGGCCAAGAAATCCTACGACCCAGCCCACTTCGCTCTTGGGCCGAAGGCCCAAGCCAAGGAGGCACCTGAAATTCGAGGAGGAAAAGAAGAAGCCCAGGCACAGACAAAACGGGCCAAGGACGACCTCATCATCGGGCGTCCGAGAACTTGAGGGACGAACTCGTAACGAGTAGTCACCTCCACATTAAGTGTACCTGACAACCGCCCTGGCCGCATTGATGAGGAGAGGACTTCACACCAGCGTCGCCTTGGTTGCCGCGACTCTCAAGGAGACTGAGAAGGCGGCTGATGGGACAAGTACCTGAGCAAATGTCCTGATCGCCCAACAAGTGTAGGGCTAGGATTAGTTGGGTAAGGGATATATAATGTAAGGGAATCCCTCAGAAAAGGGGGTTCCTCCGGAAAAAAAAAAGGGGAGGAGGAAAGGATGGAGGCCAAAGGGGAGAAAAGCCTCCTCGGCCACGGTCCGAGGAGCATCCCCCAATTGTAAATTGCTCTAAGCCATTCATTAAATAAAAAGGGAACGGAGCCCACGCCCCGTGAACGCCGGCTGGTGCCTAGACCTTCGATCCACTCTCTACAAATTCATTGTTCGGGGTTCGTTGGGCCCTTGACCCAGATCCGTTGGGCCCGGGGTACCAAAAATGCGGTCCCTACAACAACAAACCAATTTCTTTTGTTGAGAAAGTAACGGTGGACCAATTGATGTATTAATTTGGCATAGGTGTAAAGTTTAAGGAGTAAATTAGTGAAAAGAAAAGTTCAAGGGTGTCATGACCACTCCTCTAAAGTTCAGGAGGTGTATAGGCATTTTTCCCAAAAAGAAATGTCAATTAGGGAAGTAATAGAGAACATGATTTCAGATAGAATAGAATAGAGGAAAAGAATTCACGTGATTGATTCAATCTAATCTGTCGAGAATTTATAGCTGCCTCCAAATTAATTTTGGGACTAAGGCTTTCTTGTTGTTGTATTTCATGTAAGGATTGTCTAAATTGAAGTGATCTTGCTCAGTTTAGTCACCAGTTTATAAGTTGATTCATTTGTACCCTCAATGTGAAGGGTATCATCAATTAGTAAGGTTTATTGGGTTCTACAGGATACAACCATATTTATTGGGTTCTACAAATAGCAATTTTGGAGAAGACTCCCAGGTTTCTTGTGTTTTTAAGGAAGATGAAAGAGAAGAAATTTGAGAAGAAGTTACCAAATGAATAGAAACCACTATTTGTATACAAAGGATTATGACTCTTCAATAGACACATTTTTGGTATTTCTTGAGCATGTCTCTAAGAGTATTACCTCAAGGATCACATCCCTTTTTTATTAAAAAATTTATGACAAATTTAGTTGCAGTATTTGAACAAGAAAATCCATGCTAAGCCTTCAAGGAAGAATTCATACACTGATTAAGTGCAGCCTTTGAAGATCGGTAAGAGTGCCAACCCCCAAGGCGATTGTCTCCGATGAATCCCACCCTGGCACTCAAATTGGCCACAACAGCAACATCCCTTTCAGTCCCAGTGCCTCTGCCAACTTTTAGGAGCGGCCACAGATGCTGCTTGTACAAATCAACCACAATTTTTAGTCATACTATAAGCTATACAGCCTCAAAAAAGCTTAAACAACATAGTAGTTAAACAAAGCCCAATTGCAATAAAAACTTCAGATAGAAGCATTCCAATGATTGGCTTATTGCAAAAACAATTACACTGTTTATTGGAAAGCAATTAGCTTAAAGCAACCGCATCAGTCAGTCTAAAATTTTCCATCTATTTAGTAAAAAAACTTTTTTTATTTTTATTTTACACAGACACTTTACAGAAATACACACATTAATTTATCTATTATACACACTTTTTTATTTAAATAGTATTTTTCTTCACTTTTTTTAATTATTTTCCACCTACCTCTACCTAACACTTAATTCTTTTTTCTCATAATACACTCCCTTCTTCTTCTTCTTCTTGTCCTTATCTCTATCTCCGTCTCTCTTTCTTCTCCTTTTTATTGTTTTTTTTTTTTTTTTTAGAATCGTTTTCTTTCCTCTTCTTCTTTTACAATTTGGGTTTTATACTTTTATTATAAATGATGATTTTGGGTTGGGTTTGATTAAGGATATATATGTACGGTTACTGTAGTAATTGTACATAAATGCACAATTTTACAGCCACTGATGTGGGTGTTTTTTTGCTCAAAATGTGTAAAATGAGCAACTTTTTTTTTATTTTGCAAGACTTTACACATACTGATGCAAATACTCGAGGAAGCTTATGCATCCAGATATTATTTGTAAAGGGCAATAGTGACAATTAACATGAGATAAGCTGATTTATGTGCATCTTGTCAAGCTAGATCTAGATGCCTTTTCAATCCCACAACGTGAAGAAGTCTTCTTCCACACTTTTGAAGCAAAATCATCCTTCCAATGGTCTTTGGAAAATTTGGTGGGTGGAGAGGGACATTGGACTTGAAAAATGGTCACCAGGTTCATTAGCCCAAGCTTTTAATACAAAGCAGGGAAATTTTGTTTCATGAGGCACCATGTCCTATGTGCCACAAACCCCCTCCAACGACACATGATTGATCTTTTATATATATATATATATATATATATAGAGAGAGAGAGAGAGAGAGAGAGAGAGAGAGAGAGAGAGAGAGGTAATAATTCATGATTGATCTTAAAATGACATCCTTTTAAAGGTTCCCAAGAGGGATAAGATAAGCATGTGAGAAGCATTATGGATCTTTGCAAATAGTAAAATGATATCTCATACCACCAGCTCATGCTACACAACAAAATATAAAAGTTAATATATATATATATATATTGTGGGGACACCTAATGTCCCTATTTTCTTCTTATTTCTAATTTTCATGATAGCTAGAGAGCTGCTCGTTTGGTTTGGCCATGAATTTCATAACTCATAACTCAAACTCAAAACCCATAACTCATAACCCAAAACTCACTTTATCTCAAAAACTCCAAAATTATTGTTTGGTCACATAACTCACTTTTTGCCACCATAACTCATATTTCAGAAACTGAAAACACCAAAATTCTGTTTTCAGTTTCCATCATCCATCACTCAAATTTCTAAGTTTTGAGTGATGGAAACATCACCCAAAAACCAAGCCAAACAAGAATTTTTTGGTGGGACCCACTTATTTTAGAAACTCAGTGATGAAAACTGAGTGATATTACTCAAAATCATGGTGGTCCAAACAAGCCATATATATGTAGATGTATTCGTTTGTAAAGGAGTAACGGGTAAATAATATAGCTTTCTTCTTCCACAGTTTCTCTTTTGATGTTCTCTTTGTAAAAACCTTATATCATTTATAACATATAAAAGTTCTAGAGGATCCTACTTGTTGATTTTGTGTTTCCTAATTTTCAGTGGGAGCTTGAAAAATGAACATCTTTTGAGTTTAAAAAAGTGGTCCAAAACCATACCTTGAGGGTTGTCGTCATCTTAGGTTATCTTTTTTCCTTTGTTTGAGAACAAGTTGCAAAATGAGACATTTTTCTTATAGGTAAGAAACCAATTTTCTGTCACGTTATATATGAATAAATGGACCCTTTCATAAGTGACTTAACATGAGCCCATAAGGTATTGGCCTTTTACTTAGGCCTAAGATCAACCCAAATAATTGAAATTTTCCATGTGAAGAGAAATTTTTTTTTTATAGGTAATATGAAGAGAATATTTCAACGGGATAAGATCTCTTTTCATTGAATCCTCTAATTTACTCTTATTTTTATTTAAATGTAAAACATGTGATATTTAAAAATCAAATGCATACCACATGTTCATCTAATGGGGGCGAAAGAGAGGACCATCATTACTAGCTCAATAATGTTTTAGTAGTGACAGAAATTGCCCAACAGAAGCCAAAAATCATCTGAAAGGTGCTTCACAGCTATAGTAACAGATTTATCTTCAATTAACAAGAAAAATGAGTCCACCAAGCTAGGAACGATATAACATGGACAATGACAACAATCAAAGTTGAATAACCAAATCCTTACCGAGTGAAAAGTTTAATAAAAAAAATCCAATCATAGAATTAAATTCTGATATACGAATATTTTATTTCTCAATTACAAAATTGTCATATGGGTCATTGGATTTTTTAGCCTACTTATAGCATCCAAGCTTTAATTTTGAAATTGACCCATTACACAATTCTAAAGCATGGTTTTGCAGAGAAAGCAAAGAAAAATGAGTTAAATAAATACAAAGATCTTAGCCACATTACCCTCATATGGATCTTGATCAGCCATAGTAGAAGTTTGCATATGATAGCTGGGCAAAAGAGGCGAATTTTCTTTAAAGAAATGAAAGAGAGGGAGATTAAGAAGTGAGAGAATGTGCATGAAAAGATTTGTGAGGAGAGAGAAAAGTGAAATTGAAAGAACTTACAGTGAGAGTGAGAGTGAGAGTGAGAACTGGAGCTTTGGTTTTGCCAAGAAACGTCGGTAAGAAGAAGTGGGTCATGCCATTGATTACCATCCTCCTCCATTGTTGTTAACACTTAAAAAATATGTATTTATGACTGTTTTTTGAATGAGAGCAATAAAAAGAGTTGACTTGGGTTTTTTTTTTTTTTTTTGAAAAAAGAAAGAAAGAAAAATACAAGAAGAGAAAGAAAGAAACTCAAATGCTTTTGAATCTTTAGAGAGAGAGAGAGAGAGAGTATAAAGGCCTAAAGGGAAAGTATTATGCCGCTGATTTCGTTTTGAGGATGAATCTGAGTTCTTTGGAATAAGATGACCGTTGCCATTTTGAAATTTGAAAGTGCGTAAAGTTAATGGGGCCCAAAAAGGAAAAATAGGAGTCCTTTTCCTTTTTGGGCCGAAACAACTTTTTTGGCCATGGAGAGGGACATTGGATTTTAAAAAATAAAAATAGTCACCGGATTCATTAGCCCAATCTTTAATTCAATTAAAGCAGGGAAATTTTGTTTTATGAGGCGCCATCTAATCCATGTGCCACAAACCCACTCCAACAACACTTGATTGATCTTTATATATATATATATATATATATATATATATATATATTATGCAAAGCTTTGAATTGTATTCAAACAAACGAAATTGAAATACCACAGAGATGAAAGCTTGAAAAAGCATGAACTGCCAATTACAATCAGCCTTAATCAACTCATGCATAGCTGGAGGAGAGACCCCCACCCACACTTGAGAAGCTTCACTAACTCTAACTAGTTAAGCTAGCTCATGAGCAGCTCTGTTGTACTCCATTTTCAAATGTTTGATTTTCCAACTTGTGAATGAATTCAGCAAAGTTAGGATTCCTTGGTACAGATGGCCAAGGCTACCATCCACGAACTTCTCATTAATATTGCTAACAATAGATGTAGCATCAGATTCAATGATAACTTGAGAAATCTTCATGTCATGAGCAAGCAAAATCCCAGCCTCCACAGCAAGAGCTTCCACTTCTGCTACTGAAAATTGGCCTTGGAAATATTTACAACAAGCTGTTGTGACTGCTCCACAAGAATCTCTAATGATAGCCCCAACACTTGAATTTCTCCCATCCACAGAGGTCGCCCCATCTACATTGACTTTGAAAACTCCAGGAGGCAGAGGAGTCCATCTGCTATTTTCTGCAGCTTGATTCTTGTTTGAGGCCACCCTTGCCCCCTTATATTCATGAAGAAATCTATTGGCAAAACCCAAAATTTGGCTCGGCAATCTGCATGTTGATTCAAAAAAAATTAAATTCCTGTTATACCATATTGACCAAGCAACTCCAAAGAACACTTCAAGGTCTCGGGTTGTTCCATTGTCAAGGATTTGCAGCGCAACATCAGATATGTCATATAGCCCTTGCCCGTTCTCAACAATTTGGACTTCCCAATTATCTCAAACCCTTTTCGCAACTTCACAACTGATGATAGAATGAAAGATTGACTCCACATCTCTTCCACAACAAGGACAAAAAACATTCTCTCCAATACCTATTTTCTTCAGATTCTCCATTGTTGGAAGGGCATCTACACATGCTCTCCATGCAAAGATTTTAATCTTTGATGGAATATTAGGTGCCAAACCTTCTTCCACAAACAGCCTCTTGGATCCCCACAAGAGCTTTCTCCTTCCTCGGATGAATCCACCATATTAAGAGCTACATAGTAGGCACTTTTGACAGTAAACACACCCTTATTGTTGCCAGCCCAAATAATTTTGTCCTCAAGAATATTATAACTGATTGGGATGTTAAGAATCGTTCTTGCTTCAAATGGCAAAAAAATAGACTTAACAAGATCAGCCCTTCACCTTTTGGTGTCATAATCAATTAAAGCCGAGATCATTGGATAATCGCCAAAATCTCGAGGCGGGGAGACCACTTTGTACATTGTGGGGGTTGGCAGCCACTTGTCATTCCAAATATGGATCAACCTTCCATTGCCAACTCTCCAATGAGTACCTCTCTTAACAACCTCAAGTCCCTGTATTATGCTTCTCCAAGCATAGGATGGCCTAGATCCCAAACTAGCATTGAGGACATCTCCATGGGGATAGTATTTAGCCCTATATACTCGAGCTACTAACGAGTTTGGATTCATGAGAAGCCTCTAACCCTACTTTGCAAGCATGGCAAGGTTGAAAGCTTGAAGGTTTCTAAAGCCCATCCCACCTTTAAGCTTAGATTTGCACAAATGCCTCCAACTCACCCAAGCAGTCCTTAACTCCTAACCACGCTGCCCCCACTAAAATCTTCTCATGATGCCTTCTATATCATCACACAATCCCTTTGGTAATTGAAAACAACTCATAGTATACGTAGAGATAGCTTGGGCCACTACCTTTATGAGAATCTCCCTACCCCCTATAGAAAAAAAAATTTCCTTCCACCCTGCCAACTTCCTTCCTACCCTTTCTTTAATCTCGACAAAGACTTCATTCTTTGATTTGCCAATAATACAGGGGATACCAAGATACTTACTATGTCGAGGATCCTGCATAGGCCCCAAAATCTCATTTTTCTTTTCCTCCCTCGTGTTGGCACTAAAGAAAACTGAGGATTTATCTGCATTGATTTTTTTACCAGAGGCAGCTTCATACAAATGGAGAATTTCAATTAAACGTTGACATTCTTGGCCATTAGCTTTACAAAAAAGCAAACTTTCATTCGCAAAGAAGAGATGCGTGATCTTAGGGCAGCCTCTGCAAATAGATAATCCACTCATCAACTGATTCCTTACAGCCTTACTTATGAGTGAAGAGAAGCCATCTGCACATAGTAAGAACAAGTAAGAGGATAGGGGATCTCCTTGACGAAAACCCCTCGAGGGCATAATGTTACCATAAGCTACACCATTAATAAGCACAGAGTAGGAGACAGAAGTTATGCAACGCATTATCAGACAAATCCATCTTTCATGAAAGCCCAATTTTTTCATAACTTGTTCAATGAAGCCCCATTCCACCCTATCATAAGCCTTACTCATGTCCAATTTAATTGCCATGTAGCAATCCTTACCATCTTTTTTGTGGTCCAGATAGTGCATTAGTTCAAAGGCTATAAGAACATTATCTGTTATTAGCCTCTCGGAAAGAAAGGCACTTCGATTTTCTGATATTATTTTAGGGGGGACTAATTTGAAGCGATTAGCTAAGACCTTAGAGATGAGTTTATAGATCACATTGCTTAGACTAATTGGTCTAAATTTTGTCATTTTAGCTAGATTGTTAGTTTTTGGGATAAGAGTAATAAAAGTTCTATTCATGTCAGCCATAGATATATTGGAATTTAAAACATTTAAAATCATGCCAACAACATCATTACCCACAATATCCCAATATTTTTTATAAAAGATAGCTAGCATGCCATCTGAGCCTGGGGACTTGGTCGGGTGCATCTGCTTAAAGGCAGCTTCAACTTCATCTCTTGTGAACTACTTGATCAAACTTTGGTTCATTTCAACTAAAACTTTAGGATCAATAGCTCCTACAACCTCTAGAATCCTATCAGGATGGGAAGTCGTATAAAGCTTCTCAAAATATGAAACTACCACTTCGGCCACCTCCAAAGTAGACTCTCTCCAGATCCCCATTTCATCCATGAGCCTAGAAATGGTGTTTTTCTTCTTTCTCCCAGAGGCCTTTGTGTGAAAATATTTTGTATTGCAATCCCCAAGACCCATCCACTGAACCTTAGATCTTTGTTGCCACATGATTTCCTCACAATCCAGCAAGTCATTAATCTCCTTTCTGAGCTTGTTAATTTCACGACCATTACTTCCATCTTGATCCCTCAACACTAACTCATTAAGGGCTTTCCTTTTATTCTGAATCTACCTTGGGACATGGCCAAACACTGACATGTTCCACTTTGATAAGTCATCTGCACACTGCTTAAGTCCTGCTACCATGCCATTCGGAGTGTATAGGTTTACACTTTCATTCCAAGTTGCCTTGATAATATCTCTACATTCATCTCTTTTTGTCCACATTGCTTCAAATTGGAACCTTTTTTTCCGGGGCCTTTGCGATGCATTGGAATCAGTGATCAAGAGAGCACAATGGTCACTAGTAGATTCCATAAGATGATGTACTCTCATATCCTTGTAGTGATCAATCCATTCCTGCGTAACCAAAGTATGATCTAACCGAAGATACATCTTGTGCCTTCCTTCTTGTATATTACACCAAGTGAACTCTGAACCACAAAACCCAAGGTCCATGAATCTGCAACAATTAATTGCTTCCCTGAAATCATCCATCTGCCTTTGGGATCTTCATGCTCCCCCCATTCTCTCTGCCGTTGATACAATTTCATTAAAATCCTCAAAGCACAACTAGGGAAGCTGAAACTTTCTGCTAAGTGCCTTTAATAAATCCCATGATTCCTTTCTTCTATGGACCTCAGGATTTCCATAAAATCGAGTAATCCGCCATTTAAACCCCGAATCTTTAGTAACAATGGCATCAATATGCCTACCCGAATAGCTTTGAACATCAACATTAATTTCCTTCCTCCATAGCAAAGCCAAACCCCCACTTCTTCCATAACTTGGGATAACTTAACCATTGATAAAACCAACACTCACCTTTTTCTTCTCCATGCTTTTCTTTTTCAGCTTTGTTTCCGATATCGGGATCCCATTGTTACACAAGCTTGTGCAACACTCGAACTGACCGAGGGTTCCTATGCCCTCGGCAGTTCCATCCTAAAGCCCTAATTTTTCTCGGCGGTGCTGCCTAGCAGTCACCGCCATTTCATCAAGAAAATTTGAAGCTTTGTTGTTGTTATCCTCTCCACATACCTTTTTCTGCACTCTTCCTTCGACTCTTATCAGATCCTCAATGCTTTCAAGTCTTTTGTTTCCAACTTCTGGGCCTTTATGCATCATCTCCTCATCTTGGGCCTTACCTTTCTCTCTTGCTATTTTCTTCCACTTTCCCCTACTCATTGTTTCTTTTTCAGCTCCTGGATTTAGGCCCATCCCGTTTGCTTGACAATTCTTAATAGCTTACTTCTTAAGCTTAATTGGGCTAGACACCTCAGGCTCTTCACTACAAGGCCCAAGAGTTTTAAAATTGGCTGCTGACATGGCATCCTCGTTCGGCTTGAACAGCTCCCTAACTAAAGTAACTCTAGTTTCATTCTCCCTAAGCTGTGTTTCTTGACTTATCTTCAACCCACGTGCTGCCTCATCTGCCTTGTCCCATCTGTTTAGATTGTCACCCTCAAAAAAGTTTGAATTTGAATCCTTTGTCAGTGTCTCGGAGTTCAAGGCTTTCTTCACCACTAATTCATTGTTACTGTTTCGGTCACCATCTACATCATCACCCGAATAAACTGATGAACTGAAATTTGCCGCTGTACTCCTTGGCCTGAATCTTGTATCATCACCGTCCATATTGTCCGAATTTCTACCATCTGATGCTCTTCCTTTCTCACTTCCACTTCTAACCACGCCTCCAGCCCTAAGCCATTCTCCGTATTGCCTCTCTTTCAAGCCCTTTGTTTGACTCATATGGCAATATTTATCATCATGCCCAAGTATTCCACGTATATAACAGAAAGCAGGGAGTCGCTCATACTTGAAAATAATCCAACATCGTTCTCCCTCTGCGTTGGTAATGTTCCCTCCTCTGCGAAGAGGCTTGTCAATAGATATTTCTACCCGTATTCTCATAAACTTTGCTTGCTTCGCTTGTAACGATCTTTTGTCCACTTCAAGAACTTTGCCAAGTCTGCTTCCTATATCTTTCCCGGCATCCTCAGACATATATTCAAATGGTAAACCCCAGACTTGGACCCAAAAAGGAGCGTGGGTAAAGGAAATATTGGATGTTGTTAACCCCTTCCTTCATTGACATAAAAGAAGCAGGTTATTATCAAAATTCCATGGACTACTTTTTTCAACCCACTCCAACTGGCACAATGAACCAAATTTAAATTGCAGTATGTTATTCCCCACCTCCACAATCCTCAAGTCCGACCCCATCTTCCACGCTGACTTCAGAGCATTTTTGAAAACTCTTTGATTCTGTTGACGGTCTGTGAGAAGGCGCCCAAAGAGACTTAACGAACATTCTTCAATTAGCTCTTCTCTAGCAACATTTGTTATAACTATATCATCTGCCTCCTCTTTTGTGAGCTGTAACTTTTGAAAACTATCTAATACTTCTTGCTCCATAGATTTACATTGTACAGGCTACTACCCAAACAAGCATGGATGAGTAGGCCAAGAGAAGGCCCTTAAAAGGAAACAAAAGGGAGAGACAAACTCGTATCTTGAGAGAGAGAAGCTCCTACAGGGGAGAGAGACATTTGAGAGTCTTGAGACTTGATTGATCTTAGAATTGACATCCTTTTAAGACTTCTTAAAAGGGATAAGATAAGCATGCGAAAAGCGTTGTGGACCTTTGCAAATAGTAAAGGAACATCTCATACTACCAGCTCATGCTACACAATAAAATATAAAAGTTATTATATGTATTGTGGGGACATCTAATGTCCTTATTTTCTTTTTTATTTCTAATTTTCATGATAGCTAGACAAATGTACATGTACAAGGTGATTCTTTCTTGTCTTCTTTTAGTTTGTCTTCTTTCAAACTAATTTTGCTAGAGAGAGAGAGAGAGATGTATTCACTTGTAAATGAGTAACATATAAATAATATAACTTTCTTCTTCCACAGTTTCTCTTTTCAAATATTCTCTTTGTAAAAACCTTATATCAGAATTAACATATAAAAATTCTAGAGTATCCTAATTATTGACTTTGTGTTTCCTAATTTTCAGTGGAAGCTTGAAAAATGAACATATTTTGAATTAAAAAAAGTGGTCCAAAACCATACATTGAGGGTTGTCATCATGTTAGGTTATCTTTTTTCCTTTGTTTGAGAAAAAGTAGCAAAATGAGACCTTTTTCTAATAGGTAAGAAACCAATTTTCTGTCACGTTATATATAAATGAATAAATGGACCCCTTTGTGACTTAACATGAGCCCATAAGGTTATTGGCCTTTTACTTAGGCCTAAGATCAACTCAAATAATTGAAATTTTCCATATGAAGAGAATATATATTTTTTGATAGGTAATATGAAGAAAATATTTCAATGGGATAAAGATCTCTTTTCATTGAATCTTCTAATTTTCTCTTTTTTTTTTTTTTTTTGTTTTAGAAGATCCTATTTTTATTTAAATGTAAGACATGTGACATTTAAAAATCAAATGAATACCACGTGTCCATGTAACAGGGGAGAAAGAGAGGACCGTCATTTTACTAGCTCAATAATGTTTTAGTAGTGACAGAAATTGCCCAACGGAAACTAAAAATCATCTGTAAAGGTGCTTCACAGCTATAGCAACAGATTTATCTTCAATAACAAGAAAAATGAGTTCACCAAGCTAGGAACAATATAACATGGACAATGACAACAATCAAAGTTGAATAACCAAATCCTTATCGAGTGAAAAGTTTAACCAAAAGAAAATCCAATCATAGGATTGAATTCTGATATATGGATATTCCATTAAGTTAAAGTTTCAACTGAAGTGTGATCCTCCTCAGTTCAGTCACCAGTCTATAAGCTGATTCATTTGTGCCACCAATTTCAGTTATCATCAGTTGGTAAGTTTTTCCCAAAAAAAACCCAATGACTGAAAATTTTTGCACACATTTTGAAAACGACAAAAAAGTCGTTATTAACTTTCTGAAAGCAATTACATCAGAGTAGAAAACAGAGAACCAATGGAGTTACAAAGGGAGAAATTGAATAGTCAACAGTTCTCTAATTTATTAACAGATACAAATTATTAATCAAAACAATTGAGATTAATGACCAAAAATTTCAAAATCAAATATAATTATTTAATATTGCATGCCTATAATGAATATGACCAATCACCAAGGAATTTCCTGGCCATCCCAGGCAAAAAACTTGCCATTGTCATGTCTCTTTGCATTGTTGATGATGCCTAAGAGCTTCTGAACTGAGAACTCTTTGGTGAATAGTTTGCCTTCTGGAACATTTCTTTGAAACGGCCTAGAAAGATCAGTGTCCACTGTGCCTGGGTGCAACAAAATGCATATAATAGGATCCTTTTTTCGTGCAAACTCCACTGACACAGTTTTTGTCACTGCAAGCATCAGTTGAAAAGAATATAATAGTTCATCAGAACCACTATTTATTTGTTTTTGTTTCATTTGACAATGTGGTTATTGATACATGTTTGCAATTGAACTTACCAATACAACAATACCCAACATGTTCAAGGACATGTCTTAAATAGGGCATATGTATTAAAACAATTATCTGAATAAAAGAATGGGAATATGTTGATGAAAAATATGACAGTAGCCCTGCTGGTGCAACTTTTTAAATAGCCATAGAAAACAACATTAAAAAATAAGGCTCTTATCTCAAGCTTCAACTAGAACCATTGAAAAGGATGCTTCAGATCTGAAAATACCAACTGCTTGAGGTAATGTTCTTAGAGAAGTGCTCAAGAAATGATCTCTTCTATTAATTCATATTGCAGCTTTAAACCAAAGTGGTCAAGGATCAACTCCTTTTTTTTTTTTTTTTTCCTTAAAAAGTCAAATTTAATTTTGCAGTGTTTGAACTAGAAAATCCATGTTAAGACTTCAAGGAAGAATTCATACACTGATTAAGTGCCGTCTTTGAAGATCGGTAGGAGTGCCAACCCCCAAGGTGATTGTCTCCAATGGATCCCACCCTGGCACTCAAATTGGCCACAACCGCGACATCCCTTTCGGTCCCAGAGCCTCCGCCAACCTTTAGGAGTGGCCACATATGCTGCTAGTACAAATCACACACCACAGTTTTTAGTTATACTATAAGCTATACAGTCTCAAAGAAGCTTAAACAAAATAGTAGTTAAACAAGCCCAATTGCAATCAAAACTTCCAATAGAAACATTCCAATAACTGGCTTATTGCAAAAACAATTACACTGTTTATTGGGGAAAGCAGTTAATTAAGAAGCAGCTTCTGCATCCAGATATTATCTGTGGAGAGCAATAGTGACAATTAACATGAGATTAGCTAATTTTTATGCATCTCTTCATGCTAGATCTAGATGTCTTTCCAATACCACAATGTGAAGAAGTTTTCTTCCACTCTTTTGTTTAAGAATATATAACAGAAACAGAATCATCCTTTCAGTGGTCTTTGGAACATTTGGTGGGTGGAGGGCAAGGTCAACAGTTTAATCCTGTACGGGTTCATAAGTTGTATTTTCCCATTACGGACAGAAACAAGCAAATGATGGACTACATTTTCATCTCATTGAATATCACTCAAAAAAAATTCTTTAGAGATTTTGTTCCAACTTAATGAAACAAACACACCAACAGGATGCAGGCATCGGTCTACTAAAACCTTTTTATTCAACATCAAACACAGTAATAAAATGAAAATTTTTAATGAGCATACCTTGATCACCATAATTGGACCAACAGCATTAATCTCATATGCAAGAAGCAAAGATGATTTCTCTACTTTGGTCAATGTTGTTTCTGTACTGCAAATAGAAGAATATGATTGACTGCCGGGCTTTAATAGAAAAAGTAAAATAATGTAACAAAATATCTTAGTTTCAGTTCACAACTAGAAATTTTATTGCATATGTCAAAGCCACTACTAGTCTGGAAATCATGCTTCAAACAATGAAACAAGCTGTACCTGGTTGCAACACATCAGGTATTGAGAGAATTCCAGATGCATTAATAAGAAGGTTCAAAGAACCAAATCTCTCTCTAATAGACTTTGCAGATGCCTGAAATGTGACATAATATCAGGGTAAATAAAAAATACTAAAATTTGTTGCCTATAACTGGGAATTCTGTAATCTTAACTATTAATGTACTATATCATTGACAAGACCCAAAAAAAAAAAAAAAAAAAAGGAAGCAAAAGTTGCAAATCTTACAACAACCTTTCTCTCCTCTCTTTCTTCCTTTTTTTTTTTTTTTTTTGACAAAACTAAACTAAACAACCTTTCAACACCTATATCAATAGACCTCCAATTTTTCTATACTTACTTTGCATTTCTTCCAAAGGCCAAAGAATTTTCCAAGTAATCTCAAAAGTGCAAAATCAATATCATTGAAAAATAATGATTGTAGGAAAAGAAAAATTATTGATTGCATCAGTCTACTGAATCAAGGTTAATAGATTTAGATAGTTGAAAGGTTCCAAACTGAAAAAGTACAAAAATCATCTTGGAAAGGTCAAAATGAAAAGTTTTCCCTTTAAGTGGTCATATAACCTCTATGGTGCTTTCAATGGTCAGATCCAATGGTAGAATGCTAAGTCTTTCAGCAAATCTATTTTTCAGATGTAGAAGCCCTGATGCCGCATCAGGATTACGGCAAGTAGCAACAACATGCCCTTTCTCATTCTTCTCCAGCAGCTGCTTAACCTATATGAGGTAGAAAATAAGTCACATTATCATTGATTTAATTCCTATCTCTTAATGGTTCAGTAGAGTCAATCTCAATTTAATGCAAACAAATTCTAAAAACAAAATGAGATTTCTGTGACCTTGTCGCACCAGAGGAATTCACTTAATTCAGGAATAGAAGTACTGGACCAGAGCACAAGCATCTACAGATTATGGCAGAAACAATGCAACTCAAATACCTAGAAATCTAATTTAATGAATATTGACAACGGTTCTGATGCTCCATTAATTTCAGACTCTTTACACTCAAAATGAAGCAGTATCTGGCAAAAAAGAGAGCGAGGATGCAACACAGTAGAAATTAGAAATGCTAAAAGTACAAGCTCATAAGATCATGGAAGAGCCACAAGGATAATAATCAGTAACTGAAGACGTTCAACTTTGGCACCCTTAAACAACTTATCTCCCTTTGTATAAACAACTTGAAAATAAATTTTAGTAACTACTACTCCATAAACTCATGAGGGAGCCATAAAAATTACACAGTGGAAGATTTTTTATTCATCTGAAAAATTGAAGAATCACTTAGCAACTGTTATATATGTACACCCTTAATGGTGGCCTCCAAAAGACATCTAACACTCGTCTAATCATGACCAGCAATTTTGCAGCAGACTTATTGGCAGAACCAGAAAACAACCAAAGCACACTAAACCAGAGTTCAGAAAATGCTTCAAGGTTTATACCAGAGTAACAAAGACTATGACTGTGGATTGACCACCCACATTGGAGTAGGCAAAAAAGGACAAGAAGGCAATTTGTGAACAAGACAATTTTTTCCACATCTTGACAGGTGAAAATTTCCACTACTTGACAAGTAAAGCCTCCTCTTAAAATCATTACTTTCGAAAATATTTAAATCAATACACCAATGCATAAAAATGTAAGTACAAAATATTAAACACAACACTACTCAAAAAGTTCATTCTTCCCCCAAAGGTCGTAAAGGCTATTGACTAAAACTTCTGTGCTTTCTTGTGGCAGGGAGCTTCAGAAAAAGCTTTTGGGGCTAAGCTTAGTTGGATTTATTTATTTATAATTATCAAAACATGGAGGATGGTTTAGGTTTTAGAAAAAACGGTGATTGGAAATGGGGATTAAAAACCTATGTTTTGAGATGCAATTAGCTTTAGGATTGTCTCCTTAACCTTTTCAATGCTCTTAGTGCTGAAAGAAAGTTCTGGGGTTTAAACTTTAAAGGATACAACTAGGCCTTTTCTTAAGCACTGGATTGGAAATGGGGATGATACTTCTCTTTGGTGAGATAAATGGCACTTTGCAGGGCCCTTGGTATTGAGTTTGCTGCAGCTTGCAATGCCAACGCAATTAGGGGTCCAAACTCCTAAGTCCTAAGACCATGTTTTAAAACAATGATTTAGTGATTAAAATCATATTTTCTAATGGCTTAAACTTTTGGGACAACTATTAATTTATCATTATTATCAGAGTAAGTAGTTTCAAGATCAAATCTTCCTCTCTCTACCTCCCATTTAAAAAGTAAAAAATCCCACATGTTGGCAGTAGGACAACTGGTAATTTTGACAAAACAAACCCCTAATTAGCCAAGAGCCTTGTAGCTAAAATGACACCTTCTGGTGTTTCCAATAGAGACATACAGTTTCAAATCCCCCCCCCCCCCTATTGTAACTATCGAATTATAAAAATTAAAAAAAAAAAAAAAAATTTAATAGTTGGTTATTTCCACTTTTTTATATCTTGAACTTAACCCTTGACTTTAATTTTGGTAATTGGAGTTGGACATCAGTATCACAAAACATGCACACACTTAATAGTTGTTGACTGAAATTAACTCTAAATTAGGAAGAAGCTTTAATTTTCCTCCTTTGCTTTGATTAGCATTGGCAGGATGCAACATTAACAGAATGCCATCAAAATTTAACATTTTACTTGAGATGTTAAAATTCTAAGTAAATTTTTATAGAGAAATGTTGAACTCCAATAAAGAAGAATAGGAAGAGAGGAAGTAAAGAAAGCTCACAAATTCAAGGCCAATTCCTCTGGAAGCTCCTTGCACCATGGAAACCCCACCTTCCCATTTCAAAGCAGATGAAGAATAACAACGCAAACAAGCCTTGCGGGCTATTGATCTCAGCCTCAGCGGTGATGCCATTGCTGTGAAAGCGCGCTGGTTCACAACCAAAAGCTTCATTCATTCATGCATGAAATATACCAAACAGATAGAGACAGAGATGAGAGATCTATACTATATATCTATGATATGTACCTATGTGTACAGATTCTGGAAGCTGTTATTAACTACTCCAAAACTAGTAGTTTAGCACTCTCACACACCATGAACTTATGCAAAACTGTATGGCTGTTACACTGCCAACGTTGTTCCTTGTCACTCAAAGCAGGCATAAACGTTGGAGCTGATTCTTCAATACTTGGCTTGGCTGGCCCAAATCTATTTGAGTACCATTGGGCCACAACAACCCAACTACCTTTTTGGGCCTAAACACATCCAACCCACCATCCTTACTTTCATTGTACACACAATTCCTGTTTTATTATGGTTTGTGCCCGTGATAAAAGCATACGTCATTACACAATAAGCGTCGGTTTGGAAACAAATTATAAATGAAAAATATTTCACTACTTAATTTATTTTTATTATTATTTATGAGTCTCATTGCACTTTTTGGTATTATTCATACGCTTATACTATTTTAACTAATTTTTACCTTTATCTACAATACTTTTAGTAATAAGTTTTCGATTTCACCAAAATAAATAGTATCCAAACTGACCCTAAGTTGAAATACTATTGTATCTATAAAAACATGCACAAAATTTAGTTACAAAATTGGTTATAGTCTTAAGCAATAACTTTACTCAATATTTCCTCCGCTCAATTTGTTTGTCTTGTTTGAAAAGTCAAACTTTTTAAAGAAATATCATTTATTTTAAGGAAATATCATTTATTGTCTTGTCTACCTTATAAAAATGTATAAGTTTACAAAACTACTCTTAAATAAATATATCAACTTTTTTTAAAAGAGTTATTTTTAATGAGGCAACTAAAAAGTTGCCACAAGTAGATTGATTTTTTAAATATTTATTAGTTTTCTTTTCAAATAGTTTTGAAAATAAAGTAGAAATATAATAGAAACATTAGTAAATTAATGACTTTTATTTTTAGAAATAAGACAATATTTTGGGACATCCCAAAATGAAATAAAGGACAAAAAAATTGGGACAGATGAAGTATCTTTTTATTAGAGGTAAATTTTGACAAATCTACCATTGGATTACAATTTCTTCTTATGTCTTTTATACTTGCAAAATTTCTAAAAAATTAGAGATCAATAACTATATCATCAATAAATTGTTTAAATTGTAAGTTTTTATAGTTTAAAATTATAAATAAAATATAAGTTTATAGATCATATAGTAAATAATATCCGATTGACACAAAATTTGACATGCATATTGTGGGGGCCTTTTTTGCTATGTTGGGCTGGGCTGCCCCTTTGTGATTGTAGGCCCAAGTGTTCTAGGTTGCAGGAGTCGAGACCGGTCCAACTGGAACTCAACTTGGCCGGCTTGTGCGCGAACTATGCCTCGTCTGCCAGGAGAGTGCTTGCGGCAGGCAGAGCTGTTTCAAAGAAGCTTGCGGCAGGCAGATATAATTGATAAAACAAAACCATTTATTCTGGAGTGACCAGATAGTTCTTTTAATAGAAAATGACCAAATGATCCATAATCACAATAATATTAACAACTTTTACAAATAAAATAGCAAGGGCAAATGGTAATAAAGATTAATCAACAGATAAGGAAGTAAGTTCAGTTCGGCCCGCAGGAGCAAGGCCAAAAAGGAAGAACGCCTCTTCTCAACACGATTAACCTCCGAGGAAAAAGAATTCCTGCTGTGGAAATTAATGGGTTTGAGGGAGGCGGCTCCGAATGAACAATGCCTAGGATATTTATAGAAGAGAGCAGGGATTTGAGAGGGAGAGAAGGGAGGGGACCTATTGGTGCATGCCACTAACTCTTACTCTTTTTCTCTCTATCTTTCTCTCCTTTTTAGTCTTTCCTTAGTGATTTTCCACAATTGTGGTTTTTAGTATTGTGCTTCCCCTGTTTTCCTAAGTATATCTCAAAGTCTTTTACGTTGTGTTGTATTGCCCTGTCCCCCGCCTTTTTTTGTACATGGTAGAGGCTTCCTTCTTATAGTGCCTGCCGTGACCAGATTTTACTGTTCTACCCCTTAACCACCTTTGTCTAGTCTGGGCGTACTTGCCGACCATCACTGTTCCGTCTACGAGTCCCCCTATTACAGACAAAGACAACTATTTTGTCTGCTAGTCTGTCGTGGCACCTCTTCCTGCCATGGTGATTTTCTTTCTTTCTACCCCTCATGGCATGCACCTAGTGGTTCCAGCTCAGCCTTGCCTCTTTTGGGAGGTATGCCATCCCAGCAGGATGCACCCTCCGAAAAAGCTTGAGCAGGAACCTCAAAACAGGTCTTCCCCTCTCCCTACCACCAAACCATGCCCTCTTACCTCTGACCCATGACCTCACCATGTCTCGTATTGGCTGGGTACAAGCTGGTGGTGCTTGGGCCTCGCACATGCATATGTCTGAAATCTGCCTGCTGTTGTTCATGCATCTACCGTGGACTGGAGACTTTGCCTGTACTGCCTGCCGTCCGTTTCTGGCATTTCATGAGTTACTACTCTGATTTCCCGCTCCCTTAGGATCTGGGTTTTACTCAGTATTGGGCTTTGCGTTCTTTTCAACCCAATTCTTTAATTGCCTTGGCTTCCTACCGTATTACTTAGCATTTCCTGCCGCGGTGACTTGTTCTTGTTGGGCCTTTTCTCAGGCCTGCCGTTTCATTCTTTCCCCCAGTGGCTTAATATGGCTACTGGTGTTCTCGCTTATGGGCTCCAATGTCCCTTTCTTTTCCTTTGGGCCTCTCCGGCTCATTTACTCCCTTTGGACTTCCTCGATCCATTTACTAACTCTGCATCCCATGGGTTTTTACTAACTTAATTGGGCTTCCCTAGCCCAATTTCCTCATTCTCATCCTTGGGGTTTATGGACTTGCCATTATCCTCTACTTTCTTTGTTTACATTACTTTGGGCCTGCCGCGGCCCATCCTCACTTTTCCATATCATACACTGCCCATGGGTACTATTTTCTCTCTTTCCGGACCTTTTAGGCCCACTTACTTTCTCAAGACCCATTTGTTTGTATTAAGGGTCTGCGATCCATTGTTCTTGCCACTTGAGCCTAATGGTTTTTACCAATGTTATTAATTCCGTTTCGGATCCCGTTTCGGTTTGTCCAGTGGAATGAAATATTACGGTACCGGCCTATTTCGGCGTACCGTTTCAAGGTGTTTCGGAGTTCCTAATATATATATATATATGTATATGTATATATAACTAGATATTATTACTATTATATAAAGTAATTTATTTTATTTTATTTTATTTTAGAAAAATATTAAATAAAGTGGGATTAAAAAAATATTTATTTATAATTTTTCTACAAATAATACAATAAATATAGTGTATAAACTTTCACCTTAAAAAAAATTCAGTGAAGTGGATAAAAAAAAATTATGTAAATATTTCTTAACTTTTTACTTGTGGCATTGTTGTAAATAACTAAGTATCTATGAATAGTTTTTAAGTAGGAAATTTCCTAGAAGTTTCCTTACCATTTCCATTAACCAACACGTATTTTGCACTTATCATTTCCTCTTCATCTGATCTCCTCCTTTCTTCTACTTCACAAACTTCTCGGCTTTTTATCTTTTTTTTTTTTTTTTTTTTTTTTTAATGAATCCTTAAGTTTTAAGTCTTAACTCTTCCTCACACAAACAAAGGCCAACAGAGAAGTATGGTTGCTCAAAGCAACAAGGATGAAGCTGAAGGAGAAACAGTGGCTTTGATTTTAGAAACATTCCAAAGCTTTTTTATTCAAAGCCTCATACAAGTCTCACACTCCCTCTTTTTCCAGTGGAAGTGGCAGAGACACAAGCTTGAAGAAGTGAGTTTTAATGGCAGCACTTGAGCTTTGTACATGACTTGAATTTTTTTTTTCTTCTTCTTCGATCTGATGTGAATCTTATCTTTCTTCTTCTTCTTCTTCTTTTTTTTTTTCTTCGATCTCTGTGAACTCTGAAGTGTGAAGCAAACCCAAAACACATACCGGCCGAATCTTTAGTTTCGACCGGTATTTGCCGAAACACACCGGAATGACCGAAATGCCCCGAAACTGGCCGGATTTTAACCCGAGGTGGAACAAAGGGTATTCCGGTTCCGGATTATATACCGTTACGAGAAATTCCGCCCGTTTCGGCCAGAACGGAACGGAATTAATAACAATGGTTTTTACTTAGTCTACCGCTTCTCTGCTGCCCGTATTGCTGGGTTAGGCTGTCTTTTGCCTATTTAAAAAAAATGACCCTCAACACATATTAAAAGCATAAAGAACATGCAATTCAACGGTTGAATTTTCAAAATATATAGTAATTTTTATTTTATTAAGTAAGATTATAGTTTTAAACTATAACCAGTTTTATAATTAAATTTTATCCTAAAAACATTTAACCACACCAAATCAATACAAGTTTACTTTAAAGTGTAAACATCTAACTAGTTCTCTGTTTCCGTGTGTAATTATTAAGTATTGTGATATAATGTTCCCTCATTTCACATATATTACGGAATTTTTACTGGGAATTGTAACGAAGACCACTTACCCCAAATCCAATTCCCATACCAATTCAGCAGCAGGCACCGAAGAGATAACATAAGGCTGCAAAACAAACATCCATGTCCCACCGCCTACACAAACAACAACAACAAAAAAAAGTCAATTTTTTTTTTAATAAATAAATTAGAGAGAGAAAAAAAAAAAAAAATACACGAGTTTGACTGTTGAGGTGGACTGTTGCTAGTTCCCTTAGATCAATGGCTGTAATCAATCACCTTGATCTAATGGTGGAAAACTGGTTACGTCAAGTAGAAAAAAAAGAGAAAAATGAAAAACCGCAAAGGCATGGACCATAGAAATTAGAAACAAAACAAGGCACAGCTAGCCTTATCATCGCATGACATTACACATTGATAGGCAGAGAAGCAGCCACACAGATTTTCACATATATTCCCTCTCAACCAAATATAGCTTCTTCTTTCCCACACCATAATATTATCCCCTTAACTCTCCATATCCACATGTACCCAAATTTCATTCCTCACTTGCCTTTCTTCACACAGACAACACTGTATCTAAAACCATAGGATTCCCAGAACGGTCTTGCATCAACTCGCACCAAAAAAATCACAACTTTCTGGGAGAGGTAAGATACTAATACTGTTTTTTTTCTTTTTTTAAATTATTGGGTGTCATCATTTATATTTAAATATATAGTTTGTTTGGGGCAATTTCATTTCTGGGTAGCTTCAATTTTGTTTGTTCTATTTGTTTCTGAACTGAAAATACCAACTTTTCAGCTAATTGGCCACCTGGGATTTGTAGAGGGTGGAGGATATGATATAAGGAATTAGAAAGGATTGAATTCAGGTTGTTGTTGGGGACTATTTTTTTATAGACCCCCATGTTAATAATAGTAGGAAGTATGCAAGGAACAGTGGTTTCTCTGGCTTCTATGGCCAGTTTTGGAAGTTTGGCTTCTGAAAGGTCACGCTACTCATTGGTGAGGAGAGGTTGTTTGTCAAAAGGGAACCATCAAGAATCAATGGGGATTCTGGTGATGGTGATGGAAAGTTGGGGGGTGTTGAGGAGAGGAATAAGGTGATCGAATCGCTTGGAGAGGTATTGGAGAGGGCAGAGAAGTTAGAAACTTCGAGGGTGAGTAAGCCGGGGAGTAGGAGTGAGAGTAGGGTTGTAAATAAATCTATACCATCTAACACAAATAGTACTTCGACGGCGCCGGCGGCAGCAACTCAGAATTCTAAAACTTTGGAGAGTGTGTGGAGGAAAGGGGACAATGTCGCTACTGTACAAAAGTAGGTAAAGGGTAAGAATGGTCATACCAATAAAACAGCATAGAAAAGGGATCTTACTAACAATTCTAAAGCATGGTTTTGCAGAGAAAGCAAAGAAAAATGAGTTAAATAAGTACAAAGATCTTAGCCACATTACCCTCACATGGACCTTGATCAGCCATAGTAGAAGTTTGCATATGATAGCTGGGCAAAGGAGGCGAATTGTCTGTAAAAGAAATGAAAGAGAGGGAGATTAAGTAGTGAGAGAATGTGCATGAAAAGATTTGTGAGGAGAGAGCAAAGTGAAATTGAAAGAACTTACAGTGAGAATGAGAGGGTGAGTGAGACTGAGAGTGAGAGTGAGAACTGGAGCTTTGGTTTTGCCAAGAAACGTCGGTAAGAAGAAGTGGGTCATGCCATTGATTACCATCCTCCTCCATTGTTCTAAAAACTTAAATATGTATTTATGACTGTGTTTTTGAATGAGAGCGATAAAAGAGTTGAGTTGGGTTTTTGAAAAAAGAATGATAGAAAAATACAAGAGAGAGAAAGAAAGAACTCAAATACTTTTGAATCTCTACAGAGAGGGAGAGTAAAAAGGGAAAGTATTGGTTACTTGCTTTTGGGATGCCGTTGATTTCGAGGCCGTTTGGATTCGGCGTTTGATGAAAACGCGTTTCTGCTTTTTTTTTTTTTTTTTTTTTTTTCAACGGCAAATGCTGACTTTTCTACTGTAAACAGAATATTCATGTACTGTTTATAGATCTACAAATATTATTTTTTAACAATTTTTTTATTAAAAATAAATCTCACAATATTATTTATACACTTAAAAATTATTTTATTACAATATTTTCAATTTTCAGATTTCAATTTTCAATTTTTAACTTTATCTAACCGGACTAATATGAGTTATTTGGAATAGATGACCGTTGCCATTTTGAAATTTGAAAGTGATAATGTTAATGGGCCCCCAAAAGGAAAATAGGAGACCTTTTCCTTTTTGGGCTGAAACAACTTTTTGGCCATAGAGAGGGACATTAGACTTGAAAAATGGTCACCGAATTCATTAGCCCAAGCTTTAATACAAGCAGGAAAATTTTGTTTCATGACTCATGGGGCACTATATGACCCATGTGCCATGATCCCACTCTACTGCACATGAGACATGATTGATCTTATAATAGACCAAAAGTCTCATGGTTCAATTGACAATTTGACACAATCTAACGCTTTCTACCAAGAATGAACATCTTTAAGGTTTAAATCCGTCCATCCCAACTATTGAATTTTTTTTTTTTTTTGAAACTCCAACTATTGAATTATTGAAAGAGGAAAAAAAAAAGGGCTAAATTACAAATTGCACTTTTTAACTTTATTTAAAATCCAATCATATCTTCTAACTTTGCTTGGGTTCAATTTAGTCCTCTTAGGGTCCGTTTGGATACAGCTAAAAGCTGAAAATTGAAAACTGAAAACTGAAAAATACTGTAGCAAATAATTTTTAAATGTGTAAATAGTACCGTGAGACCCATTTTTAATGAAAAAGTTACTGAAAAGTGAAATTTGTGGGTCCATGAACAATGAAATTTGTGCTGAAAAGTCAACTATTGAACAGTAGCCGCTACAGTGCTGCTACATTACAATTTCGCTGGAAACGCGTGAAAAAAAAGAAAAAAAAAAGGCTGAAAAAACGCAGACGTCAAACGTAAACGTGCCAGCCAAACGAGCACTTAGTTTCAATTTTATTTAATTCAGTCCCCCTGTTAGCCTCTGCCAGAAATGTTCCGTTAATAACTTTAAAACTATGTAGTTTCATTTTTTTAGTGATTTTCTTTACATTAAATCACTGATTTTTTTTTTTGGATTTCAACCTTAATATAAGATCAATTAGGTAGGCTCTTTCTCTCTATCTCTACTTTTTTGGTTTCAACAAAATGATAATGAAATTGGTCTATTTTTCTTTCCTAATGTTTCTCCAAAAACGTGAGAGAAAAGCAAGGGTTCTTGGAATTTTGGGTGATTTGTTTGACTAGATGCTACATTCCATAATTCATTTAAAGGTCTTTTCATTAATTTTTGTTTGCAAATTTATTATGTTCAATTCTGTTAGTTAGTTTGTAATTTGCTCATTGCCTAGAAAATGGTAGATGACTTTTTTTCTCTAACCAAAAATATACTCCAAAAGCTTTCACACCGTTACATATGGAACACCTTCAACCTTTTCATCTATGACGGCATTCAAAACTGAAAGCTCGGAAATGTGTTGAAAACACAAGAGCAATTTAGACCCCCAATTAAAATTACGGCTTGGTTGATTTTACACTAACTTAATACTAAGTGCGGAATAGTGTAAACACAAGCGTATATGCAAGACAACTACTCTAATCCATATTTAAAGCAACACAGCAGTAAAAATGAAATAAACAAGAGTAGGGAAGAAGGATGCAAACACAGAAAACACCGAGACGTGTTTTCGAAGAGGAAACCGAAGAACTCGGCGAAAAACCTCTCCGCCGCCCTCCAAGCGGAAATCGATCCACTAGACAATCAGTTGGGATACATGGGTTAGCAAGAGACCCTCCAAGCCTAATCTACCCGATGTACCTAAGCCCTCCAAGCTCCTACTCCAACAAGGCTTCTCGGAACCATGTCTTGTCCTAGTTCTCCGGATCCCGCAACAAGCTCCATGTTGCATCTGCCATCCTTGGCTTCTTCCAATGCTTCCCAGCAACTCCAAAACACTCTTTACACTCTGAATAGGTATGAGTTGTGTTTGGGTACAAATCTCCTCTCAAGCTATGATAATGGGAGAGGGATGGAGAAGAGACTACTATGATTTCTCACTAAGGAGGAGTAGCTCTCTCTAAAAAGATGGGTGTGTGTTGTAGAAAACCTATCTAGGGTTTTTCTCTCTGAATAGCCTCTCATACATTTGTGGGTAATGAGGGTATATATAGTATGGGTGAAGGGTAAGAAAGTCACTTTTAAAAAACCTCTAGGCAGAATGTTTCGCAACTGTCTCGCGAGAAGGCCTTACCCGCGAGACACTCGCGAAAACGACAGCCTGGCACGACTCTTCAGCTTCCAGTCATGTGCTTCTCACATGGCTCTTTCGCGGGTTAGCTTCCAGCGACACACCCGCGAGATCCACTGATCTTTAATAAGGCTTGAGTCTTCACCAACTTTATACTAAACCCAATACAATTAAATCCCACAAGATACAAGGAAATGAATTAAAGTAATTACAACACATTTTGTCATGGAATAAAGCCAATATAAAACATAGTTGTAAATCACAACTTTTCAATCTCCCCCTTTGGCTATTCCGTGACAAAACACCCTATAACAGACTTTAGACTTAAACATGAGTTTGGGAACAATGGCAAAACTCACTCACACCTAAATCTAGAAGCTGTGATGAACTTGGAACATGTATACCTGTAACCTGAAACACTTGCACAAAACACATTAGATCCTCAAGGTAAATCAGGTGATAAAAAGACAAGTATAATGCAACAAGTAAACTACAATCAAGCAAAAAGGAATAAAACATTAGACCATGGCAAGATCAAACAAGCAATCACTATACAAAAGTGATCACTATGTTCATTCACACAAGGAATGAACATCCGGACATGCAAGATGATAAGCTCATTTGAAGAGTATCATTTGCAAATCCAACACTCAAACAATGCAAAATACACGAAGTATTTGCATCTAGGAACAATCCTACAAGGGCACAAGAACGTTCATCACTCAACCAATGCATAGAACGTATATGCATCTAGGAACAATCCTACAAGGACACAAGAGTGATGTACTGAAGTAAAATGTATGACATTAAACTTCAAGAACACAAGCATAAAGGCTGCATAAACAAGGTACTGCATATGCATGGCACAAACCATAAAAGCCTACAAATTGCAAAGAAACAAACCCTAAAAGCTTACAAAAGCAACATGGGCACAAAAGTGTTCCAACACATAAACATGATGCAAAGCATAGATACTAAAAGTAACACAAAGCATCATAAAGCAACGAGAAAACAAGCATAAAGTAAATCAAGGTTTTCTCAAAAACAATGTCTTCTCCCCCTTGGTATATGCATCTCCCCTATGGCTTTCTCCCCCTACGAATGTGCACAAGGTAGAATTTCTCCCCCTAAGAGTGTGCACATGAGTCATATAGAAATGACGATACTCTCCCCCTTTTTGTCACGAATAGACAAATTAATCAAGAGGAATGAGGGAAAGAAAAGAAGATACGAACAAGGGTAAAAGATGATGCATGAGGGGTGCAAGATGAATGAGAAAATGAAACTCAAACATAAGACAAAAACATTTTAAAACAATGCTACAAAGCATAAAGAACATGACATGCTAAGGATGATGGAACATGATGTAAACCTAGACATGACATGGACACAAGAACATGTTATATGTGCTAAAAGATCTAAAAGAACTTAACTAGCATGAGTTAAAGCAAAAACATGTCAAGTGTTAGAGTGTGTGCAGCAAGGTGCAGCTACTGTGCATCTAGTGTGCATGTGAGATGCATGACCAATGCATGAGCAAGGCACTCAAGGGGCAAAGTGTACAAAACACACCACCAAAGATCAAAACATGATAAACATGAATAATTATGGTGATCCCCAAAATTTGGTACTCATCGGAGTCCAAAACAACGAGAAAATGCCATATGAGCATTTTATCAAACACTTAGAGTGCGCACACTACCCATGTATGATGAACAATGCAAGAACATATGAAAAACTTGCCTAAATATATGTTATATTTGCCACAAGGGGCCAACATCCAAAGAAAATTATCATTTAAAACAAAGCCCAATCAAAAAGATTGACAAAAATTAAGTTTTCCAACTCCCATTTGAAAAAATCCCAACTATGAACATAAAACCCCCAAAAACGTAATCTAAGGATCAAAATCAATGAAATGAGTTAAAGATTACCTTAGAGATGTTTATGGAATGAAAAACACTTGAATTTAGTTGGGTTTTGATGTAGAAACATTAAAACAGGGGTTTGGGAGAAGATGGGAGGCGTTTAAAACAAATGACCCACGAAATGCCCTTTAAAAAGCTGATCTGGAAATTTTCGCAGGTATCTCACTACTTAGAATCCCGCGAAAATTTCGCTGGTATCTCGTAGGTATCTCGTAGGTAAGCCTTACTCGCGAAACAGCAGCGAAACAGTCGTGAAACTCTCTGTCCAAAACTGGAAAACTTGAGAATTGGACCCTTTCATTCGTGACTGAACTTAAACATGAAATAAGTCACGAAAACACCCAGAAAACATGTTTTTCACACAAAAACAATTTGAAAACTTTGAAAAACATGGGTGATACAAATCACTTCCAAAGGCAAACAAAAAGAACAAAAATCTTTTTAATTTGATCCACATATGGTTGAGCACACACACATCACATTTGAACATGTACAATCAGACAAATGAAATAGACATTCATTGAACAAAAATCTTGCGTGTTGTGTGTGAAGATCAAGTGTGGAATAGTCCTTAGACTAGAGTGAAGTTTCAATGATCAATTCAATCGAGTCATACACAACTGATACGAAATCAAGTGGACTATCTCCATTATAGAAATGAGTATATATGACCTCCCACACATTGAAAACAAAACTTCGAAGCTTTTCATTTGGCTTCTGCATAAGGCATAACAATTGGTCCAATTTATTTTGTTTGGATAAGAACATCTCATTTTGAGACTGGTGCTTGAAATTTATGATATTTCAACATTAATGATTAGCCTTTGGCTTTTTGAGCACCATAAAAAAACATTAAGAAGAGTCGCTTTCCCTTTTTCCTAGTCAAATACTAGTGTGTGCAACAGGCTTTTGCAGCTCAATATCTCTTTTCATTTGGAGATTTACATTTGGTGAGTTCTTTTTGCAAAAACATAAAATTAAAGTGGGAAGAGATATAGACACAAGTCTATGCAAGTATCAAGACCAACAAGACTATTGACCAATCATTCATGACATGCTTGAAGATCTATTTACAACAATCACACATAGTTTTCAAGATTTCTTCCACACAGAAATAGATGCATACAGAACAAGCTAAGCTCGTAAATGCACTACGCCATTAGTACGAAGGTACTAGGCCAAACTCACATGAGATATGTGCTCAAAAAATATACGATCAAACTTTTTGAATTTTTCACTTTTTATGTGGTTTTGGATTTTTTACTCACACAAAACAAATACATAAAAGTAAGATCAAAACAAAAGCAATGCATACAAATAAATGCAAAATGCACAAATGCATGAAGATATGACATTCAATGCATGAAGGGTCCTACAAAGATCGAAAGAATTAGATCAAGGACCAAAGGAGCAAAAGCTCAACCATAGGAACCCTTCCTCATCCAAACAGAACAATTGTTTGGAATGAGTGTCTCATGAGAAGCGAGACGAGGGTTGGAAGAATGAGAACCGGAGATGCACATAGTCAAGGAGTTAAGAGCATTAAACACTTTCTTTAACAACATGCTATTTTTACTCAAATCCGGTTTATCATGCAAAGTACAACTTCCAAGAGGCTCAAGTTTCTCTTTTCTTTTAATTCTTTTAAGAGCATGAAACTTAGAGCAATGAGGTCTTAGATGACCAAAAGCACCACAATGGTGACAAACAATGTGTTTAGGTCCATTAGACTTTTTGGGAATGGATCTAGCAACTTGGTTTTGTTCACTCTTCAACTTAGAACATTGAGGCCTTATATGACCAATCACACCGCAATGGTGGCAAGTTGGAACAAACTTAGATTCACTCAATTCCCTAGGATTGGACCTAAACAGAGGCTTTGACTTAATAGCCTTTCTCTCCACTTTTTGATTTCTTTTATGTGGAGCAATGTACACTGATTTGTTCTTTGAGACAGAACACACATTAGGCACAAAATCGGGTACCACAACATGATTGCAACATATATTTTCATCCTTTTTAACAATAGGTTCAGCAATCAAACACTTGGCATGCATCTTAAGAGATTCATTTTCATATTTAAGATCATCAACAAGTTTGTTAGATAAAACAAGTTTAGCATCTAAGTCCATATTCAAACATTCAATCTCTTTTAGCTTTTCAAGAGAATTTTCAGCAAATTTCTTATATTTTTCAACCAATTTGTTGGATTCATTGAGCTTAGCAATCAAATTATCATTTTCACAAAATAACTTGCTTAAACTCTTTTGAAACTTCTTAGCATTTTTCTTTAAGAGTTTGGTGTTAGGAATATCAACAACACTGAAAGATTCATGTAACATAGCATCACAATCATGAGAATTATCACTCATAGAGGCATTTTCACAAACACGTGGCATGTTACATTCATCACCAACCAAATCATACAAAGAGGCATATAAAGCACAATCCATGGCAAATAAACACAAGGGGTCAAAGATCACACTTAGGTATTTAAACTACAACAAGTGTACCCGTTCTGATACCAATTGAAAGCTCGAAAATGTGTCAAAAACACAAGAGCTGTTTAGACCCCAATTAAAGTTACGGCTTGATTGATTTTACACTAACTTAATACTAAGTGCGGAATAGTGTAAACACAAGTGTATAAGCAAGAAAACTACTCTAATCCATATTTAAAGCAACACAGCAGTAAAAATAAAATAAACAAGAGTAGGGAAGAAGGATGCAAACACAGAAAACATAGAGACGTGTTTTCGAAGAGAAAACCGAAGAACTCGGTGAAAAACCTCTCCGCCGCCCTCCAAGCGGAAATCAATCCACTAGACAATCAGTTGGGATACATGGGTTAGCAAGAGACCCTCCAAGCCTAATCTACCCGATGTACCTAAGCCCTCCAAGCTCCTACTCCAACAAGGCTTCTCGGAACCGTGTCTTGTCCTAGTTCTCCGGATCCCGCAACAAGCTCCATGTTGCATCTGCCATCCTTGGCTTCTTCCAATGCTTCCCAGCAACTCCAAAACACTCTCTACACTCTGAATAGGTGTGGGTTGTGTTTAGGTACAAATCTCCTCTCAAGCTATGATAATGGGAGAGGGATGGAGAAGAGACTACTATGATTTCTCACTAAGGAGGAGTAGCTCTCTCTAAAAAGATGGGTGTGTGTTGTAGAAAACCTATCTAGGGTTTTTCTCTCTGAATAGCCTCTCATACATTTGTGGGTAATGAGGGTATATATAGTATGGGTGAAGGGTAAGAGAGTCACTTTTAAAAAACCTCCAGGCAGAATGTTTTGCGACTGTCTCGCGGGAAGGCCTTACCCGCGAGACACTCGCAAAAACGGCAGTCTGGCATGACTCTTCAGCTTCCAGTCATGTGCTTCTCACATGGCTCTTTCGCGGGTTAGCTTCCAGCGACACACCCGCGAGATCCACTGATCTTCAATAAAGTTTGAGTCTTCACCAACTTGATACTAAACCCAATACAATTAAATCCCACAAGATACAAGGAAATGAATTAAAGTAATTACAACACATTTTGTCATGGAATAAAGCCAATATAAAACATAGTTGTAAATCACAACTTTACAAAAACCAACTTTCTCAATTATTAGAGGAGGAGGTACGACTATTGAGAGACTTTCACCAAGCCAATGCATCCAACACATCTCTTCAATAGCAAAAGGTTCAGCCATATCAAGTGGTACTTGTGTGAATACCAAAACACCCAGGTCTCATTTGTTAGAAATGTAGAGTGTAAACCCCAAGGGGTTATCTTAGTGGTTCCCAAGGCGTTATGATATTTCTCTCGCCAACATTTTGGGATCACTCTTATGAGATTCCTTCCTGTAATAACCTAGTGTGTGTGGGATGAGAGGACTGCATACACTCGAGGGAATAGTCAGATACTCGAAGAGGTCAAGATATCCTCGTTTGTCAAAAAAAAAAAAAAAAAAATCAATGCAAAGTGTAAAAGTTTTACTTTTGATAAATTTTTGTAATGTTCTTGGTCATTTGATAAGGGAAACTCTGTTCGAAAAGTCAGTCATTCTGCATACTTTTTAATTTTTTTTAAAAAATTTTAAAATTTTTATTATGGCACTAAAAAAAAAAAAAAAAAAAAAGCCTCATAGCATGCGCTTTGCGCGTGTGATGAGGCTAGTTGGTCTCTAAACTTTAAAAAATGAACGTTATTTGTTCCTCTGTTAACTTCCGTTAGTTTTCTTGCCCAAGTATTTAATGAAATAATGATATGTCAATTTTTAAGTAATGTGGCATTTTTTTTTATGGAAATGTATTGTTCATGATATTTTCACAACAATTTCTAAGTGAAAAGTTGTTATTAGTGGGCAAAAAAAGTAATTCTAGTGGTGGCTTCAAATTAAAACTAGTAACAACTTACCACCTAAGATTTGTTGTAAAAGTATTGTAAAAATGTTGTTGACGTAGCACTTTTTTTTTTTTTTTTTGAGTAATGCTACAATTACAAACTATTCTACAACTTTAAAAACTATTTTACAATTTTTTATTAATGCTATGGGTCTAAATGATGAAGTCGATCCATTCTTTGGTAACAATGAAGCTAAGGAGAATTTTAGGGCTTTTGAAGCCAATCCATTATTTTATATAGATCTGAATTTTTTATGTTGCTTGTAGAGGATCATCATGGGGTTGATGTGGCTTTTGTCAGTAGTTGTGGAATTCGGCAATGAGATTCAGATTTTGCGATGAAGTCTATGGCGGTTGTGGCTTCATAGTTGATATTGTTCTGGAGGCTAGTATGGAGGTTCTAGTTCGGATTTGGGTTTTTTAGGGATTGGAATAAGTCTAATATGTAAAAATAGTTTGATAATTTAGATTGTGAGTTGATGCTTACGTGTATTTTTTTTAATAAAATAAAAAATTTGCAATAGGCAAGAAATGGAAATTAACGAAGAGACCAACAAAGCTCATTTTTTAAACTTCATAGATCAATAGTGCTCATTTGAAACTTTATGGACCAATAGCACTCATTAGGTAAACTTTAGGGACTAGAGCATTCGCATCAACTTGTGATTTTTGTTTATTTTAGCATAAGAACATACTTTTTCTATTTTACACAATAACTTTTCAAAACACTCCACACCAAATTATTTGTTTTACACTACATTTCATTTGAATATTATTTCTTTATTAATTTTTTTTATTATTCTCCCAAATCAAATATAATTCTCTCTCTTATTTTTTATTATTTCTTTATCAATTTACATAGCTATAGTAGCCTTTTACTATAGCAAGTAGCAACAACCCAAACTTTCACAATTTTAACTTAACTAATATAAGTGATTTTTAGAGTTTGTGAGCGCACCGTCTCGTACTACTCACGTGTGGTTCATGTCCCCCATGGGAAGTACGACTCAGCTGAATGGACTGGAGGTGGAGATTTAGGAGTCGCCACTTGGTTTAGGTCTAGGAACCAAATTGGGTCTTTTGGGCCCCTTACTTACATACATAGGTCTACATACCAGATTATGAGTTTGGAATTTGGGTACAGCTTAGGAAGGTGTTAGGTACCTAAGATCGCCTGGCTTGTGGGCTGGCCTCCATTATGTGTTGATAGATCATATTTAGATAAAGAAACTATTAAAAGAGCCAAAATCCCTAACCCTAAACATACATCATGCACTTAATAAAATAAGGCACACAACATGTCAAAGATTACATCATAACATATAAAGAAAAAAATAAAATAAAACCACAATTAAATAGATTATGTTAAAAAGGAAAAATAACATCAAAACAAACATGCAAGGAAAGATATCAAATAAAACATATTATGGCAAAATGACTAAAACAAACATGAAAAACAATTAAACATAATTAATTAACCTAAAACAGAGTCAAACAAAATCAAACAACATGTCAAAAACAATTCATTAAATAAAAACAAGAAATTTTCCCTAACATGGGTTTGGGGTGCATACATATACTCAACTATGCGTATACATGGTCGAAACCTTGTGCATGCATAATACAGAAATTGCATAAAATCACATTTTTACAGATTGAAACAATTACAAAAGATTAACACATAAATCAAATGACCATGTTTGAAACCCTAAATAAAACAAAGCATCAACATAAACAAATAACCATGAAACAAATCAAATAGTAAACTAAACTAACGTCAAATAGACAATCGTGTCAAACTTACGTAAAACTAAAATAATAAAACAAAAACTAAATAACAGATTATAATCAGCCCAAAATCAAATTAATACATATAATATCAAACAAATCAAATATAACAATTTAAAGAGACTATATCAAGAACTCATGTGAATCATATTAAGCAAAGAAGGAGTTTATGGAAAGAATACTCACCTTGCTTAGGATCACAAGTTTGAGGTTATTTAACTGACCCCTCAGTGCCTACAATACTAAGATTATATTGATAAAACAAGAGAATTAAAGAAAACAATAGAACAAGATAATTACAACTCAAGAAAAAGATTAGTTTTGAAAAAGATTTAGAAAATAACTTTGAAAACAAGTTTTTGCCTTAAGAGATTGCTAAAAAGAGGTTTTGAGTCTATAAAAAACGTGCTTAGGTGGTTGCGTGGGTGTTTAGAAAGTTGAACTAGGGTTTTAAAAAACATGGAGGCAAAAAATAAACTCTCTCTAGCTAGGGTTTGGATTAGAGACATAAGGTGAGTATTTATACGTGTAAACTAGGGTTTTCGGGGCCTTTTAGAGGGTTTTGGACGTTCCTAAGGGTTTATATAGGGGCCGGGCTCCCATTAAAGAGTAAAGGTTTGGGCCCTTAAAAATGAATTTCTGAGGTTCTAGAATGCACCATGCACTTGCATGGCCGAGTATATGAGTGCATGCTTACAAACATGAGTGCGCAGAACCCTAAATTCGACTACATTGCTGACTTGACTTAAAATGGTCATAATTCACTTATTTAAATCTAAATTATACAAAAATTATATTCAAATTGAAACCTCGGATGTCTAATTTCTAATGAAACAGACCTCACGCAAATATTATTTTTAGATATTATTTGGAGAAATATTATATGCAGGTACGGGATACCCAGAGTGCTCATCTCCGACAACGGAAAGCAATTCGATAACGGAGCGTTCAGGAGCTTCTGTTCCGAACTGGGGATCAGAAATCACTATTCGTCGCCCGCACACCCACAGGCCAATGGGCAAGTTGAAGTCACGAACCGGTCCTTGCTCAAGATCATCAAGACCCGGCTCGAGGGGGCAAAGGGCATATGGCCTGACGAACTACCGAGCGTCTTATGGGCATATCGTACTATAGCAAGAACACCCACTGGAGAAACACCATTCAGACTGGCGTACGGAAGTGAGGCCGTTATTCCAGCAGAGGTCGGACTGACAAGCTATCAGGTAGAGAACTACGACAAGGATCAGAACGAAGAGGCCTTGCGGCTCTAGATGGATCTGATGGATGAGGTCCCGGCTACAGCAGAGCAGAGGTTGGATAGGTACCAGAACCTCATGGCGAAATACTACAACACCAATGTCAAACACAGAGACTTTCAGATCGGAGATCTTGTGCTACGGAAGGTAATGGGAGCTGCTAGAGATCCAGCGCAAGGAAAGCTCGGCCCCAACTGGGAGGGACCATACAGGATCTCATCTTGGCAAAGGAAAGGGACCTACCACCTCGAAACGATGAACGGACAGAAGCTTCAACATCCATGGAACACAGAGCACCTACGAAGATACTACCAGTAGGAACGACATGAAGATCATCGACTCTCCCCCCAGTTTCCAGTTTATTACCATGTTTTACTAAGTTTTTTATTAAGTTCTTACCTCGAACAATTTTTTGATTATTTAAGTTTTGCTCTCCACTTCGAACAATTTTTTCTACAAGTACCTTTTTAAGCCCAAGGGGGCAGGTACATTTTCCTCAGCATTATTTTCTTTCAATAAGAGAAGTATTCAGACTCTACTGTGTTTTTTCTACGTAAACAGACTAAGTCCACAAGATGGACGGATATAACCTAAGTCCACAAGATGGACGGATCATCCCAAAGGGATGAACAATCCGAAGTCCATGAGCTGGACGGATACAAAACTAAGTCCACAAGATGGACGGATCATCCCAAGGGATGAAAAATCTAGTCCACGAGCTGGACGGACATAAATTAAGTCCACAAGATGGACGGATCATCCCAAGGGATGAAAAATCTAAAGTCCACGAGCTGGACGGGTACAAAACTAAGTTCACAAGATGGACGGATCATCCCAAGGGATGAAAAATCTAAAGTCCACGAGCTGGACGGATATAAGCTAAGTCCACAAGATGGATGGATCATCCCAAGGGATGAAAAATCTAAAGTCCACGAGCTGAACGGACATAAACTAAGTCCACAAGATGAAAGGATCATCCCAAAGGGATGAAAAATCTAGTCCACGAGCTGGACGGATATAAAACTAAGTCCACGAGGTGGACGGATCATCCCAAAGGGATGAAAAAATAAAATCTACAAGGTGGACGGTTATAACCTAAGTCCACAGGGTGGACGGATATAAACTATTCCACAAAGTGGACGGATCGGCCCAACGGATGAAAATAAAAAATCCACAAGTTGGACTTGAAAGATAAAACAGGAAAAGCAAAATCGCCGTCAGGATTAAATAAAACAGATGGATATATTTCATAAGCATCAAAAGGTAGACGGACCGAATATTGCTTAAAATAAAGCCCTAAAAAGGGAATGTTTACATCATGACGGGTATTACAAATTATTACAAATAAAGCCCTAAAATCTAAACTATTACAAATTATAAGTCTGTCGGCACATCATGACGGGTAGCAGGAATGTCTTTCTCCTCCGTTCGACGGGCTTGATCCTCAACAGACGGCTGGACAACAACCGTCTGATAAACAACCGTCGTGTCGACAGCCAATTGATTATCCCTTGGATCCCTGGAAGCTTCACGGTTAGCAGGGTTCTCACAAAACAAGTCGTTCGTATCATCTGATTGAGCGGGTTGGACGGATGTTTGCTCTGGGGCATTAATGTTGACGGCAGACAAGTCCATTTCTGGGTTCAAAGCCTTCACCTGACGGATGGCGTCATCAAAACCGTCGTTGTATGAAAGGCTAAGCTCGGTTATAAGGGCTTCAGAATCCCGATACTCCCGTATCGCGATCTCCTTAGCCTGACGGACTTCCTTGTCTTTTTCCTCCAAAGCTTTCTTCATGTCCTCCGTCAGCTTCATGTATTCGTCCCTTGATGTTTCAGCCATTTTGAGTTTTTTATCCTGAACGACCTTCCAGGACTTCAACTTGAGTAACTCCTCCTCCGTCGCCTTGGCCTTCTGACGAACACGGCCTAAGGTTGTCTCATGGTTAAGACACCGTCCCATCATCCCCTTCATCATAATCATGGCCTGGAAGAAAAACATAAGTTAAAAAGTGATGAGACAAAGAAAGGAAACCTGACGGACTATATAGCGACGGATGAATTACCTGAGCAACGCTAAAGAGGGCCGTCTCACCCATAGCCTCCGTCGAATGGTTGCACAAATCCTCGTAGTCCTCGGTTGTTATGATGGACGAAAGTCGCTAGGGCGTATTTGGAATCCTCGCGGAGCAGAGGGGGTGGCTTCTTCTGGCTTCCGGACGGACCAGTCATGAGGCCCTTACCAACCCCATGCTTCACTGGGGTAACCGTCTTAGCCTCTCCGGCCAACAAGCCAAGGACAGGCTCCAAAGGAACCTTGGGCTTTTTTGGGGGACGGTCTCCCTTTGACGGTTGTTTCCTCTTAGCCGCCTGCTTGCTGGTGCCCGTCGCCATAGGGTCCGCACTAGTTTCTTTGTTCTTGGCGGCTTGTAATCTGATCGCCGCCCTCCTTTTTGCATCGTCCATCTCTGAAGAGGTAGACGGGTGTTAAAGGCTAAGACAAAATTTGAACAAAGAAGAAAGACGGACTTACGCTGACGGGTGCGTTCTTCGTACTTAAGCGCTGCTGGAGTTGGCTCAGGTCCGTCACAGTACCAATTGATGGTGTTGAGGTTGACGAGTTTTGCCCAGGTCCGTTCTTCTGGTTTGGATTTGTTGAATATTTTCTCAAGAAAACTGAACTCCTCTAGTGTAACTTGAGGTCGCCGTCGAACTGCACAAAAGTGGACGGACGTTAAAAAGGAATAAACTATTAAACAAGCTTTAGTAGTTGTCATACGACGGGATCATACCAGACTGATTTATTACGCCCCAAACCTTGTCTACGGGCAAGAAATCCGTCTCCCCTGGATGACACATCCAACCGTCTCCCTCAATGAAAAAATAGCGGCTCTTCCAATCTCTATTCGAGTCCGGGGTTTCGTAAATTACTTTCAAGACATGGCTCCTAGGAACAAAAGTATACATCCCTCTTGATTTATCTATCTCATCTGGACGGTAGCAGTGGAGGAATTCCCTTATTGTTAGCTGATGAGAATCAACAAGCATTCAAGGATCCATTGCATGTTCCAGTTGGGCCTATTACTAAAGCAAGATCCAAGAAGATCAAAGAAGCACTTAATGGGCTGATTCAAGAGATTTGGGCTGATTCTAACATAGGACATTCCAAGCTTGGCCCAAAGGAAGATGAAGGCGTAATAAATTTAATCCAAGCTATTGAGGGCTGATCAGGCTTAATTGGGCGTGATTTATGGCGTGGATTAATGGCTGATTGATTTTCCAGCTCTATATCAGTTAATAGATATTTTTCCTAGTCTGGAGCATCTATTTTTGGACTAGATCTACCTTAATTTTAGGCTTTTATTATTTAGAACGTTTTTAGCTATTTTTCCTATTTGGGATATGCTAATTTTAGACCAAATCAACTTTTATTTAGGGTTTTATTATTTAGTACGTTTTTTATATTTTTCTATTTTCAGTCATGCCTTATAAATAGCATGCACTCATTGTAATGAAAGATTATTGAATAAAAATCAGAAAAGGTGAGGCTTTGCTCTTCTTTTGGTTCTTCAAGAACTGTGAACTTATCAGGGATTCTTCCTTGTGGCGTTCAAACTTTATACCTTTGGTTCGTGATTCATTATAATCATTGGGTCAAGGTCTATTACTTATATCTTTGGTTCGCGTTTCGATTATAAACGTTAGGTCAAGGTTTTCTATCAAAAAAACTGAATTTTAGCTTTCTTGGGCAAGTATTCCAATATTTTTGTTGGGTCTCAAAGCGTGTCGATTGAGGTTCGCATCATCAGCCTTCTTCCACCGTCGGACATAGCCCCATACAAGACTTCCATTGCTATGAAGACCCTCCAGGCATTGGGTGATAATTGACTGACGGATAGGCCTAAGTATTGTAGGAGTTCGCGGTGCAGGGAGCTCAAAGGAAATCTAAGACCTGCCTTGAGCATCTGCTTGTACACTCCTACATCGTCTACCCCTTCGTAATAACATTTCTCTGATGAACAGGGTAGACGGATGGGGATGTAGTCTGGGATTTGATAATTGGCCCTAAGGGTTTTAAAATGGGTCTCCTTAATGGTGGAGGTGAAGGCATTTACCGTCCATTCTGGAAGCATGATGAACTCCCTAAGTCCATCAGCCCCCACGACGGATCTAACTACTTGATCTTCGTCATCAGCAGAACTCTCCTCTATCTCGATCATCTCCGTATCCTCATTTGCTGAGGACGGGGAAGACGAAGACGAACTCCTCTCCTCGCTTAAATCGTCTTGGTCTTTGTGACCTGACGGGTATACCTCTTCATAGTCTGCCCCGTCACGGACGATCAACTGGTTACTTGACGCACTAGACATAGCCTACATATAATGACAAAACCTAAGACTTTGACGGTTTGGAAAGAACGACGGGGGCATATAGTCGAACAGAAAAAATATATATAATGAAGCCCAAAGGTAAATATAAGCCAAAAAGAAGACGGATAAAAAATTACTTACCAAATTGCAAACGACGGATGAAGTAACTGGACGGTCAAGTCTCTAGCGAGTATGACGGTCAAATCTCTGACAAAGGTGACGGATCGCTCTCTGACAATTGAATTTTGGTTGAAAGTGTAGAAATGAGAGTCGAAGTGTGATATTTATAAGGAAAGTGCACGGAAGCCGAAGCGACGCTTCGATCCCACACAATGGCCTGTAGAAAAGTGACGCGTGTCATGAGCCATTTAATGCATTCCAGACCTTGTCGGCTGCCAAACTGCTGAACGGTTTAAACCCTGATACCGTCAACCTTAGTGACTGGGACCGACGACCCACAGTCCTTTCAACCGTCATCCCCAACAATGTTTACCGTCACCCCATGCTTCCGTCCACTAAAGTACGACGGACCCATGGGGTGAAGGGGGCAACTGAAGAGGAAGAATTTGGGCTAGAGATGGGCCTGACGGTCATTTATTGTGGGCCGATAGTGGACGGGCCCATTACCTGCCAAATCTCTAAAGATGGATCCAATGTGAAATATCGGCAGGCCCAAAGGCCATAAAGACCCTTGGTATGAGATACTTGCGTTCCACGTTTGATGTAAGAGTCCTATAAGGAAAGGATTCCGCAATCTACGTTCAAGAGGATTCCTATAAGGAAAAGACTTCTACTCAAAGAAAGAGAAGTCCACCCTCTACTACTATAAAAGCCCCAATACCCTCACAAATCAAGGTACACATAATTTACCCTCTCTAGCACTCTAGAGTTGTGAGAATATTTTCTGACTTAACCTTCGGAGGGTATTTGGCCGGCACCACACCGGTGCTCTCTGTTAGGTTTTCCTTCTTTGTGTTGTGCAGGTTCACATTCGAGCGCGTAAGTATCGTGTGGCTCACTGGTGAAAATCTCGACATCATCAGTTCTATTTACCTGGTTTCTAGTATAGCTCTCCCCTTGTAAATCATTTCCCCCCTAATTTACAAATAAACTTTTACGCTCATTTACCTTATCTGTATTTTGACCCCACAGGTAGAATCACAGCAGAAGACAATAAGCAAAGAGAACAGTCGTGTCTTCCAACATAGCCAAATAGCAGTATCCGTTCATTCATATTTTAAGATTATTAAGTATTACGCAAATCTAATTTCACAATGAAAAGGTTTAAACTAGAGCCAAGCAGTGAATATCACATAGTATTTGTAACAAAAAAAAAAAAAAAGAACCCATAGTCATGAAATTCGAAAGGTTATTTATTGACAATAAAAAGTAGTAACAGTTTTAAAAATCTGTAATTTCGAAAAGTACTTGGAGAAGAAGTTTGGAAGAGAAAGCGTTGAAGTGGGGAAGGATGATCTTCTACTACCACTACTGGTACTGGCGTACTGCAAATAACTGCACAGCTACAACAGGATGCCTCACTAACTACGTCTGGGTTTTTGGTTTATGTACTTTTTTTCCCAAATAGTAGTAGAATTTTTTTTTTTTTTGATAATTTAATGAAAAAAAAAATCACTAATACTACAGTGAAAGTGAAATTAGAAGACCGAATTGAATTTTAAACAAAATTAGATGATGTAATTTGTAAAACCTAATAACTAATTGTTGGAAGGGGCTTAGGGGGAAGGCATAGAGTCATCGAGGATAACACTTGAGAAAAGTTTAAGGGTAAATTGCAAATTATACCCTAAAGTTTGGGAGTGATTGAATTTTACATCCTGAAATTTCAGAATTTGGATTTTACTCCTTAATGTCTGGGGATGTTTGGATTTTACACCCTGATGTTTCAGAATTTGGATTTTTCCCTTATATTTTAAGGGTGTTCGAATTTTACTTCTTAAAGTTTGGAGGTGTTTGAATTTGACACTCTAAATTTTCATAATTTGAGGGTGTAAAATCTAAGCACTTCTAAACTTTAGAGGGTAAAATCCAAATTTTAAAATATTAGGGTGTAAAATCCAAACACCATAAACTTCAGGGGGTAAAATTCAAAATTTAAAACTTTAGGATGTAAAATCCAAACACTTCCAAACTTTAAGGGTACAATTTGCAAATTACCCAAAGTTTAATTAATAACTTTATCTCTTAAAATTGTATTGGAGAAAATAATATCACCACTCTTTTTAAGCCATTAATATGCCAAAGTCTTTCAACAGTGACATCATTAGAAGACTTTAATCCTATTTACCTTTCACAAAGTCTTTCGTTATTAATGTTTGGAATTTCCAAATACTACGAAAATTCAAAGTCTTGGAACGTTTTTTTCTTTGATTGCTATGGTCTTGGAACCATTAAACATGTGGCAATCATGTTATCCAAATCAATTTTATGTCATGCCTTTATTTTTCCTCAAATTAATTAAAAATTTTATTATGATTAAATATCTACTCTTTTTTTCTTTTTTTTGTTGAGATACAAGAGAAATAAAATATCAAGAAATTAAGTTTATTTATATTTAATACATGTTAATTACAAAGAGCACTTAGGAAATATTTGTTCTCAAAAGAGTACTTATGAAATATTTTCAAGTTCATTTAATCTCAATCTCTGATTAGCTTCCTAATATCTTCACCAAGGCACTTCCTTTCCCTCACTTTCTTGATCATCAATCCAAATTTAGGGCTTATTTCTTCCATCTTCGTTTAAGAGGGGGATGTGTAATTAAACAAGTTATCAGACGATCTACAGCTGGCTTGATCCCATTATATGATGAACTAGGCATCTTTTTTGCAAGCTACCAGTTGCCATGGGTTACAATCTTTTATAAGAGCACTAGCATTAGGGGTGTAAACACCCCCCTCAATTGCTATTTTACAACCTAAACCACCCAAAACTCACTCCATCCGGGTTTGTAACACATTAAAATAATTTTTTTTTTTTTTTTTTTTGCAACCTATGAATAGTAAGGTTACATATATTAAAATAATATTTTTTTCTCTTCACACACACCTAGTTGTGTGTGAAGAGAAAAAGTGAGTGGAGGAAAAAGAAAGAGAATAATACTTTTTATTATTTTATTAGATAGTTTATATTATTTTATTGGATTGTATGTAAAAATAAAAACTGAGATGTAGGATAAGTTGTAAAATGAATTGGTAAAATAGATAAAGTAATGTTTGAGGATGCAAAATAGTTTTTTTTTTTTTTTCATTCTTGGATGCTAATGCTCTAAGCTACAAGTCGCACTATAGTATGTTCAAGGGTTGAGCTAGGAGTTCAGGGTTTTGTGGGGGGACCTCGTCCTAACCCTCTGCCCACCTTTTATTTAAATGCTATTTAATGTATATATGTATGTATGTTTGTGTGCAAAATAATAACATCATATCTAATTCTTTTTTTTTTAATTGATAATATTTTGAACTCTCCTACAATAGTCAAGGAAAAATAAATTATTATTTGTACTGTATACGTAGCCTTATAGTTATAAAATGGAATACTATCCAAACATCTCAACTAAATGTGCCAAATTTTATATATTGTTTTTTTTTTTTTTTTTTTTTTTTTTGAGAAAGTTTCAACCTATGGCGTCCGCTCCTGATAATAGCTCTTTATTATCAGATCAAGACACCAATCAGTTTTTGGTGTAGGCGGGGATTGAACCCCAGATACAACCATCAGAAACTTTACCAGTTGAGTTAACTGGAACCCACTTATATTGTTGTTTTTTTAATATTTATTTTAAAAAAAGATCTATTGTAGTGGGTCCAAATTGGAATTAATCTTTTTATAATAAATTTATTAATTGAAGGAAAGCTCGGATGAAGTTAGACACCATCTAAGTCCTACACAAATAAGGATTGGCATCGTATTGGATGACGCTAAGTTCCTCCTTGGATGGAGATGTGACCGTGGACCTATGAACTTGAAATACCAAAGAGAAACTCATCTCTCCATGACCAACCATGGCGTTGATTGTGGAGGCTTTGATGGCTATGTTAGTGAACAACATGAAAGAATAAGTTCAAATTGTGAAAGAGAGTTGTACGAACAAAGGGAGCCGGATGAGCAAAGAGAGACAGGATGAAGAGAGAGGGAGAGAGAGAGAGAGAGAGAGAGAGAGACAGAGAGCTTCCTTTTTCCAAATGGTCTTCCCTTTGTTAATAAAGAAATGAGTAGTTGTACATGCTCAGGAATGTGTGGTTGTAGGTGATTTATTGTTGGACTGAACACCCCCTACAACTACAATAGAAGGAATCGACATTGATATTTTAAAAATGATTTAAAAATACAAAAATTGTACAATTCAACAAAAATGGTTATGTTAAATCTAACAGGAAATACAAAAAAAAAAAATAAAAAATAAAAAAATTATAGCTTACGTTACAGTATATTTTCTATGTTGACCAAGTCTTGCTTAATTTCGTTAATTATTTTTTATTTATATTAATATTTTTGGAATTATTTTTGTCTTACTTTTATTTTAATCTTGTCTTCTAAAGTAAAATTTGGCTCTGACACCATCTCTGTTAAAGTCCTTAGTAAATGACCTATCGTTGCACGAAGAATAGCTAAAACAAATTGTAGCACTTTCGTTTTTGTTATGGAAGTTGTTAGGGTCCGTTTGATTGGAGGAGTGAAAAAGTGAAATGATAGAAAATTAGTAGGAGGATGGAAAAGTGGGAGGATAAAAAAGATTTAGTTTTTCCTCGTGTGTGTTTGGTTAGAGGAGTAAAAAAGTGGGAGGGAGGAAAACTTTTTTGTTTGGTTGAAAAGAAAAGTGGGAGGATAGAAAATGTAGTTTATATAAATTGACTATTATACCCTTGTTACATAATATGTAAGAAATAGATTTATTTGTACTTATTAAATAATATAAAATTTGCCACATCATACATATAAATTTATATTATTATTTTATTATTATAATGTAAAAAATTTCAATAGTGTACATATAAATTTAATTGGGCAAAAGATTTTGTAACCATGGTATTCCTATATTCACTATTCAACTAGTGAATATAACGTGGGCAACAAATAAGCTAAGCAATTTAACTGGGCAAAACTTATAAATCAAAACTTGCACTAATAATTTAATTGGGCAACTGGGCAAATCAACTTGCACTGATTTATATAAATCAAAACTTGCACTAATAATTTAACTGGGCAAATCAACTTGCACTAAAACTTGTATAAATCAAAACTTGCACTAATAATTTAACTGGGCAATTGGGCAACAAAAATGTGGGCAGCAAAAACGTGGTCAACAAATTTACACTCATTAAATAAGATGAATAAAGTGAGGGGTAGGTGAGATGAATAAGCTAAGCAATTTAATTGGGCAAAACTTATAAATCAAAACTTGCACTAATAATTTAATTGGGCAACTGGGCAAATCAACTTGCACTAAAACTTGTATAAATCAAAACTTGCACTAATATTTTAATTGGGCAATTAGGCAACAAAAATTTGGTCAGCAGATAACACTCATTAAATAAGATGAATAAAGTGAGGGGTAGGTGAGATGAATAAGCTAAGCAATTTAACTGGGCAAAACTTATAAATCAAAACTTGCACTAATAATTTAATTGGGCAACTGGGCAAATCAACTTGCACTGATTTATATAAATCAAAATTTGCACTAATAATTTAACTGGGCAATTGGGCAACAAAAACGTGGGCAGCAAAAACGTGGTCAGCAAATTTACACTCATTAAATAAGATGAATAAAGTGAGGGGTAGGTGAGATGAATAAAGTGAGGGTATTTGTGTAAAGTACATCATTCAACACTTTTTCCTCCCCATTTTCCTCCCAAATTGGGAGGATAAAAAAATATGGGCCCGGAGGGAAAATTTTCCTTCCCATTTTTTGTTTCTCTTGTTTTCTCTCCTAAACCAAACAGTGGAAAATGAAAATTTTCCTTCCCATTTTCTGTCTCTTGTTTTCTCTCCTGAACCAAACAGTGGAAAATGCCATTTTCCACCCTATTTTCCTCTCCCTATTTTCCATCCTCCCTGTTTTTACCCCAACCAAACATACCCTTAAGTTAGTTATGATTGTTAGGGCAGTTAATAATATGTTATAAAAAATGGTAACAAAGATGAGCAGTTATGCCTAGCTCTTGTATGTAAATAAATAAATTCAATGAATCGGAGATTGATTCTCTCTCTTTTTCATCAATTTTTCTCTTACTTATCTGTTTCTTTTTTCTCTTTTTGTTTCACTAACTCTCTTAGTTCTCTTTTCATAACGGAGAAGTCTTTTACCTTCAGATTCTTGTTCATTGCTTTCATCTCAATCTTTCATCTATTTGTATGGAAGAAAAAAATACCACGTACTAGACTTTCTATAAGTTTTAGACCCGCCAAATTCATTCTAAATTTTTTTTTTAGTAAACAGTAATTCTTATTAGAACACACACGAAAATAGTAATAATAGTGTTTTAAACCGAGTTTATAATACATTACATAACTAGAGTACAACTACAAAATGACCTAACTTTTGTAGTTGTAGACTAGAGTTATAAACAGCAGACACTAGACACACACAACTAAAGTTTGAAAACGTATGCTGCAGGTTAATAGTCAAGACAATAACTTCCCATGTCTTTGAAAGTTCCGAACAAAGACCAAAGACTTCATGAAAACGCATGCTGGCTCTTTCTGTATGTCATTAATTAACCTGCCAGTTTCATCAACCTTGAAGACGTGTGGTACGGATTAGAAGACTTTAATGCCTGTTATTGTTTTCACCAAGTCTTTGCTAATTGTTTGGAACTACGTTCCAAAGACTTGGAAGATTATAATCTTGGAATTTTCGACTATGACAATTGTTTGATGTAGATTGCAAACTGAATGTGTGGCAATCAATAAACGTGTAGCAATCATGTTATTGTGGTCGCTCTATTAACCAAGTAAGATTGAACGTGTAGCAATCATGTTATTCAAGTCAGTTTTATGTCATCCATTTATTTTTCCTCAATTAAATTAGGAAAAGGACTTTTTATAATTACATATCTACTCATTAGTATCCCGTGCAATGATCAAGAAAATTAAATAAAATTTATTTTTATATAATACATATTTAATTAAGTTTAAACTATAAATTACATTCTTTAATTGTATAACATATTTTCAACTCAAACATTTAAGTTTCATTTTCTCCGTTTCAATCCTTCAATTTTGTCCAATGCCACCGTTAGTTTTAGATTGTTCACTTCCCAAAACAATGTCATTTTACCGAATTCAAAGAGGCTGATCAAATGGGAAAATTAAATTGAAAACGAATTAAAGTTAAATTACAGAAGGAAAAAAAAAAAGAAAAGAAAAGAAAAGAAAAGATAAAAGAACTGAGTTGAAAACTTATCAAAATCTGAGAGTGTAGTTTGTGATTTAGCCTTTATTTAATATAAGTGTTGATCAATAAAATTTAATTAGAGAATTTGTAGAAAAGGATACACCTTAACTAATTAAAATTTATTTATAGAAAGCCAAACCTAATTTAATTCAAACTTTGTTTAGTGTTTGGTTGTGTTATCTAATGTTAGGTAATAACCTGACCCCAATTCAATTAACTAATTACACAAGTTGATTAATTAATTCAATTACATGCAAAATCCAATAAAAAACATAACCATATCACCAATCTAGAGTTCAACGTGCGTATTAGAAAATAATGGGAAAACCTTCACAAGAAAAACCCCAATGAGTGATTATGTAGGTCACTATTCCTGAAGAATCCACTAATCAAATTGAGGTTATAATTATAGAGATCTTACACAATCCCAAATATCAATACATACCTACAATAGAACAAACTGATACTTGATACTAGCTCAACTCCAACTTAGTTGGACTTTAATCTTAGTGGACTTCTTCTGTTAATTAGCATAGATCTCCTAACGATGTAGCTAACGGTTGCACGGATCTCCAATCAACGTGACTAGTTCTCCATAGCAATCCAAAATAGTTGCAGTTGTTGGTGCAAAGTTCTTCGCAACAGTAAACTTCAATAATGAATCCGAAGTAGCTTAGAATTACAAAAATCTTAGCACACAAAAGTTGCAACTACTCTTTGTGAGGCGTATATGATGACGGCTCTGAAAAATACTATTTAAGTCATCTTGGAACCCTAGTGTACGAATCCCAAAGTTGCCATGTCATCAGAAATAGAACTAAGAATTCTATTAATTTGAGGCTCAATTGATCAACTGTTATCAAGCTAGTTGTCGAGGTATAAATTCCCTCAATGGATCGGCTGCTTCCGAGTTATCTGTCGAGACAGTAGTTGCAGCATTGATTTGAGCAAACCTTAAGTAGTTTTGATTAAATTGATCTTTCTTGAATGCTTTCTAGACACTCTAAATTAAGACTCAATTACTTAAAAAGTGAGCTTTTACTTGAATTTTCCAATTTACAAAAAATATGACCCTAACATATAAAAAGACAATAAATTCTAATTGGTTCAAATTAACAATTAACCACTAGTCGTAACTCCAACGAGGTGGAGTTAGACCCTATTCTTTCTTTGAAGAGAGGAAAGTATCTTTAATCATTGCTCTGATGATGGTGTTGATGGATGGAATGAATCCTAAAACTACTTGGGTTGGTGTTTATGAATGATTCTTATATAGACTAAAGTGTTGTGTGTCTACTTTGAAATGGTAATGAAAACATGCAGAAAAAGAAAGTGAATTTTGTGGCTATGGGTGGGGGGTTGGTAACCTAAGCTTTGGGTTTCTAGCAAGGTTTTAAATTCCATTATGTTTCGGTCAGAAATTTTCATTTAGGTTATTCTGGTGCTTAATTCGGTGCACTTACCTGTTCCGTTTTGGTCTAAGTTTCGATCTATTCCAAATTGTTTAGATGTTTTAGATGAATTCCAGATATTTTGGTCTCTCAATTCCAGACCATTTCGTGTTGTTCCAAATTGTGTAGAATTTTTAAAACGTTGAAGCCCAAATTTGTTATTTGACTAAATTTATTCTCATATCACATATAAAATTTTGTCTTGGTTAATTAGATATAATGAAATATTAAGTTATATATATATATATATAGTGTAATCTCCAAATGGTGCAGTGGTACTAGAATATTTCGTTTCCTGTAGTCAAATGTTTGTGCAATTGGTGGTATAATCTCATGCTCATCTTCCATAAAATGAGAGAGAGAGAGAGAGAGAGAGAGAGAGAGAGAGAGAGAGAGAGAGTCATAGTATCTAATCATCAATATATATATATATATATATATAATAGAGACTTCATGTGAGAAAGCATGAGGTTCTACCAAGTGGTGTGTATGACGTTCTTTTTATTTAGGCTTCTACCTCATCTAAATTTAATATTTATGTCAAAATATTAAGTAATTGTAGATGCATTTATTTCAATGTATTAATAAAATTCAAAGAATTCATACATTTATAACTTTAAATGCTTTGGATTGATACAGATGGATCTAAAAAGTCATAGGAAAGGTAAGAAGTAAGAAAACTTTTCAATTTCCGGTATAAGACTAACTTCAATGTAGAATTGCAAGAGTCGGATTCAATGAATTAGATAATATGGTATGATTATTTGTCTCCACATTTGTCCAATATAAATCCCGATTTTTCCACATTTGTCTAATATAATTTCTCTCACAATATCTTTTGGTTCCCTTTTTGAGAGGTATGTTAATTTTCAAAATATTATGTTCATCTTAAACATTTTGTTTAGATTTTGTGCATACATTTTTACTGATGTAGCATTGTAATGTGTTTAGGTTGGTTTTTTCATATTATATGTCAATTTAGATTTTTGGTTTTTCGTGTGATGCATATACTTGGTATGGATTTGTAGTATTTTGGTGTTTTGGCTGCTTTTAGAAAGGTTAAATTGTGATATTACTATGTCACTATGGCATTATTGTTTTTGTTGTTGTATCATGAAATTATAATAGTTTTTATAGCTAATTGATTAAGATATCATTCTTTCAATTTTCACCCTATTATAATTACGAACTTAAAAATCAAACTTTTCTTCAATTAAAATGTTAATGTGCCTTAATTTTTTTAATCATGTCAATTTTGAAACTAAAGAAAAGCTACTTTCAATGACATAAAAATTATAGATGTTGATATAGTGGAGATAGAGACTTTAGTGGTATACGAATGTAGAAATTAACACCATAGAATTTATGTATAAAGCATAAATCATACAAGAAAGACACCTATGAACCAACAAATTGTAGGTGACAATGTTAACTGTGAGTCTGTATGACTAACAATAATAGTATTCGTGAAATCAATAAGTCATAAATAATTTCTTATAAAATTTATCAAATGCACTATGCATCGCATGGGATATTGGTTAGTACATGAAAATTTCTGTACTTTGCGACTAGAGTGTTGATCAACACTTAGGCCTCCATATTGACACTTCGGTTCCTTATTAGAGTGCTGATCAGCCCAATGGGTCCTACTTTTTGGAATTTCCAATTTACTTTGTTTAGAAATCATTTAGAATTTTAGCCTGTGAATTCTATTTTAATTATTTTTTTTCATCATGCAAACTCTAATTAATTAAAATAAATTTATTATCTAATAAGAAAAGCAAATTTATTTTGAAATTAGTTAAAAAGATAATATTGTTCATATGTAATTATGTAGTGTTTTCATGTCTATCATAATTAAAATTATGAATGATAGGATTTTATCTTTCAATTAAATTTCAATTAATCTTTTTATGGACCAATTAATTTTCTAGCTGTTTGTGATACAAAATTATACCAATTAATTTTGTGTGATACAAAATTATACTCCGAAAATGTTTATGTATATCTTAAGATTCATGTTTTTTTTTTTACATAGGACAAATATTTGAAACTTATAACATTTTGTTTTTTACTATCTAGTTAAGACATTCTTCTTCTTCTTAAAAATAAAAAATAAAAAGTTAAAAATGCCAAGATTCACCCGAGGTCTTTCTATATCTATACTACTACTTAATGGACTTTCTCTGTTTGGAATGAACATTTCGTAAGTTCAAAAATATCCACACACCCTACATTTAAGTAGGGAAAAAACTTGGAGATAATCTGGTAAAAATATATTACCTACAAAACAACCACTCTCTTGTTGGTTTTCAAATTGCTTTATCCACTTATAAACAATTGAGAGAGGGTGAAGTGGTGGTTTTAACCTATGCTGGTGGATCTATGTTGATATTTTGTCTCTAAAGAGAAGCATAAGCAGAATCTGAATGTGGATGTGAAGAACCCAACGATTTCAGGCCCTCCCTCTCTAGGTACTTCTCTTTTCCCAGTTTGGTTTCCCAGAATATTACAATATATTCTTTTCACGGTAGATGTGTGTGACACATTCATGAACTGAGGCGGCGTGAAATACATTTAACAGTAGATGGAACGAATGGTCAGTAAAATAACAACTTTATAGAATTTCAGTGACAAAATACCGTATTGTGATAATCAAGAATGTGTATTTAGTGATTGGTGGTGTGGGGCACAAGAATTTAAATAAGGCACCTACACCACGTGTCATATCCATGGCCGAGGAGTCCATTGTCGTGTCGAGGAGGCCACACGCTCGGACAGTAAGGCCACATTAGTGGCACATTGCTAGAGGAGGTCCTACTGTTGAGAAAAGGCTTCGAAGAGGGGTTAGCCCTGACATGACTGAAGGGGTGGACTGAACGATCAACAAATGGAGGGCCAAGATCATCTAAAAGGGGCTTGAGAAGGGGTCTGATGGAACAAGCACTCAAGTGGTGGACTGAGCGATCAAAAAATGGAGGGCCAAGATCATCTAAAATGAGCTATATAATGTAAGAGACCCTCCAGGAAGAGAGGGCAAAAAATTTGTGGAGAAAACACCATAGCATTAAGAACAACAACTGTAATCAAATTTAAGAGAAATATATTCAAGAACTACTCTCCTTGGACATTGCCAAGGAAGAATTTCTGTGTACTACATTTGTCTATTCACTGTTCTTTTTTCTTCTTGCTCTCTTATCCTCTTTAGCCCATTGAGGTCGTTGTCCATTTTGTTGAAGCCTAGCTGTTTAGCCCACTCTCTACAAATTTATTGTATTGGGCTCTTCGGGCCTTAGTCCATTCATCTTTCAGATATAAGAACCAAAGCTCGCCCCTACAGGTGGATAAGGAATGGCTGATCATACATGTTTCAAAAGGTGTTAGTTAAAACTTAAAACATTGTGATAGTTTTTTGTGTTGAAAATTTTGTGCTGTGTGGAGCATATAATTTAAAGGTTTTTTTTTTTTTTGCACATTTTTGAATAATTATTAATTTTTTGTTTGGTATATTAGAGGTACATCACATGCAAAACACTCATAGATGAAAAACTTATTTTACTCGAGTAGAACACTCATCACAACTCTAGGTATATTTGTAGTTGAAAAATGTAGTAATCAAGATGAATTTTTATTATATCAATATTGTAAAATAGAAAGAAGAAGCAAACCCAACCCAAAAACAAAAAGATATCAACAAAAAAAAATTCAAAAGTCTTGAAATTCACACAGTAAATATAATCATAAAATTTGAGGCGGACCCCCATAAAAATTGTTAAATTCTTTTTTTTTTTTCCTTTGTTTTCCATAATCTACAAACTTTCTTCTCATAGAGTACCTTTTTCTCTTTGTCAGAAGTTTGTGATGGTTAATATTAAAAATTATTATAATTTTTTTGGTTGTAATTTTTATAACAAATGATAATGGGAAGTTGTGAGAATAACACGTACATGATAATTGATAAGTAGTTTGTGAGTGTTATGCATTTGTGAGTGAAATAATTTTTTCATCACACCCCTAGGTATTAACCTTTACCCAAATTATAACGGGTGCAAATTATTAACATTTACCCAAAAAATAGAAGAGCCTCTGAGCGCGTGCTCAGAGGCTAGTACTATCTATAAGATGATTCCCCTTTTTGGACTGGACTTTTATGTGGTTCAGAAATACCCATAAGCCTTACGTTTAACAAGAAAAAACTTGAGGATAACTCGGTAAAAATATACTTTCAACTCCACTTAAAATACCTACAAAATAGGACACTTTCCTATTAATCCATATCTTCAAAAAAAACTTATCCAAAACTTTTTTTTAAAAAGAAAAATAAAGACACTAGACCAAAAATAAAAATAAAAAACCTCATTGCACCTGCAAACAGTGGCGGCTCTAGGAATTGTTTTTTAGGGGGGTCATTAAGAAACTTAAATTAAACAAAATTTAATATAAAAAAAGAACTTGAATATATTGAGTTATCGAAAAAAAACACACAAATACATGAAGTTTTACAATTTCCTTCTTCGAATTTTCATATTTTGAAATCGTTTCATGATAGTTTATTATTAGTTGTCATTATCTATTGTCAATGTAAGTATGACTATTTTATTTTGTTAAGTTTGTATAATATTTTTGTTTTTATGCAATTGTGGTTATATATTTGTCATTGTTTTTATAAAATATTTTAAACTAAATGACAAAACTCAACCCTACTTGCACTGTATAATTATTAACCCACACAACCATATTTATCCATACATAAATAATACACTAAGTTATTGTTTAATTGTGGGATAAGTTGATATGTGATCAGGGTGTGAAAAAATATTTTTAAAAGTAAATTAAATTAGTAAAGCAATATTTTATATGTATAAATTTTTTTTTCAAGTCAGGGGGTTCATTTGAACCCCCTGAAGTGTATGTACAGCCGCTCCTATCAGCAAAGCGTGTGTGATGAGGCTAATATGTGCGTGTATATATATATATATTTCACCCAAGTCTTTATTGTATTATCAAGAAAATAATTAAAAAAAAGAAAAAAGGAACATTATCCAGTTGCGCTAATTAAAATCCACCAAAAAATGCGTTTTTGACAAGTTTGAATGCAAGTTATGCTTTCGGCACCTATAAAAGCAGCATGTATGGAATGTTTTCCATGCACAAACACGGTGCTCTCTTACCCCTCTTATAGGAAAAATACCGAATAGTGGGGATATGGGTTTCCTTGGGATTCTTGTACAAGTCACTTGGGTTGCTGTGATGTTATCTGAATTGGCAGCCGCGGCAATAGCATTTCCAATAGCGCTGCCCAACTGCCCCGACAAGTGTGGAGATGTGGAAATTCCCTATCCATTTGGCCTAAGAAAAGGTTGCTACATAGATAAAAAGTTTTTCGTCAATTGTACCAACTCTCAACCAATTCTGGGAAACTTAACGGTTACAAACTTTTCCTTCGAAGGCCAGGCTAACGTCTTGATGTATATAGCCAAGGACTGTTATAAACAGGATTATAGTATGTGGAACACAGTGTGGCTCAACTTGGGCCTCAATTTCACCGTCTCTAACACTCAAAACAAGCTCATTGTCGTTGGCTGTGACACTTATGCATACCTTGATTTCCGGCAAGATGAAGGAAATTTCTCAACCGGCTGCCGTTCTGTTTGTGAAAGCAGTAGGTACATCGTCAATGGGTCTTGCTCTGGTGTTGGGTGTTGCGAGTTAGATATTCCTTATGGGTTGAATTATTTTAGTTTGGGATCCTACAGTTTCAATAATCACACAGAAGTCAAGGATTTCAATCCTTGTGGCTATGCATTTATTAGCCAACAAACCATGTTCAATTTCTCCATCGATTCCCTTCACAGTCTACAACACAAAAATATGACGCCGGTTGTTCTTGATTGGGCGATCGGTACTGAGACGTGTAAAGATGTCGTGAACAAATCAGGTTACGCATGTGGAGGTAATAGCACTTGCATCGATTCCGACAACGGGTCTGGGTACCGTTGTAAGTGCATGGAAGGCTACCATGGGAATCCATACCTCCATCTCGGTTGCCAAGGTATCAATTTATGGATCTACAATAAATTTTCAAAACAAATTTTAAAAGAAAAGAAAAGAAAAAACTAAATGACAAATTATTCCTTCTAATTTTAACATATTTTTTTGATAAATTAGATAGAGTTTCAACCTATAGCTCACTCCATCATAATTGCTCTTAATCTAAAAATTTTTTAGCCACATTTAATCTATCTTGTCTCGTTGAGGATTTTCCCACCTAAAAAAAGTGACTAAATAGGAAGGAGTTTTGCTCACCTCTCTTTACTACTAATTGTGTATACACAATTTTTATTTAAGCTATTTATTCATATAATTTAATTTTTTAATAAATATCATATATATATATATATATTTTAAATAATTGATACATATTCTATTACCACTTAAAAAAAAAAAAAAAAAAAACTTGTTTTCTCTTAGTACTTTCACAATCATCTTTGTCCACCGTTCTTTTCCATCTCTACGTTGTCAATTTCGAGACCACCTGATTATGAAGAACAAAATACCTTGCCCACTTTTTCTCATAAAAGGGGATGTGATGGGGACGGGGCATGCCTAATCTAACCTAGCCTTGCTTTATTGCCATTCCTAGTTTCCTACTTATTTTGAATTGAGTCTTTCTTTCCTCTTCAATTTCAATGGAATTCATGTATAATCGAATTTTGCTGTCTATTGTCTACCTCCATCCATAAAAACAACGCATTTTGAAAAGTGGAAAGCGTTAAAAAACAACGGAAATATTGCACGTAATTAAAAAGAGGGATTGAATTGAAAATAGATTAAAGTTCAAGGACTGAAATGGAAAAATAAAAACAATTGAATTGAAAAATTGCCAAAATTAGAGGATATAATTTATCAAATAAAAAAGAAAATAGGAATTGAAGCTCTTTTAAACTTCTTATATATAATACTCTTCCATTTCATTTTAATAATGAGAGATGTTATGTTTACAATATTTTTATAACAAATCATTAATATACTCTGATTGCTTTTGATTAATTAAAGTTCTTTTTAAGTTAATGATGAGTTTTACATCTACAGACATAAACGAATGTGAAAACCACAATCCTTGCAAGCTCCCGGGACAAAAGTGTATTAATAGACCAGGGAATTATACTTGTTCTTGCATCAAGGGGTACCATGACGTAAGTGCAGGAATCTGTGTTACCAATCAATCATCACGACTAGTTACCCTCTTAGTTGGTAAGTATACTACTGCACCCTAGCACTTGATGATATGCCTCTAGAATTTGCATTTGGTTGTGTGTGGATGAAGCTTCTCATTATTTTTGGAGGATCAGATCCTCATATTTGATGCATGGTTTTGAAATGGCGGTTCACATGGGTCCTTTGTTTCAAGCCTTAAACAGCACTGTTTTGGACTCTCTTCCCTGTTTCTATTTTCCTATACGGCGTCGTTTGGACTTTGGAATTGGATCAAGAAACCCTCGCCTCACTCTCTCAATCAAGAAACCCTCGGTAAATACCGGCCGAAATTCAAGATTCAGCCGGCATGGAGTTTGGACTGTAAAACTAAAATCTCAACCAAAAAAAAAAAAAAATAGAAGAAGAAAGAAATGAAATAAACAAACGTACCTTACAAAAAAAATAAAGCAAAACAAAAAAGCTACGGTGAGAAACTTGAGTGAGAAGTGGAGAAAAGTCAGATAAGATGAGGCACTGGAGTTTACTGCCATTAGGTTGAAGAAGACGCACACAAAGGAAAAAAGTAGAACAAAGAGGAAGAGAACATAAAATGACAAAGATGAGAGGAAATTTTAAACTGAAAAGAGTGGAAATCGAGGAGTGTGACTAGACGTGTGTGGATGAGAAAATAGAAGAGAAAAAAAAAAAAATTGAAAAGAGACTAAACCAGCTAGTGAGGAAAAAAGGAGTAATATAAAATATTGAAAATATAACTAGTTGGGCAGAGTGCAAGCCAACTTTCTAAGTTTCATACTTTCATTTTTTTTTTTGTTTTTTTGCATTAAAAGAATTAATTAGTATACTTCAATATATAAAATAATAGTAGTTTAAGTAAATGATCATATTAGTTCTAAGATAACAAGTTTTATAAATGTATTAAAAATATAAATTTTTATAATTTTTTTTTTGTAAGTAATAAGATATGAAATTGTAAATATATATATATATATATATATTTGTAGTAGTTCTAAAATAGTACACTGAAATGAGCCAATATCGAACCGGTATCGAAACATTCCATTCCAATAGACAAATCGAAACAGGCACCGAAACGGTATTCATAACATTGGTTTTATGTATTTTTGTAAGAAACAATGTGTAATGGATTACACATTGTTACTGTGAAGTGGTTAGTTCTGTGAAAGCCATTGTTACTATGAAACCTACTGTTGGTGGATTACTTTCAAACATTGGGATAGACCAAGGGCTAGATGATATAAAAGATTTGCTTGGTGAAACACTTGTCTTGGAGCTTGTTAGTTAAATCCTTGGTGAATTAGACTATTTTAGTTAATTTTTCTATTTTTTATTAATTTAATATATATTTAAAATAATTATTAAATTAATTATGACGTCATCATGGTTTAACCTCGGTTTGACCTCAAAAATCTTGAATCTCTCCCTTTTACGGTTCAATGAATGATCTGGGTTTCAAAGCTATGATTTGATGGTAATTGATTATTTATATCTATACTATATATAAGAGGATTCACCTCTTTCAACTGGACTTTTATGTACTATGGCTTTTGAGTAGAGTTATGGTGTGCCTTTGTGTTAGAACCATTTTCCTTTCCCTTGTGTGTGTGTGTATTTGTTTCTATAAAAAAAAAAAAGGACTTTTATGTGGTTCAAAAATATCCTCAATAATGAAGGGTAACTTCATTTAGAAATAAGGTCATAAATGTCAAATAACAAATTTCATTTTGAATTAAAAAAAAAAAACTCCTAAATTTAGGATTTTTTTTCCCTTCACGTTCAAAAAAGAAATTATGGTTACTTCTTATCTTTAAATTTTATCCATACTATTATTTAAGAGGTTTCCTCTGTTTGGGATTCTCATTTTTTTGGTTCAAAAATACCCCTACATCCCTATCTTTAAGTAGAGACAAAACTATAATATATGCAAATTAGAAGAGCCTCTGAGCACGCGCTCCTCTATTTGAATTGAACTTTTATGTGATTCAAAAATACCCTCATTAATGAAGGGTAACTTCTCTTAGAAATAGAGGCATAAATGTCAAATAACGAATTTCATTTTGAATTAAAAAATAGAACTCCTAAAATTTACGATTTTTTCCCTTCACATTCATCATTTTATTCCTTAAAATTTAGGGTTTTTTTTATTTCTTTTTCAACCGAATAAAAGTAAAAACCCCCAATTTAAAAAAATAAAAAAAATAAAAAACTAAGAGAACTCCTAAATTTTAGCCTTCTTTTCTCTCACGTTCATCTTATTTTTCTTATCCAAACTTTTCTCTATATCACTACACCACTTTCAAACACACGTTTAAAAAAGAAATTACAGTTGCTGCTTATTTCTAAAGTTTATCATTTTTATTTTTTTGAAAAATAAAAAATATATTTCCAAATTATAATAGATGCAAACTATTAATCTTAGAAGATTTTCTAAGCATGCGCAACGCACGTGTTTATAGGCTAGTATTTAATGGGTTTTTGGATGACCTGACCTTAGGACAATAGTAAGTGTTTCAAAATTTTTAAATGGGTTTAGTGAGTTTGGATAGAAAATTTTAGACCAGTTAGGATTTGTGTTTGAGTTTTATACCTTAGGTATTTTAACAACAACAAAACCTTAGTCCCAAAATTTGGAGATTAACAAATTTAGCTAGGGTTGACCACATGTATTCTTACAATGATTTTCAAAATCTTATATTGAATTTTCAAGAGTTTTTATAGTGGCTTGAATATAATGAATTATTATTGAACTGGAGTATTTAGGATGCATGATAATTATTGGATTATACTGTAAATAAAGTTTAATTTAATCTACAAAAATTACTAAATTTAGTGTTAATAATTTATATTTTCAAAGTTAGGTTTTTTAGTTTTTTTTTTCTTTATAAAAATGATAAAATTTGAAATTTAAGTTGATTCAACCAGTTCCATCTAGTTTAATTCAAAACAAATGTATGTTTTTAGGATTTTCTAAATTCAAATGAGATGTCTACGGAATAAAACTTTAAATTTTTAATTGGATTTGAGACAAGTACGTAAAAGGAGAAAGTATAGGGCATAATAAAATAGAAATACTATGTCCACAATTTTTTTACAATACTTTTGTTTTTAGTTGTAGTGGGTCCCAGTATAATCTTATTTTATTTTATTAGTTGCTAGCCCATGAAAAGCATCGAATAGTTAACGATTGTTAAATATTTTTACTATGTTCAATGCTACAATTAGTTAAAAATGAATGAAATTAATATTTATAATACCAAACAAAGATATACATATTTTGAAAAAGATATACATATTTTGAAAAAAATAATCATATTGTGATTTTTTTATAAGATGAAACAAAGGCATACTATAATTTTTCTACCATGTTTAAACTTTTATGAAACAAGGAACAACAAAATACAACAACTTCATGACGAAAGAAATATTAATAAGTTCCATAGAGGCTTTAAGGGGGGCAAGGGCGGCTGCACATACATTTCAGGGGGTTCAAATGAACCCCCTGACTTGAAAATATATATATATATATATATATATATATATATTGCTTTACTAATGTAAATTATGTTTTAAATCTTGCACACTCTGATCATATATATATATATATATATATATATTGCTTTACTAATTTAGTGTATTATTTATGTATGGATGAGTGTGGTTGTGTGAGTTAATAATTATATAGTGCAAGTAGAGTTGAGTTTTTTCATTTAGTTTAAAATATTTTTATAAAAAAAATGACAAATATATAACCACAATTTCATATAAAAAATAATATACAAACTTAATAAAATAAAATGGTCATACTTACATTGACAATAGATAATAATAACTGATAATAAACTATTATGAGGTGATTTTAAAATATGAAAACTCGTAAAAGGAAATTGCAAAATTTCATGTATTTGTGTGTTTCTTTTTTGATAACTCAATGTATTCAAGTTCTTTTTTTTTTTTTTAATTAAATTTTTGTTTGATTTAAGTTTCTTAATGACCCCCCTAGAATAAATTCCTAGAGCCGCCACTTAGGGGGGGTGGGGGGGAGCAAATTGAATGATACAATAATAACATTTTATCTTCCAACAAAACTAAGATGTCAAACATGAGAATAAAAAATTTTGGTGGCATTCATTACCTCTAGCTTTCTATTAGCATTTGGTTCTCAAAAAAAAAAAAAAAAAATCTCTCTTTTAGCATTTACTCCAAATGTAAAAATTCTAGAATCAAACATGGTGTCTAGAAATTTGGATAATGGAAGTAAAAATATGGAAAAAAAATAAAAATACGCAAGCACATAATATTAAATAAAATAAAAATAAAAATCAAAAGTAACTACAAAAGAAAAATTCATATAAAAGGTACCTTGACTCCTTGAGGGTTGAGAACGAAGGGTTAGTAGAAACCAAAGAGCAAAAACGACAGAGAGAGGGTAAATCACGTAGAAGGTTTTGGTGTGGTGCTCTATATATATAGTAGTAGGTCGATTTGGTTTAAAACTCTTCAAATTATTGAGTAGTAATTGATTTAAAACTCTTTAGTTTGTTGAGTAGTAGTTGGTTTAAAACTCTCATTTTGACCTAATAAATAAATTAATAAAAAAAAAAATGTAAAATTGTGGGACTACCAAAACTTATGTGGCAAAATATTAGAAGATAAACTAATAGTTTAACATTTTTGGCTATTATATATTACATAGATAGTGATTAGGTCAAACTTAAATATTGTAACCTAGCTGCTGTATATTAAATTCCCTAACTAAATTGGTTGTCATGACCAATAAAATACAAATAATATTGTCTTTTTCAAAGACAATTAAATTCAACCAATCCAGTTATTTTTTGATATTTCAATAGTTACATTAGGGGAGTGGGAATTTGAATCCTAGATGTTATGAATATACTAGAAAGTACCAATTAGTTGAGCTACAAATCTCTTGGCATCCATCTAGCTACAAAAATGAACAAATTTACACATGAAAATGTGATGTCAATGTTATTTAGGCGTTCATTTTTTCGTTAGGGCTGCACAAAATTTTCTATCGTGTTTCTCTCTTCTATTCAATTAAACCACACGCATGTTTTTATTTTGGACAGAGAAAAGACATTCATTAAAATGGAAAAAAAGTAGTACTAACAGATGTGAAAAGAAAACAGTTCAAATACCAAAATAAATAAATCATTAAAAATGAAAAAGGAAGTACATTAAAAATCACCTTTTTGCCCTTAGTGTTGCACAAAACATTCTGGCTTCTATTCAATTAAACCACAAACACTGCATTATACAAAGAGCAACCGCCTGACACAATTCATATTTCAATTAGGAACAGTAATCCTTGGGAAGAGTTTGTAGTTTGTGATAGGAAGGGTGGGAAGATTATTTTTGTAATGGTTAGTTTCGTCGTACACTACATTCTTCTATAGGGAAGAAGTGGGAAGAGTTTTTGTTTGTAGTTTGTCAGACGTGAGGTGGGAAGTTGTCAGTCGTGAGATTGGAGTTTTTTTTGTCCTTTAGAAACAGGTTAGGGATTTGTATCTGTCTAAGTCTCTAATGGGAAGTAATAGAAAATTTATCTGATAGTTTATTTGTTTTTGAATTTTATTGTATTACGATTTTAACTTTATCTTTATTTTTTATGAATAAAAACTATCTAATTAAATTAGCAGTATTTTGACAATAATTTAGATAGTAATAACTAATTTTTTAAATTCTCTTAATATATAAAGATACTGTATATAGAGATAATAGAATATATTGTATTAGTTTATGTATTTATATTTGATAGTAATGATTTGGGCTATCACTTCTTTATCTCAAATGTTGAAATTTTAGATGTTGAATCTCTTAAATAGGCTCAAAGATGTGAACTTAAACAAATAGATATTGTTTTCTTAGAATTTTTTATCTTAGAATGTGATTTTAAATTACCAATGATATCGGGATATCCTGTAAATGAACATATTAAAATCTGTTGAGTATCTTCTCAAAAAAAAAAAAATAAAAAAAAATAAAAAAAAATTCTGTTGAGTGTATCTCAAAACTGTTATAATTATAGGACAATGAATGAACGCAGAGAACAACCTTATTGAGTTATAGTTAATTTAAGAAATAAAGCATTTGGCCTTCCAAAAAAAAAAAAAAAAAAAAAGAAAGTATTTGTTTTATATCATTTTTTTTTTTACTTTAAGACTTTTGTTATATTGAGCTTGCCCTCCTTTGAAAATTTTTTCTGGCTCCGCCAATCAAGAATCCTCTAAACTTATCCGTTCAAGGGCTTGACTTAACATTATGTATGTAAAACATTTTACTTAACCAAGGAAACGAAGGGAGGGAAAAACCCATGAAATATATTCGGACAAAATTGTTGTATTGTGTTTTGATTATTTCTTCAACTACCGGTGTGAAATAGTATAAATTTCTCATTAAGATCAACGGACAAAATGGGCTTTTGCGGGCAAATTAAATAGTTTTATACCCTCTTTCCCAAACTAATTAGGGAAATGCCCCTCTTTTAAAACTCGATTTATGATAAATCGAGTTAGAAAAAAAAAATTTCTGAAGCTTTATAGTGGCGTTTTAAGGAGCCTATAGTGACGTTTTAAGGACCTATAGTGACGTTTTTTAACTTGACTTCAATGAAATCGAGTTATAGGAAATTTTTTTACCTATAACTTGATTACATGGAAGTCGAGTTAAAAAACGTCACTATAAGTCCTTAAAAACGTCACTATAGAGCTTAACTCGATTTTGAGTAAGTCGAGTTTCAAAAGAGGGGCATTTCCCTAATTAGTTTGGGAAGGGGGGCATAAGGCTATTTAATCAAAAACCCATTTTGTCTTAAGATCAACAAAACTAGGTTTAAAAAAAAAAAAAGTTTTCTCACTAAAGTGTACATTAAATTGAGTTTTCATTCCTAATTTTTTTTTTGTTTCTAAATTATAAAAAAGTTTCCCGATCAATTCTTCCATCCACTCCTATTAACTTTCTATAGTACTTGTTATACAAAAATTATAGGTAATATTATTTAGCCATTATTATTATTATTTTGCACTAGTGTATAACCCCATGCATATATACAAGTACATTTAAAAATAATCAAAATTATATGTGTGTGTGTGTGAGTTTAAATTATACATTGTGTAAGTTACAATTTACACCTTTTTTAAGTCATGAATTTTTAAGCCATGGGTTCAAGTTACACCTTATGTAACTATAAGTAATATTACACTATCCAATAACTTGTTATAATATTCATATTTTGAAAATCCCACCATTAAATTACATGTTCTATATGTTCTTGACATTTATGCTAATTTTCATGTTAATTGTATGTTATTTACTATTTGATCTATAAACTCATTTTTTATGCATTATTTTAAACTATAAAAACTTGAATTTAATCAATTGATTGATGACATGACTATAAATCTTTAATCACATTGAAATTTTGTAAGAATGAAGAATATACGAAGATAATGTAATTTAATGGTAGATTTGCTAAAATTTGCATCCAGTTAAAAAATATTAAGTGATGCAATATTGCTTAAAATTACATTAGGCGTAACTTGAACCCAACCCATATATATATATATATATATATATATATGTGATTTAGAATCTAGACTCTTCGGTTTTTGCATCCAATAATTCACTTATCACAAAAATTAAAAAATTATATAGGACACGGGGTACAAAATTGAATTTTGCACGAAATCCAATTTAGAATATAATTGAATTTAGACTTTTTGATTTTTACACCTAATAATTCATTTGACACAAAAATTTTAAAATTAGATGGGGCACATGGAGCAAAATTAGACTCCAATTTAAAATCTAATTGAATTCTCTACTTTGGCTTTATATATATATATATATATATTTGATAGGGTGCATTGACTCTTGGGTTTTTGCATCCAATAATTCAATTGTTACAAAAATAAAAAAAATTAGATGGAACACGAGGCACAAAATTGAACTCCAATTTAAAATTTAATTGAATTTAGACTATTTAATTTTTGCATCTAATAATTCACTTGACACAGAAATTTTAAAATTAGATGAGACACATGACGTAAAATTAGACTCCAATTTAGAATTTAATTTGATTTTCTCTATACTTTGGCTTTAAATAAACTAGCTTGTAACCCTATGCATATGCATAAATATACTTAAAAGATATATATTAAGATGTATAATATAATTCTTACGTATATAATTTAAATATTATCGATAGTCATTTATATATATATATATATATATATATATATAACTCTTTAAAAAGTCTTGTAAGAATATTATTAGGTAGAAAATATAAATTATACATTTTTAAAAAATTTTTATGTTCGTTAATTCTAGACTCTTTGGTTTTTGTATGTAATAACTCACTTAGATGGATATTTATGATGTGGTCTCATATTTGATTCTAAAATTAAGAAATAAAACTCTTTCTAAAATTAAATGATTTAGGATACATGGTGCAAAATTGAACTTCAATTGTAGAATCTACATGGGTAAAACTTAAGTATATTAATTAGTTGTTATTCCTTAGGTTCTCCTTTTAAGATTCTGCCAAATAGTTTTATTATCACGGGATAAAAGTATATTTTTTAGTTAAATAGCCACATGACAGAATCTTAAGAGAGGAACTTAAGAAACAGCATCTAAGGTACTGTATGTAAGTTTTGTCTTTTATATATATATATATAGATTAATTAATTTTATAGGGTGAATTCTTCTAAAAAAAAAAAATTGATATGATGCACAAGTATAAAGATATTTAATTAATCTCACATGGTCTAGAAGATTAAAAAGAAAAAGGCAACCATGAGTTGCACTTTCTGATTGTTCAGTCACAACGGTATATAACAAATAATATCTTGTTTCTTTCAAATATAATCAAACACTAAGTGTTGGCATAAGTGATTCTCAAATTAAAAAAAGAAAAGAAAAAAAAAGGGTGTTGGCATTAGCTTCGTTGCTCTGCTTGTCAGTTTCTCTTCGATGTACTTTATAATTATGCCAAAAAAGCTAATATTCTATTTCTTTCTAATGTAGGTATTGGCATAAGCTTCATAGTTGTGCTTGTTTGTAGCTCTTGGTTGTATTTGATAGTTAAGAAAAGACAGTTGATCAAGCTTAAACAAAGGTTCTTTGAACAGAATGGGGGTTTAATTTTACAACAGAAACTCTCTAAACAAGAAAATTCAGCTGAAACAACCAAAATCTTCACCATGAAAGAGTTGAAAAAGGCTACCAACAATTATGATGAAACTCTAATCATTGGCCGGGGAGGGTTTGGTACAGTTTATAAAGGAATTTTACCAAATAATACGATTGTGGCCATCAAGAAGTCAAAAATAGGAGATGAAAGCCAAATTGAGCAATTCATCAATGAGGTAGTTGTACTTTCCCAAATTAATCATAGGAATGTGGTTAAATTATTAGGCTGTTGTTTGGAGACACAAGTTCCTTTACTAGTTTATGAATTCATACCCAATGGTACTCTCTTTGAGCACATTCATCATGAAAGTAAGGTGTCCACCATATCATGGGAAACTCGTCTTAGGATAGCTGCAGAAACAGCAGAAGCACTATCATATTTGCACTCTGCAGCTTCTCCACCTATAATCCATAGAGATGTCAAGTCTTCAAACATATTGTTGGATAGCACTTACACAGCAAAGGTATCAGATTTTGGAGCTTCAAAATTGGTTCCACTAGACCAAACACAATTAGCTACAATGGTGCGAGGAACTTTGGGATACTTGGATCCTGAATACATGCAAACAAGTCAATTGACAGAAAAGAGTGATGTTTATAGCTTTGGAGTGGTCCTCGTAGAGCTATTAACTGGAAAAAAAGCTCTTTCATTTGATAGGCCTGAGGAAGAGAGAAGTCTAGCCACATATTTTCTCTCATTTTCCAAGGATAATAGATTGTTTGAGGTTCTTGAAAAACATATAGCAAATGAAGAAAATGTTGAGCAACTAAAGGAAGCTGCAAATCTTGCAAAGATGTGCTTAAGATTGAAAGGGGAGGATAGGCCTACTATGAAGGAAGTCGCAACAAAATTGGAGGATTTAAGAAAGATGGAGAAGCATTCCAGAGACAATGTTGATTCTAACTCAGAAGAAACTAAATTCTTGTGCACCAAGACATCAGATTCTCACAATTATGATGTTGATAATCAAAGTGCTGATGTGAATGATACTGTGAGGGACCATGTAGCATTATTGGATTTTGACGATGGGAGATAATCTTATCTTGATAGCATATCCTTGGTAGATATAATACAATGTGGTTATTGTATACTTTCTTGTATTTGCATCCGAAATGTTTTTAGGAGCTTTATCCTAAATCAAAACTTCTGCCAATAATAATGAAGGTTACAAATAAATGTCATACTTATTTCTTTCATATTTTCCCTTATATTTTGTTTTTTCATCTATGAATATAAATTAGATTTACATTGTACGGAACGGTGGATAACCCTCCTCCCCACCCCCCCCTCTCCCAACTTAATAAAAAAATGTAGCTACCGTATTGTAACTCTCCACTTAAGAAACTCTATGCTTGTGTTCACCGCAGGATTGAGATCACCTGATGCTATAACTATCAAACGCTGAGATTGAGAATTAAAAAAACGTAACTTTCAATCTCAGCCCTTTAAAAAAAAAAAAAATTGTGTGGTGAGAGTTGAGGTGAATTGCACCTGGTACACTCGTTCCAAATCCGTTCGCCTCATCCCATTCATATTATTATTATTACAAGTAAATGGTTCTTTGAAGGACTAATCATAGATTTAGATAATTAATAGTCGTCTCATAGCCGTGATGGTGATTATGTACAGTGACGTTTTTCATAGGGGTTTATGTTTGGTGGCAGTGGTCATGGACGTGGAGTCATTCATGGACTTGGGGGGCAATGACCCCTTTTTTTTTTCTTTTTTTTTTAAAGAATAGAAGTATATATATAGGTATTACTTTGTTTAATAAAATTATATTTTTCACCCTTAATAATATCATTGATCATTATAAGAGAAATGCTATAACTATAAACTTTTTTACAAACATTGAGGTGGCAAATTCTTACTGGTTTGCATCTTGGCCAACTACTTACATTACTATTTTACTTACTAATAACCATTCATCACAACAACAATTTGTAAAAAAGTTTGTAGATCTAGTATTTTCCTCATTTTAAAAGCCATAAAAAAATTTATAAATCTAAAATCTAAAACAAATATACAAGTCCAAAAAATTAGCATAATAACAAAAATTACATATAGCAAAGCTAAAAAAATTAAGACCAATCAACCAATGTTACCAAAAACAAACAATTTGGCCCTTTAAAAAATTTCAAACAAAATAATTTTGTCATTACCAGCAAAAGACACACTCTACACGCACATATAAATAAAAATAATAAAAGAAAACTCTTGCCGGCTAAGCAACAAAGCCGAAAACTAAAGCCATCGCATGCATCCAACAACAGAGCCGTCTTCCTAACTCCAAATCCTGGCTTTGTCCTTGGCAGTGGTAGTTTAAAAGCATTTATATTTGTGGTGCTAAAAAATTTAGTTTTTAATTACTTAAAAGATACTTTATCTATTTAAACACATCACTTTACAATCCACTTAACATCAAATGTTCTATTTTTTTTATCACTTCATTTATAATACACCCATTTCATTGAGAGAGAGAGAGAGACATTTTTTAATGAGAAAAAGTCACCACCACCAAACAAACAATAATTTTTTTAGGGAAATGTTTTGCTATATATAGGGTTATGTGGTAGCAAAAAAAAAAGTAACATGTGCCCAAGGGTCATGTGCAATGCACATAACTAGGTGGAACTTTAGACACTTATCACTTTCTTTTTACTGCCCAAGAATAAAAACAAGCATTGAAGAGTATATTTTAAGCATGCAAAGAATTGAAAGACATGGTAAATATGCGTGTGCTGTGTGATAAACCCTAATCTAAGATCATGTGAACGTGTTATTTGAATTGAAACCCTAGAATGTGCAAAACTAGGAACAACCTAGATCTATCATACTAACAATGAAGAACAGATGAAGAACTTGAAATAAAAACATGCTTGTGCTTGAATCTAAATAAACTACAGTATAATGAAAAGAAGGTTTAGAAACCTTACTTGCATGCACTAGCACTTCTAAGCACTCCAAGCAAAAAAGTTTCTCTAGAGAGGGATTCGTGAATAGGAAGTTGGTAACTTACGACTAGGAGGACCAATCTATCCCTTCTAATGAGTTGAGACTAGGAGGTCCAAGACACCAAAGGCACCTTCCTATTACTAACTCTAGAGAGAGAGAGAGAGAGAGAGAGAGAGAGAGAGAGAGAGAGAGAGAGAGAGAGAGAGAGAGAGAGAGAGAGAGAGAGAGAGAGAATTCAGGTTTTTCTTTAAAATTTTGGGGTGCTTTCAACTTATATTGGAGAGAGGTATTTTTAAAAATAGAGAGATAATTTTTTTTAGAAATTGTTTAATATTTCGAAAGAGCAAATTATATACAATTAAATTTAGAGAGTAAATTATGTATTATACCACATCATAAAATAATCATATATTTTCACGCATCACGTGGGTCTCCGACTAATTTTTATAATTGTTGAAAATAAATTTGTTACTATAGGAGAAGCTGTGTAGATCCATAAATTTGTTACTATTACTTTGCTTTGCTTTTGGGTTTAGGTTTGTTAATTTTTAATGGTGTTTTTTAGTTTTTGTGTGTAGTGGTTTTGAAAGATCCGTGTTTGCTGGGTGAACTAAAGAAGACAAAAATAAAGTGTTTTATTTCTTAATTCAAAAAGAAAATCAAATTATAAAGTATAAACTGTAGATCCAAATATGTGGTTGAATGCGAATGGTGAGATCAATAGCAGGATAAAGAAATCTGCCGTTGGAGGAGGGATGCGGTGACCACTGGTGGTTATGGTTCAGTCGTGTCTCTCTTTAAATTTCTCTCTCTTCATTTCATATGGGTTTAGGCACGATATTTGTACTTTAAACTCCATGTGTGTTTTTGTTTGTGTATTAACGACAAACCAATTTTTTTTGTTGAGAAATTAACGGTGGACCAATTGATGTATTAATTTGGCATAAGTGTAAAGTTTAAGGAGTAAACTAGCGAAAAGAAAAGTTCAGAGGGTGTCATGACCACTCCTCTAAAGTTCAAGAGGTATATATGCATTTTTCCCAAAAAGAAATGTCAATTAGGGAAGTAATAGAGAACATGATTTCAGATAGAATAGAATAGAGGAAAAGAATTCATGTGATTGACCCAATCTAATCTGTCCAGAATTTATAGCCATCTCTAAATTTTGGGACTAAGGCTTTGTTGTTGTTGTATTTTGTGTAAGGTTCGTCTAAAATGAAGTGATCTTGCTCAGTTTAGTCACCAGTTTATAAGTTGATTCATTTGTGCCCTCAATGTGAAGGGTATCCTCAATTAGTAAGGTTTATTGGGTTCTACAGGATACAACCATATTTATTGGGTTCTACAAATAGCAATTTTGAAGAAGACCCACATGTTTCTTGTGTTTTTAAGGAAGATGAAAGAGAAAAAGTTTGAGAAGAAGTTACCAAATGAATAGAAACCACTATTTATATACAATGGATTATGACCCTTCAATAGGCACATTTTCATTTAATATGCACATTTTCGGTATTTCTTGAGCACGTCTCTAAAAGCATTACCTCAAGGATCACATCCCTTTTTTACTAAAAAAAATTATGTCAAATTTAGTTGCAGTATTTGAACAAGAAAATCCATGCTAAGCCTTCAAGGAAGAATTCATACACTGATTAAGTGCAGCCTTTGAAGATCGGTAAGAGTGCCAACCCCCAAGGCGATTGTCTCCGATGGATCCCACCCTGGCACTCAAATTGGCCACAACAGCAACATCCCTTTCAGTCCCAGTGCCTCTGCCAACTTTTAGGAGCGGCCACAGATGCTGCTTGTACAAATCAACCACAATTTTTAGTCATACTATAAGCTATACAGCCTCAAAAAAGCTTAAACAACATAGTAGTTAAACAAAGCCCAATTGCAATAAAAACTTCAGATAGAAGCATTCCAACGATTGGCTTATTGCAAAAACAATTACACTGTTTATTGGAAAGCAATTAGCTAAGAGGAAGCTTATGCATCCAGATATTATTTGTAAAGGGCAATAGTGACAATTAACATGAGATAAGCTGATTTATGTGCATCTTGTCAAGCTAGATCTAGATGCCTTTTCAATCCCACAACGTGAAGAAGTCTTCTTCCACACTTCTGTTTAAGAATATATATAACAGAAGCATAATCATCCTTCCAATGGTCTTTGGAAAATTTGGTGGGTGGAGAGGGACATTGGACTTGAAAAATGGTCACCAGGTTCATTAGCCCAAGCTTTTAATACAAAGCAGGGAAATTTTGTTTCATAAGGCACCATGTCCTATGTGCCACAAACCCCCTCCAACGACACATGATTGATCTTTTATTTATTTATATATATATATATATATATATATAGAGAGAGAGAGAGAGAGAGGTAATAATACATGATTGATCTTAAAAATGACATTCTTTTAAAGGTTCCCAAGAGGGATAAGATAAGCATGCGAGAAGCTTTGTAGATTTTTGTAAATAGTAAAATGATATCTCATACTATCAACTCATGCAACACAACAAAATATAAAATAGATTGTTAACCAATGCCTTAAGAGCACTCGTTAGCATGACCCATATATATATATATATATATATTATGGGAACATGTCCCTATTTTCTTCTTATTTCTAATTTTCATGATAGCTAGAGACTCGGTGACTATTTCTTATCTTGTTTTAGTTTGACTTCTTTCATACGACTTTTACTATATATGTAGATGTATTCGTTTGTAAAGGAGTAACGGGTAAATAATATAGCTTTCTTCTTCCACAGTTTCTCTTTTGATATTCTCTTTGTAAAAGCCTTATATCATTTATAACATATAAAAGATCTAGAGGATCCTAATTGTTGATTTTGTGTTTCCTAATTTTCACTGGGAGCTTGAAAAATGAACATCTTTTGAGTTTAAAAAAATGTTCGAAAACCATACCTTGAGCGTTGTCGTCATCTTAGGTTCTCTTTTTTCCTTTGTTTGAGTACAAGTTGCAAAATGAGACCTTTTTCTTATAGGTAAGAAACCAATTTTCTGTCACGTTATATATGAATAAATGGACCCTTTCATAAGTGACTTAACATGAGCCCATAAGCTTATTGGCCTTTTACTTAGGCCTAAGATCAACTCAAATAATTGAAATTTTCCGTATGAAGAGAATTTTTTTTTATAGGTAATATGAAGAGAATATTTCAACGGGATAAGATCTCTTTTCATTGAATCCTCTAATTTACTCTTATTTTTATTTAAATGTAAAACATGTGATATTTAAAAATCAAATGCATACCACATGTCCATCTAATGGGGGCGAAAGAGAGGACCATCATTACTAGCTCAATAACGTTTTAGAAGTGACAGAAATTGCCCAACAGAAGCCAAAAATCATCTGAAAGGTGCTTCACAGCTATAGTAACAGATTTATCTTCAATTAACAAGAAAAATGAGTCCACCAAGCTAGGAACAATATAACATGGACAATGACAACAATCAAAGTTGAATAACCAAATCCTTACCGAGTGAAAAGTTTAACCAAAAAAAATCCAATCATAGAATTAAATTTTGATATACGAATATTCTATTAAGTTAAAGTTTCTAGTATATAAGCTGATTCATTTGTGCCACCAATGTGATTGGTATCATCAGTTAGTAAGGTTTACCCAAAAGACTGAATTTTTTTGCACACATTTTGAAAATAAGAAGAAAGTGCCATTTACTTTCTGAAAGCAACTACATCAGAGTAGAAAACAGAGAACCAATGGAGTTACAAGGGGAGAAATTGAATAGTCAATAGTTCTCTTTATTTATTAACAGATAAGATAAATTAATCAAAAAGAATTGAGATTAATGACCAAAAATTTCAAACTCAAATATAATTATTTAATATTGCATGCTTATAATGAATATGACCAATCACCAAGGAATTTCCTGGCCATCCCAGGCAAAAAACTTGCCATTGTCATGTCTCTTTGCATTGTTGATGATGCCTAAGAGCTTCTGAACTGAGAACTCTTTGGTTAATAGTTTGCCTTCTGGAACATTTCTTTGAAACGGCCTAGAAAGATCAGCGTCCACTGTGCCTGGGTGCTACAAAATGCATATAATAGGATCCTTTTTTCGTGCAAACTCCACTGACACAGTTTTTGTCACTGCAAGCATCAGTTGAAAAGAATATAATAGTTCATCAGAACCACTATTTATTTGTTTTAGTCTCTTTTGACAATGTGATTATTGATGCATGTTTGCAATTTAACTACCAATACAACAATATCCAACATGTTCAATGACATGTCTTAAATAGGGCATATGTATTAAGTGCCCGTTTGGTTGGACTTTTAGAGCCCACTTTTACATGTTATGCGCATTTGCAAAATGCTGAGACAGTTTTTTGCGTTTGGCTCAGCCCAAAACGCAACTTTTTGGAAAAAGTTGCGTTTTGGGCCAAGGCTAAAAACGCGCTGAGAACGCGCAAAATTTATGGAGCTCTGGAGGTCCATAAGCAAAAAGTTCATGCGCGTTGGAACTATCCGTTGGGCTGGTTAGTCAATCACCAAATTACCCTTGATAAACACTACAAACAAACACAACTATCTTTCTCTGTGCTGCTCTGCTACAGAACAAGCACAACAATCTTTCTCCGTGCTACAGAACAAACACTACAAACACAACAATCTTATTAATCAAATCATAACAAAAAAAAGAAAAAAAAAGAAAAAAGAAGTGGACAGAAGACAGAAGACAGAAGCCATCTGGACTGCGTTGGGGACGAAGATGAGCAACGGCACGAAGATGAGAGCTCCCTGGAATGTTCTTGAATGAGGGAGAAAAGGAAAATTTTCTTAACGCAGAAAGAGTTTTGGAATCAAGTAAAAACAAAAAAAAAAAAGAGAGAGAGAGAGAGCTGGAGAGAAAAAGAGAGAATGGAGCTCCCTGGAATGTTCTGATGAATGAAAGAGAAAAGGAAAATAAAAGAAGGGGGGTAGAGATAGTTGCCACGTGTGTGGAGGAGGAAAAACAAGAAAAAAAAGAAAAGAAAAGAAAAAGAAATGAAACGTAACTTATGGATGAAAGTGAATTGAAGAAAGGAAAAATAATATAAAAAATAAAAAATCCTAATTGAGAAATGCTACCGTAATATTTTCACAATATTTTCATAATAAATTTTAAGTAACAGATTGTTATTAGTTAATATTGGTTAGCAAAAAAATAATTTCAGTGGTGGGTTCAAATTAGAGTTAATAACAACTTTCCACATAAATTTTGTTGTGAAAATATTGCAAAAAATATTATAAACGTAACACTTCTCATAATAAAGTTTACACTGTAAGTTGTTATTGGTTCTCATTTGAACCTACTAATGACATTATTATTTTTTTATCTACCATAACAACTTGTTATATAGATTTTATTGTGAATTTTTTGTAAAAATGTTGTGTCCATAACTTGCATTAAGAGAAATAATTAAAACAAAGAATTCTCTTTTATATATATATATCTTGTCCTTTTTGGTAATTTACCCTTCAAACTGCCACTTTTAAGTACTAACCAAACGCTCAGCTTTTTTATTATGCACTTTTTAGCAGTTTTTACCAAACACTCAGCTTTTTGAAAAAACACTTTTTCATTATGCACTTTTTGAAAACTCCACTTTTTTATTATGCACTTTTTCAAAAAGTTGAACCAAACTCACCCTAAAACAATTATCTGAATAAAAGAATGGGGATATGTGGGTGAAACATATGATGCAACTTTTTAAACAGCTATAGAAAACAACATTAAAAAATATGGCTCTTATCTCAAGCTTCAACTAGAACCATTGAAAAGGATGCTTCAGATCTGAAAATACCAACTGCTTGACGTAATGTTCTTAGAGAAGTGCTCAAGAAATGATCTCTTCTATTAATTCATATTGCAGCTTTAAACCAAAGTGGTCAAGGATCAAATCCTTTTTTTTTTTTTTTCCTTAAAAGTCAAATTTAATTTTGCAGTGTTTGAACTAGAAAATCCATGCTAAGACTTCAAGGACGAATTCATACACTGATTAAGTGCCGTCTTTGAAGATCGGTAAGAGTGCCAACCCCCAAGTTCATTGTCTCCAATGGATCCCACCCTGGCACTCAAATTGGCCACAAACGCAACATCCCTTTCAGTCCCAGAGCCTCCGCCAACCTTTAGGAGCAGCCACATATGCTGCTAGTACAAATCACAAACCACAATTTTTAGTTATACTATAAGCTATACAGCCTCAAAGAAGCTTAAACAAAATAGTAGTTAAACAAGCCCAATTGCGATCAAAACTTCAGATAGAAGCATTCCAATGCTTATTGCAAAAACAATTACACTGTTTATTGGGGAAAGAAGTTAATTAGGAAGCAGCTTCTGCATCTAGATATTATCTGTGGAGAGCAATAGTGACAATTAACATGAGATTAGCTGATTTATATGCATCTCTTCATGCTAGATCTAGATGTCTTTCCAATCCCACAATGTGAAGAAGTCTTCTTCCACACTTTTGTTTAAGAATATATAACAGAAACAGAATCATCCTTTCAATGGTCTTTGGAACATTTGGTGGGTGGAGGGCAAGGTCAACAGTTTGATCCTGTACGGGTTCATGAGTTGTATTTTCCCATTACGGACAGAAACAAGCAAATGATGGACTACATTTTCATCTCATTGAATATCACTCAAAAAATATTCTTTAGAGATTTTGTTCCAACTTAATGAAACAAACACACCTAACAGGATGCAGGCATTGGTCTACTAAAACCTTTTTATTCAACATCAAACACAGTAATAAAATGAAAATTTTTAATGAGCATACCTTGATCACCATAATCGGACCAACAGCATTAATCTCATATGCAAGAAGCAAAGATGATTTCTCTACTTTGGTCAATGTTGTTTCTGTACTGCAAATAGAAGAATATGATTGACTGCCGGGCTTTAATAGAAAAAGTAAAATAATGTAACAAAATATCTTAGTTTCAGTTCACAACTAGAAATTTTATTGCATATGTCAAAGCCACTACTAGTCTGGAAATCATGCTTCAAACAATGAAACAAGCTGTACCTGGTTGCAACACATCAGGTATTGAGAGAATTCCAGATGCATTAATAAGAAGGTTCAAAGAACCAAATCTCTCTCTAATAGACTTTGCAGATGCCTGAAATGTGACATAATATCAGGGTAAATAAAAAATACTAAAATTTGTTGCCTATAACTGGGAATTCTATAATCTTAACTATTAATGTACTATATCATTGACAAGACCCAAAAAAAAAGGAAGCAAAAGTTGCAAATCTTACAACAACCTTTCTCTCCTCTCTTTCTTCCTTTTTTTTTTTTTTTTTTGACAAAACTAAACTAAACAACCTTTCAACACCTATATCAATAGACCTCCAATTTTTCTATACTTACTTTGCATTTCTACCAAAGGCCTAAGAATTTTCCAAGTAATCTCAAAAGTGCAAAACCAATATCATTGAAAAATAATGATTGTAGGAAAAGAAAAATTATTGATTGCATCAGTCTACTGAATCAAGGTTAATAGATTTAGATAGTTGAAAGGTACCAAACTGAAAAAGTACAAAAATCATCTTGGAAAGGTCAAAATGAAAAGTTTTCCCTTTGAGTAAGTGGTCATATAACCTCTATGGTGCTTTCAATGGTCAGATCCAATGGTAGAATGCTAAGTCTTTCAGCAAATCTATTTTTCAGATGTAGAAGCCCTGATGCCGCATCAGGATTACGGCAAGTAGCAACAACATGCCCTTTCTCATTCTTCTCCAGCAGCTGCTTAACCTATATGAGGTAGAAAATAAGTCACATTATTACAAGGATTTACTTGAATTAATGCTTCATTGATTTAATTCCTATCTCTTAATGGTTCAGTAGAGTCAATCTCAATTTAATGCAAACAAACTCTAAAAACAAAATGAGATTTCTGTGACCTTGTCGCACCAGAGGAATTCACTTAATTCAGGAATAGAAGTACTGGACCAGAGCACAAGCATCTACAGATTATGGCAGAAACAATGCAACTCAAATACCTAGAAATCTAATTTAATGAATATTGACAACGGTTCTGATGCTCCATTAATTTCAGACTCTTTACACTCAAAATGAAGCAGTATCTGACAAAAAAGAGAGCGAGGATGCAACACAGTAGAAATTAGAAATGCTAAAAGTACAAGCTCATAAGATCATGGAAGAGCCATGAGGATAATAATCAGTAACTGAAGACATTCAACTTTGGCACCCTTAAACAACTTATCTCCCTTTGTAAAAACAACTTGAAAATTAAATTTTAGTAACTACTACTCCATAAACTCATGAGGGAGCCATAAAAATTACACAGTGGAAGATTTTTTATTCATCTGAAAAATTAAAGAATCACTTAGCAACTGTTATACCTATACACCCTTAATGGTGGCCTCCAAAAGACATCTAACACTTGTCTAATCATGACCAGCAATTTTGCAGCAGACTTATTGGCAGAACCAGAAAACAACCAAAGCACACTAAACCAGAGCTCAGAAAATGCTTCAAGGTTTATACCAGAGTAAAAAAGACAATGACTGTGGATTGACCACCCACATTGGAGTAGGCCAAAAAGGACAAGAAGGCAATTTGTGAACAAGACAATTTTTTCCACATCTTGACAGGTGAAAATTTCCACTACTTGACAAGTAAAGCCTCCTCTTAAAATCATTACTTTCAAAAATATTTAAATCAATACACCAATGCATAAAAATCCAAGTACAAAATATTAAACACAACACTACTCAAAAAGTTCATTCTTCCCCCAAAGGTTGTAAAGGCTATTGACTAAAACTTCTGTGCTTTCTTGTGGCAGGGAGCTTCAGAAAAAGCTTTTGGGGCTAAGCTTAGTTGGATTTATTTATTTATAATTATCAAAACATGGAGGATGGTTTAGGTTTTAGAAAAAATGGGGATTGGAAAAAAACCTTAGTAATGAGAAATATAATATTCTCCTTATTCGCTCTATCTGGATATCCATGGGTGGCTTGGATTAAAAAACCTATGTTTTGAGATGCAATTAGCTTCAGGATTGTCTCCTTAACCTTTTCAATTCTCTTAGTGCTGAAAGAAAGTTCTGGGGTTTAAACTTTAAAGGATACAACTAGGCCTTTTCTTAAGCACTGGATTGGAAATGGGGATGATACTTCTCTTTGGTGAGATAAATGGCACTTTGCAGGGCCCTTGGTATTGAGTTTGCTGCAACTTGCAATGCCAATGCAGTTAGGGGTCCTAACTCCTAAGTCCTATGACCATGTTTTTAAAACAATGATTTAGTGATTAAAATCATATTTCCTAACAGCTTAAACTTTTGTGACAACTATTAATTTATCATTATTATCAGAGTAAGTAGTTTCAAGATCAAATCTTCCCCTCTCTACCTCCCATTTAAAAAGTAAGAAATCCCATGTGTTGGCAGTAGGACAATTTCAAATCCCCCCCCCAATTGTAACTATCGAATTATAAAAATTTTAAAAAACAAATTAATAGTTGGTTATTTCCACTTTTTTATATCTTGAACTTAACCCTTGACTTTAATTTTGGTAATTGGAGTTGGACATCAGTATCACAAAACATGCACACACTTAATAGTTGTTGACTGAAATTAACTCTAAATTAGGAAGAAGCTTTAATTTTCCTCCTTTGCTTTGATTAGCATTGGCAGGATGCAACATTAACAGAATGCCATCAAAATTTAACATTTTAATTGAGATGTCAAAATTCTAAGTGAATTTTTATAGAGAAATGTTGAACTCCAATAAAGAAGAATAGGAAAAAGGAAGTAAAGAAAGCTCACAAATTCAAGGCCAATTCCTCTGGAAGCTCCTTGCACCATGGAAACCCCACCTTCCCATTTCAAAGCAGAAGAAGAATAACAACGCAAACAAGCCTTGCGGGCTATTGATCTCAGCCTCAGCGGTGATGCCATTACTGTGAAAGCGCGCTGGTTCACAACCAAAAGCTTCATTCATTCATGCATGAAATATACCAAATAGATAGAGACAGAGATGAGAGATCTATACTATATATCTATATGTACCTACGTGTACAGATTCTGGAAGCTGTTATTAACTACTCCAAAACTAGTAGTTTAGCACTCTCACTCACCATGAACTTATGCAAAACTGTATGGCTGTTACTCTGCCAACGTTGTTCCTTGTCACTCAAAGCCGGCATAAACGTTGGAGCTGATTCTTCAATACTAGGCTTGGCTGGCCCAAATCTATTTGAGTACCATTGGGCCACAACAACCCAACTACCTTTTTGGGCCTAAACACATCCAACCCACCATCCTTACTTTCATTGGACACACAATCCCTGTTTTTTTTTTTTTTTTTTTTTGGTTTGTACTGATGATAAAAGCATATATCGTTAGGTTCCGACACAATAAATTAAAATACTATGGTATCTATAAAAATATTTAACCACACCAAACCAACACAAGTTTACTTTAGTGTGTGTTTGGCTCTAAATTAAAAAGTCAGTTTATTTTACTATTTAACTTATTTTTGATACTATTCATGGATCTCACTGCACTTTTTGGTACTATTCATGAGTTTTACTGTACTATTTCAGTTAACTTTTATCTTTATCTACAGTACTTTCAGTAAAAAGTTTTCAATTTTAATAAAATAAACAGATTTCAAATAAACCCTTAAAGTATAAACATTTAGCTAGTTCTCTATTTTCGCAGGCAATTCTCACATTTATTACTTCGAATCGGAAAGAAGATCACTTACCCCAAATCCAATTCCCATCCCAATTCAGCGGCAGGCACCGAAGAGATAACATAAGACTGCAAAACAAACATCCATGTTCCACCGCCTACTCAAACAACAACAACAAAAAGGTCAATTTTTTTTTTTTTAATAAATAAATTAGAGAGAAAAAAAAAATACACGAGTTTGACTGTTGAGGTGGACTGTTGCTAGTTCCCTTAGATCAATGGCTGTAATCAATCACCTTGATCCAATGGTGGAAAGCTGGTTACGTCAATAACCTTTATATTACAAGTAAAAAAAAAAAAGAGAAAAAAGAAAAACCGCAAAGGCATGGACCATAGAAATTAGAAACAAAACAAGGCACAGCCTTATCATCGCATGACATTACACATTGATAGGCAGAGAAGCAGCCACACAGATTTTCACATATATTCCCTCTCAACCAAATTTAGCTTCTTCTTTCCCACACCATAATATTATCCCCTTAACTCTCCATATCCACATGTACCCAAATTTCATTCCTCACTTGCCTTTCTTCACACAGACAACATTGTATCTAAAACCATAGGATTCCCAGAACGGTCTTGCATCCACTCTCACCAAAAAAATCACAACTTTCTGGGAGAGGTAAGATACTAATACTGTTTTTTTCTTTTTTAAATTATTGGGTGTCATCATTTATATTTAAATATATAGTTTGTTTGGGGCAATTTCATTTCTGGGTAGCTTGAATTTTGTTTGTTCTATTTGTTTCTGAACTGAAAATACCAACTTTTCAGCTAATTGACCACCTGGGATTTGTAGAGGGTGGAGGATATGATATAAGGAATTAGAAAGGATTGAATTCAGGTTGTTGTTGGGGACTATTTTTTATAGACCCCCATGTTAATAATAGTAGGAAGTATGCAAGGAACAATGGTTTCTCTGGCTTCTATGGCCAGTTTTGGAAGTTTGGCTTCTGATAGGTCACACTACTCATTGGTGAGGAGAGGTTGTTTGTCAAAAGGGAACTGGGTTAAGAAGAAGAGGTGGCATTGTGTGTCATTGTCTGTGTGTAAATATTCTGCCACAACAGCAACTGACTTGGTTTCTGAACAAAGTAACACCTATAGAGGAGGTAAAAGTGATGATAGTGATGTTGGTTTTCTACGTAAGCCGACTCCTAAGCCGGTTTTGATGTCGTCGGGGTCTACTTGGGAACCATCAAGAATCAATGGGGTTTCTGGTGATGGTGATGGAAAGTTGGGGGTTGTTGAGGAGAGGAATAAGGTGATCGAATCGCTTGGAGAGGTATTGGAGAAGGCAGAGAAGTTAGAAACTTCGAGGGTGAGTAAGCCGGGGAGTAGGAGTGAGAGTAGGGTTGTAAATAAATCTATACCATCTAACACAAATAGTACTTCGACGGCGGGAGCAACTCAGAATTCTAAAACTTTGAAGAGTGTGTGGAGGAAAGGGGACAATGTCGCTACTGTACAAAAGGAGGTAAAGGGTAAGAATGGTAATACCAATAAGACAATTGTGAAAGAGGAGACTAAAAAGGAGGCACGGGGAAAGGTAGAGTCTCAAGCCCCTCCTTCTCCAAGGCCCCCTCAGCCACCTTTGAGACCACAACCACAATTACAAGCAAAGCCTTCTGTAGCTCCTAAGCCTGTAATAAAGAAACCTGTTGTTTTGAAGGATGTTGGGGCAGTTCCAAAGTCGTCGGTTATTGATGAAACTGACTCTGGCTTGAAAACTACAGAACGCAAGCCAATTTTGATTGACAAATTTGCTTCCAAGAAACCAGCGGTTGATCCTCTGATTGCTCAAGCTGTTTTAGCCCCAGCAAAACCAGGAAAAGGCCCCCCACCCGGAAAGTTCAAAGATGACTATCGTAAGAAAAATGCTCCAGCTGGTGGATCACGGAGACGAATGTTTAAAGATGTTGACACAGATGAGGACACTTCAGAACTTAATGTCTCTATCCCTGGTGCTGCAAGGAAGGGTAGGAAATGGACTAAAGCAAGTAGGAAGGCTGCCAAACTTCAGGCTGCCAAAGATGCAGCTCCTGTCAAAGTAGAAATTCTTGAGGTTGCTGAAGAAGGTATGTTGATAGAGGATTTAGCCTACAACTTGACTATTGGTGAAGGTGAAATTCTCGGGTATTTATACTCAAAAGGGATTAAGCCTGATGGGGTGCAAAAACTAGACAAAGATATTGTGAAAATGATTTGTAGAGAGCATGAAGTGGAAGTCCTAGATGTTGACTCCATCAAAGTGGAAGAAATGGCAAGAAAGAAGGAAATTTTTGATGAAGAAGACCTGGACAAACTACAAGACCGGCCTCCTGTCATTACTATAATGGGTCACGTGGATCATGGGAAGGTATGTGTTAGCAATTTGCGTTCCTGTTTTTCGTTTGGACCTTCTGCATCCATTTCCTGTTAATTTCTCTTGCTTCTGCCTTAAATTTCGATATGGTTGCTAATACGTTTTTATTGCTACCCGCTTGGCAGACAACCCTTTTGGATTATATTCGAAAGAGCAAGGTACATATGGAAGCTTAATCATCTTGATGCTCCTTTCAGTTTCTTTGCAGTATAAGATGTTATGGCTCTGTTATTTTTGGTAATTTTTTTTTAATACTAATTTTCTTTTTTATGGTTTGGTTAAACCTGATAATTTTAGAGAAACCCCTACTTGTCATGTTTGATTTTATATGATATTTGTATGTTATTGGAGTGTTGTGCTATTGGTGGTGGCTTGTCATACATATTATTCAATTTAAGCTTGATTGCTAGATATTTGCAGGTAGCTGCCTCAGAAGCAGGTGGGATTACACAAGGAATTGGTGCATATGAGGTGTTAGTTCCTATTGATGGCAAGGTGCAGCCATGTGTTTTCCTTGACACTCCTGGACATGAGGTACAAATGTTACTCAGAAAACGTGTTAATGACTTTTTCTTCCGCACCAACCCCCCCACCCCCCGGCCGGCCCAAAGGATATCCTCATGGATCATATTCAGGGTTCTATAAACATTATTTACGTTTTAATGAACTGTAACTTGCTTGTACAGTCTTACTTATAAAAAAAAAAAAAAAACTTGCTTGTACAGTCTTGCTTTAGATGATATCTATTATATCCACTCATGTAGGCATTTGGAGCAATGAGGGCTCGTGGAGCAAGGGTGACAGACATTGCTATTATTGTAGTGGCTGCTGATGATGGAATCCGTCCTCAAACAAATGAGGCCATAGCTCATGCAAAAGCCGCTGGAGTACCCATAGTGATTGCTATAAATAAGGCATGTGAATTATAATGGCATGATTTTCTTTTTTCTTTTTGGGATAAAATATGATAACATGGAAAAACAGTTGGCAATCCTTATTGCTTTGCGTGGTCATGGCTTCAGGACTCTCTGATTCTCAATCATATTTCTTTCATTGCACCAGATAGATAAAGATGGAGCTAATCCAGAACGAGTAATGCAAGAGCTTTCTACAATTGGCCTAATGCCTGAAGACTGGGGTGGTGATACCCCAATGGTTCAGGTTGTTATCTGAAGCTCAGGAGTTGTAACGACATCTGACATTGGTGCTTTATACATTTTCTGATTCATTTTTCAATTTCTTTTTAACAGATTAGCGCTCTTAAAGGGGAGAATATTGATGATCTTATGGAAACGGTGATGCTTGTTGCAGAGGTGAGTTAGAAGTTATTGAAATGCAAACTTGTTGCCTTTGATATTCTTATTACAATAGGTTATAAAACCTTAACTTTTTTTCTTTTTCTTTTTTTTTAAGAAAAAAATCAAGTAAGAAGGAAAATCTTACCTTTTACTAGCAATGGTAATCAAAGCTTGTGAGAGAGATTTATTTATTCCTTTCATTTTTCTTCATATTTTCATCATTTACAGTTATTTGCATTTTTATCTCTTTATTTATTTATTTGGGGGGGGGGGGGGGGGGATTGAGTAAACATATTCATGGGCTAGTCTTTTGCCCAGGAATGACAGATCTTGTAATGATTCAATTTGCCCTTGGCAATGTTTTAAATCAGTTCATAAATCATGAAAAGTAAGTACAACACCTCTACCATTAAAACATTTAGGCATAAAGGTACAAAACTTTCTCCCACACATTATGTACCTTTAGATATTTGCAGAAAAGCCAAAAAACACAGTAAGATTTAAAAAATGCTGTAGGATTAACTTGCTGAAATGTTTCCAAGAATGAAGGTCTTCTTTTTGTATGTTCAAAATTTCACATATTAATGTGTCAGCTAAACTGGTGGTAGAGTATGTAGGTGGAGGGCTCTTGGAGTTGTACCTTTGGCCTATGATCAAATATTCTCAGTAGTTGTCCTGTTTTTCTGACATCTTTCTCTTGTATATCCTAACAATGTGCATGTGTCTTTCAGTTACAAGAGTTGAAGGCTAATCCTGATAGAAGTGGAAAGGGCATAGTCATTGAGGCAGGTCTTCATAAATCTAAAGGACCACTAGCTACATTTATTGTGCAGAATGGGACTCTTAAAACAGGGGATATAGTAGTTTGTGGAGAAGCCTTTGGAAAGGTTGGTACATGGCAGTTTAAAATCCAAAAACTTTCTTTAAGATATAATTCAGTGCTTATGTAACCAAATGATTAAGTTTGACATGCTCAGCTATTTAGTTTGGTTGTTTTTGCATTATTCACATCACCCCATCTTTAAGGGATGTTTTTCTATGCTGATGGTCAGGTGCGGGCTTTATTTGATGATGGTGGAAATCGTGTGAAGGAAGCTGGACCCTCTATACCTGTGCAGGTTTATTTCCCCTTTATTTGTATTTATTAATGTGTCATGAACCCCCCTCCTCCCCCCAACCCAATGCAAAGCATATTTTTTTCTGTCCTTAATTGGCACCTGTGACTTTTTTATGAAAAAAATGGTGAGCCCTTTAAAAATATCAAATGTTCTGGCTGCCCCCCAAAAAGGTAAATATGATCCATTATTCAGGTTTAAAAAAAGAAAAGAAAAACATATTGTAATAAATTAAAAACTTTATGAAATGTTCTGGATGGCCCCCAAAAAGGTTAAATGTTAGGACACATTATTTAGTGTTTTTTTTTTAAAGAAAAGAATAAGCATATAGTAATAAAATTAAAACTTCATCTTGCAAAGTCAAGCCATTGAAATCAATATTTCTATTTCCAATATTGCATTTAAAGTAATATATTTTGATGCTAAGTTATGTATGTACTCAGTGGGCCTTGAACCATCAACCTCATTCTCCATCTGACTATTGTGGAAGGAGGAAGTACTATTTGAGTTAGACGCTTATAAGCACATATCCTTATTCACTACTTTTGAGGTGCACTTGGGATTAGTACCTATTCATCCACTCATTTCCTTCATCACTTAGCAAAAGAAAAAAGTTTATAGACCCTTTTAAGGGATCCTTTATGCTTTTTTCTTTATTAGCTAATTGTTTAGGGTTCAAAAAGTAAAGTAGAAAGAATAAAGCTGAAGTAACAAAGAGGGGAAAAATGAAGAATTGTTTTATTTCTTAAGAGAGAGAGAGAGAGAGAGAGAGAGAGATATAAAACATTAAAAAAAAAAAAAATAGGAAGAACATTATGTTATTGCTTTAAAGGGCTTTGAGTACAGAGCATTCATTAAGAAAGGGAGACATTATCTTTAGAATAAATATTGAAAGAAATATCGAGATTGATCTCTGAAAATTAACAATATATTCCTAAACATGTATTCAAACCACATTGAGGCAATACCGAAAGTTTACTTACAATTAGATTGAGATCATGTGCTGTTAAAAGCATTAATGCAAAAGATCATTTTTTTGGTATCTTTGACATTCAGATTTATTCCATTTGAGCATTTTTTTGGTATCAGTTGCACTCATTCTTAAAGGTATAATTGTTGTTTTATTATTGTTTGTCTCAAAAGCTTTACATTTACTATTATTCTAACACTCCCCTCTTGTGTGGGTCTATACTCCCTCTTAATAAGTGGGGCCAACAAGTGGGATTTTTAATTTTTTAAGTGGGATGTAGAGTGGAAACAAAGTTCAAACTCAAGAATGACTACTTCTCCCAAAAGCTTAAACTATTAGTAAATGGTGAATTTGATCATTTAACCATTATTCTAACAATTGGAAACAAATACAAGCAAAATCAAATTGGTTCTTTATGCAAGTAGCTTTAGAGATATTTTGTAAAGTGTTTAGTTGAAAATCAGGTTAAGCTTCTTATTTCTTGGGATTGGTGGGGTTGTGATTTTAACTCCTTAGCATTCTTTTTTCTCAAATGATGCCTACACTATGTTGTCTGACTTTTGGTGCAATGTTTTTCTAAATTTTACTTCTCCATACATATGCAGGTGATTGGGTTACATAATGTTCCAATTGCTGGTGATGAATTTGAGGTTGTTGGCTCCCTTGATATTGCACGTGAAAGGGCTGAGTCACGTGCTGAGGCATTACGAGATGAACGTATATCAGCTAAGGCTGGAGATGGGAAGATTACTCTTTCTTCCTTGGCTTCTGCTGTTTCAGCTGGAAAGCAGTCTGGATTAGACTTGCACCAGCTGAATATCATCATGAAGGTTGACGTTCAGGTATGCATACTTATTTATCTAGAAATTAAAGAAAGCTCAGTAAGCTTTGTGTGTTGTTCTTTATCTCTGTCTTCTCTCGTCTGAAAGCCTAGGTTGTTCATGTTGCAAGTTTGAATAATATATAACACACACACACACACACAATATAATATTATATAATTAATACAGTATATAATTAATACAGTATAAGACTTTCTTGAGTAAGATTATAGATTACTCTAATTTTTGTGTTAACTAATTGATCATGTCACAGTCAGCGGAATATTAAAAGAACATCAATTTAGAAATTTCAGAAGCTTCCTTGGAACATTTTGCATCATTGAAATTTTATGATGCTGGTTGTATGTCGCCAAAATGATCTCCACATCATAATGGATTTTCAATGAACCTACAAATAATTTGTGTGTAGCAGTGTGCAATTATCGTACTCAAATTCTCAACATCATATGTAAAATTGCTTGGAAAGCCTTTGGACATTTATAATAGTGCATGGAAGAATGGGGATATGATTAACAAATGAAAATATAGAGAGCTGCAAATAAACTGGAAACCAAAATTCTTTGTTTGTCAATGATGGTTAAAAGGAGAGCTAAAGCACAAATAATTTGAGCATTTTATGTCTTTATATAAGGTAGAATTTACTGTGACAAATGAATAAAATCTTGTAGTATTATTTTTTCCCCATTTTTGATAAGTAATCAACTTACCATGTATGTGTTTTCCTTTTTAAGGTCTCCAAATATTAAAAAATTTAAAATTTCAAGTTCAATTCCTTATATTACCCTTACCTTTTCTCAAAAAGTAGATGAGCTCTATCAAAAGTCTTGACACCTCCAATATAAAGTAAAGGACAATGTTTTTCTTCAAACTAGTTTGGAGGAAGAATCTGTTCCAACCTATTACGTGGTGCTTAGATGACCATCCATTTGTATTTTAATCAAATGACTCATTAAGTGATTTAAACTAGTCACATGACAATTAAAACTGTTAAGTGATTAAAAGTACACATGGATGATTACTTGAATTGACATGTAGTGGGTTGGAGGAGGTTGTTTTCAAACTAGTTCATAGGACAATTATGTCATAAAGTAATGGCATTTTAGGAAGACCACCATATTTTTGTCTTTTTCTTTGTTGATAATAGTGCCATATTAAACCTTGTAAATGTTGAGAGATGGAAGGAGTATATAATGTTTTGGAAATGACATATTCTAATACACTATTCTCTCTTCATAAATGGCTTGACTAGAAAGGACTGGACATATAATTGGTTAATTGTCCATGGTATAATTGATTGGCATGAAATATTTGTTTGGTTGGCTCATTGGATAGGATTACCTGGATTGTAGACCTATAAAGCACAGGATAGAGTTGGCTGCAAAAACAATCAAGACTTGAAAATCTTTGGTTGGATTGGTTGTTTGGTTTGTTTAGACTATCTAATTTGCTCATTTTCTACACTTATGAGTAAGATTTACAATTATTTCATCATGTTCTTTAATATTCTAAAAGTCGACATTAGGTAGTTAAGTGAAAGTAGTACCTAAGTAATGTCTCATAAAATCTGTCTCTAAGATCCACATGCAAATTGGATGATAACATATGGAAAATTTTATTTGGACACCCAAAAACGTTGCTTCTGCATCTTCTCTTATGCCTTTAACTTGAAGTTGCATGGGTACATTGCACTTGTTTCCACTTCTTGAGAACTTGATTGATCCTAATCTGCCCATTTTTTTAAGTTATAAACCATTGATATTAGTGGAAAATTGAAAGAGGAATAAACATATAATTTAATTTTAATGATGTTTGCTTAGTATTCAGTTTTTCACTTTTGAATGCAAATCTGAAATCTTTTTATGTATCAATGCATTTGTTGCATGATCAATTATGATTAACACAAATATATGGTGCTTGCACACATATACTTGCAAGCATCTTTTGTGTTTGTACTGAAAGAGTATCTATACAATATATTTCATAGCCTTTTGAACCTGCCACTAAACTTGATTTTCATCATGATTAGGGATCCATTGAGGCTGTCAGACAAGCTCTACAGGTGTTGCCGCAAGATAATGTCACTTTGAAGTTTCTCTTGCAAACAACAGGAGATGTAAGCAACAGTGATGTTGATCTTGCGTTTGCCAGCAACGCCATTATATTGGGATTTAATGTCAAAGCTTCAGGATCTGTGAAAAGCTATGCTGAAAATAAAGGTGTTGAGATTCGACTGTATAGAGTTATCTATGAACTAATTGATGATGTGCGGAATGCAATGGAAGGACTCCTAGAACCTGTTGAGGTGAGTTTGGACAGTTATTTATTTATTATTATGTAATTTTAAACCAAAGATGCATTGTGTTGCATGGATTTTGATGTGCATGTCAGTTGTACTGTGTCTAGATCTCAAATTCATTGAACCTTCTAATCTTTTAATTGGGCACAAATAAGTTGTTGAAGTCTGTTTATTTTTTTCCCCATGCGAAACACATAGGTAATATGAAGTGTCTATGTAACAGGACACATGTTTGACATAAGTACCAAACATAGCCTTACTCCAATTGCCTGGGGTTGGTTTTTTGAATTATTTTCCTGTATTTATTCCTATCAGTACTCTGCTAAATCCTTGCAGATCATGTTGTTTATCACACCACTTTTACCTTCATGATTATTGACCTTTATCTTGTCAATTTTTGGCACCTTTAAGAAGCAAATCATTCTTGTTTTAATTTATTTATAGGTCTTTTAGGTTTTTATTGCTATTTTGCATGTATTTGTATGTGCTGCATATACTTGTATGATTTTGGATATACTTTGTGTTATTCTCTTTGCCTGGACATGCTCTTAGCAATGTCACTCCAGTGCCCTCCCCCTTCCGTGGCATTGTGCACACCCCATTTTGAAGTACTCATTATAGAATGCCTTATAGAAATTTGTAACTCTTCTCCTTATTTTAAGCCTGGGATGTCCCGTTTTACGTATTAACTATATGGTGCATGCACTGCTTTTTCTTTGAATAAACATCTGAAGTTTCTATCACTGAAATTCTAATGTTCAATTGTTGCTCTTATGTTGATAGGAACAAGTAACAATTGGCTCAGTGGAAGTCCGGGCTGTTTTTAGCAGCGGCAGTGGTCGTGTTGCTGGTTGCATGGTAGTAGATGGAAAAGTGGTGAATGGTTGTGGCATTCGGGTGATTCGAAAGGGCAAAGTAGTTCATGTTGGCGTTCTTGATTCTCTGAGACGGGTTAAGGAAATTGTGAAAGAGGTTTGATTTTTACAAATTCTGCCTTTTGATACGAGGGCATGCCGATTGTTTTAGAATATCTGTCCTTTTGGCAAACTAATATAATATAGTCAGTCTTCTTGTCTTTGATGTGTGTTCTGAACTTGCAATTCCATTGGATCTTGAAGTATGCCAAATTATGCTAAATTTACCATTTGATGGAGATCTTTCGATGTTTAGGACTTGAAAGAAACTCCACTTCTGGGATATTTACAGTCCTATAGTCGTACATTCTTGCATACATAAACATACCTATAGAATAGATAAGAACATTTGATTATAGGTATGAAAAAAAAAGGTATGCACATGCATAATGTTGTTGATAATGACTTGATAATGTACACTTGTATAATTTACACATACATGCTAAAGTCCTTGTGCATAATAAATTGGAAAATACCCTTAGATCAAAGGCTTCTTATTTGTCAAGTATATGAATAAATAATGACTTCTTCCTTTTCTAGTTACTAGTAGGATGCTATCTGCGTTCCCTATATGAATTTGTAAGTTGACTTCTCTTGAGGTTCTTGTGAGTAGGATGTATGCCTGTAATAAGATGCATATCATATTGCTTTTTGGCCTCCATACATATTTGCTTCTCTAACTCAAGATATCTTTTGCTAATCCCAAGGAGTTGGTCTAGTGATTACCAAGCTTCATGTGATTCATGAGGTCCTGAGTTTAAGTCTCCTAGTCAACCTCTTAGGGCCACCACCCCAAGGGATTCTTCCTCGTAATTATCTAATGTGTGTGGTATGAGGATTACACTCACCCAGGGATTAGTAAGGTGCTCTAAGAGCCTTGGACACCCACTTTATTTTTTTTTTTAATTATTTTTTAAAATAGAGGATATCTTTTGCTTTACTGCATCTTCAGCATGTTAGGCTTTAGATTATTTGTGGCTAAATATCTTAAGTAGAGTGATTGCCCTTAATGTGCTGTTGGCTTGGCATGGATCTTGTTTTCTCTTGTTTTTTAAAATGCAAAATATCTTGTCCTCTTGGCCAGGTAAATGCTGGACTAGAATGTGGAATTGGGATGGAAGATTATAATGATTGGGAGTTGGGAGATGTACTCGAGGCCTTCAGTTCAATTGAGAAGAAGCGGACACTAGAAGAGGCATCAGCTTCAATGACAGCTGCATTTGAAGGTTTAGAAATGGAAGAATAGAAAAGCCTGTGGCTATAAAATTGGTTTCTAAATATTTTTTCTTGAGGAATCAAGTGTTTTCTACCTCGAACGGTCCGATCAGTGATTTGACAGTGCTTAGCTGGTATAAATTTGGATAAATCCCACTACTTGCAATTGACTGGAATATTGGTGCCAAGGACACAACCTTGTAGTGATTTGGTCTTCGTTTGTATGCTATCATGTTGTACATAACACTAGATTTCAGCTTCTTTTTGTAAAGAGGGAACATTATTAATTCAAGTTGTAAAATTTCGATGTGGACGAAACATGTAACAGCTATGTAAGAACTGGAAAAAAAGTTATAAGATTCATTTTGATGCTCTTAAGCTGATGCATCATTTCTCACTCAGGTCCAAGCAATTGTTCAGAGTGTTTTAAGTGAAAGAAAATACTGTACAGTTTCAATGTAACATAATACATTAGCTATATTTTGATGGAAACTATAAGGTATACTCCATATGTTTTATTTTGTTTATTGTTTTATGTTTGGCCCAAGTTAACCCAATTTCCTCATTCTACTATGCTTGAACCATAATTTTTACATTTGTAATGCTGATGGTAAAGTCTAATGTAATGCTTGGCGCTACTATAGTATGTCTTCATGTGCTTTATTTATTTATTTTTTTTTAAGTTTCAACTTATGACGTCCACTCTTAATTATAAAGACAGTTTTTTATCATCAGACCAAGACACCAAACGATTTTTGGTGTAGACGGAGATTAATCCCTAGATCTTTTATTCAACTATCAAAAACTTTATTAATTGAGCTAATTAGAACCCACTCTTACACCTTATTTTTATCTATTTGTTTCAATGAAAATACTAGCCTAAATTTGTTGGGAAGATTTCTTTTTTCTTTTTTAATAAAAGGGGAAAATATTATTTATATATAAAAGAGTTTATACAACAACAGGCTCAAAAACCTCCAAAGGACATAGTCTCAGGTCCCGAGGTGCTTCATATCCCAAACAAAAGTTGCATATACAAAAGATGGGCAAGTATCATAAACTTCCAAAATGCTCTGTTGTTGATGTCCCCTTTTAACTAGTGCATTCATACATCCGTTTGCCTCATGGTATATACGAAGTAAATGAACGATCCATGCTCGCACCATAAAGTTCTTGCAATTAGAGATTAACGAGACAACATCTGGTGATAAATCACCATCAGTAGTTAAACAAGAAATAACTGTAATAGAATTAATCTCTAAGGAAATAAATTTAAAACCCAAATCCCATACTAACATAAGACCTTGTCGAATAGCCCATAATTCAGCTATATTATTAGAAGCTAAGTCCAAGTTTAAAGAGAAACTAGAAACCATAAGCCTGAACAATTGCACAAAATTCCGCCAGCACTAGCCAACCCAGGATTACCTAAAGAATTGTCATCAGTATTTAATTTTATAAAAGGCTCAGGTGGGGCAATCCATTTAATAATCCTAGGAAGATTTAATTCATTCGTATAAATATAATATCACGACAGCCCATCTAATTTCTTTTAGAAAGTAAAGCTTTATTCCCTCCTTAAAGGCTAGCCCATTTCATGTATTAATGAACAATCATTGGTGAAGATGAGAACTAAAAAAGGGTTGCAATGAAGATCTTGTAAACAAAAAACATACATTTTGATATATTTTGGATCAATGAATCTTGCATTATCAATATTAATGGATGGTTAGAACTTAGAATTTTGAATCATTATACTTTACCAAAATTTTTACTAGGTTTAGTCATAGCATTTCAATGTATTCTAGCATTGTCGAGCAATAACACTACTTCGGTCTGGAATAGAAATTGGCTCTTAGTTAATTCTTTTAAAATAAAAAAACAACAACTACTTTAAGTCATTTTGATAATTTTTCTCCCTAGTTATGTACATTTTAATTTTAATTTTGAGAATAATTTTAAGATGGCTATATAAAATAATTTGGCTTTGCTTATGGTTATTATTATTATTTTTAAATGTTATAAAATTTTTATATTGAGTAAGAAGATGTCATGAATTATGTGCTTCTTATATTTATTTTTTAGAAGCACATGAATAAAAATGTCCAAAATGTACTAGTACACATTAATACCGAAATATTCTGTTTGAGTGGCCAATTCAAAACAATCTAACCTTCTTGTGTTGAGAAATTCCTAACTCTCTCCAACCCATCACATGTGTAAAAACTAGCCTAACCTTGTAAAAAGTTTGAATTTCATCAATTATTTAAATACATTTTTAATAAATTATTACATTTCATATAATATGCTTAAATTATATTCCAAAATTTCAAATTTATCAAAACTCATTCTCAGAATATCAAAATCAATCAAACTGATAAAAATCAAAATAAATGTAATAAAATAAACTTATACACACAGTGGGTTAGGTAATTGAGAAAACTATCAATTTGAACATGACTATCAAAATAAAACTCCAACCCACCAACCCACAAAAACCAACCTAAGGTGTTAGGTTGGGTTGGTTTCGTTGAATTGGTGGGTTTGATATACATTCCTATGTACAACTATAAGCCATTCATCTTTTTCTCTCACTCTCCTTAATTATTTTTAACCAAAAAAAAAAAGAAGCTTTAATTTATTTCTCTTATTTTTCAAAATAGTTTAACTAAAAAAAAAGGGGAATAAAAAGTTCACATTGCCGAATTAAAACAAGTCAAGCAAACAAGTTTGATTTATAACCAAAATATGTAAAATACTTTCCATCAAAAAAAAAAAAAAGTAAAATAAAGTTCCTTACCTCCTTGACACTAGATTCCCCAATCAAATTTCAACCCATGACTATATTAAACTTAATTATACTTGAAAATTTTAATACTATTTGTATATTAATTGGTCAATGTAATAATCTTAATCTGTTTAAATTTAATTGGTAACCTAATACTATAACTTATGCTATAAATTTTTGAGTTGAACCCCATCCAAATAAAGAATGAGAAAAAGGTTAGCAACCAAACACCTAATAAAGTTTGGGGAGTGAACTGGTCAGTGTTTTAAAAGGTTGTTGAACCCCAATTCCCAAACCCAGAAAACAGCAAATGTGAGAGCTCCACTCCAGCAATAGAAATCTTCAGACACAACAACAACAGATAACAATCCAAATTTCCCTACATCTCCAACCATCCCCTATTATTTGAACCCAAACCCAAACCCAAAACTCTGTATCTATAGAAGATGGATCCAGAGGCAGCACAAAAGGCCAGAGAGTCACTGGAATTGGCATTCCAAATGTCCAACATTCTAGACACTGGTCTCGACCGCCACACCCTCTCTGTTCTCATTGCTCTCTGTGACCTCGGTCTCAACCCTGAATCACTCGCTGCCGTTGTCAAAGAACTCCCAACACACACACACAAAACACAACCACAACAACAACACAGGTTAGTAAGTCAAAACTTGTAGCCCTTTTCTCTGTTTCATATCCATTGATTTATGTAACTCTGTTAAGTTCTTTTTTTCTCATATCAAACCATTGAAATTAACAATATCATAACTCAAACGCATAGATAAAAGATGACACTCAAAACCCATTTGAGGATTCGAATAAGGAACCAGAAAATTGTTCATTTGGTGATTATGTTATATATAAAGTTCTGGGCTTTATCGCATTTTTTTATAAAAAAACTAAACTTGTAATTTTAAGTTTGACCAACCTAGTCAGTTTAGTTCCTAGGTAACTTAGAATGTTCCAGGCTTTGTTTCCATCACATATGTACCATGTCAAGAAATAGCAATCTGTCCCTCTCTTTTTTGTTTAGCAACTGTTTCGGAACTTTCGGATGGGAACAAAAATCTTGAGTTGTCAAAAAAGCGTAGTAATAATCAAATATTTTATATTTCATGGCTTAGTTAAATGCCTTTTCCTTTGACTATAATGTCTCTTTTGCTAACAGTGGGGTCTATTTTTTTCTTCCTTCTCTGTATAGTTAACCATTCAAAGATGCAGTTTCTGCTGCATGTATTTGTGTTGTACCTTAGGGTTTGTTACTCTTTAAGGGAAGGATCGAGGATGGGGTGTTAGCGAGTGGCTTGAAAGACGCTTTGAGTAAGAGGAAGTTTTTTTGGCTACAAAGAATATGAAATTATGAATGGGAAATGGGATAAGGCACAGGGTCCAGATGGCTTCATATAGCCTTTTATAGTTTTATCATAGGTGTTGGGGAGTGAATAAAGAGGATGTCATGAGTTTTTTTTTGAAGAATTTCATATGACAGGTACTTTTGAGAGGATTCTCAATGCTTCTTTTATTGTCTTTATCTTGAAAAATCCCAGGGATTTTAGCATAAAGAGTTCCAACCCATGACCCTGGTGGGGAGCTTGTATAAAATTGTGGCCAAGGTGGTAGTCAATAGGTTGAGGCAAGTAGTGGGTCTACTCGTTTCCCAAAATGCATTTGTGGAGGAGAGGCAAGTCCTAAACTTTGTTTTGATAGAAAATGAATGTATGAATAGAAGAGTTCGTAGCAAGATACCCGGGGTTATCTGCCAGTTGGACATCGAAAAGGTTTATGATCATGTCAACTAGGATAGTCTTCTATATTTGCTAGAGTGATATGTGTTGGGAGAGAAACTGAGGATGTGGGTCACCATGTGCATTTCTTCGATCAGGTTCTCAATTCTCATCAATGGCAGGTTCTGTATGATTCTTTGAAAGCTTTAGGGGTTTATGGCATGGAAAATTGTTATCAACAATTTTGTTCATTCTTGTAATGGATGTGCTAAATAAGAAGATAGAGAAGGGCTGTTGGGGAAGGTCGACAATCAAGGTTTACAGTGGAGGGGAGTAATGGAAATACCTTAATTGTCACCCGTCTTCCTTTTGCAGATGGTACAATTATCTTTTGTTTAGTGGAGATGGAGCACATAAGAATGCTAGAGTTAATATTGTTATTTTTGGAGGCAGTGACAGGGTTAAGCATGAATCTAAGTAAGATAGTGCAGGTAGAGATGATGTCCAATGTTGAAAGGTTAGCAATGGCTTTCGGTTGCAAGGTCAGTTCATTACCTATGACTTATTTGGGCCTTCCTTTAGGATCCCACTTTAAGGCAGGGTCTATGTGGATTGACATTATTTATAAAATGGAGAGATGATTGGCATGGTGGAAAATATTATATCTTCATAAGAGGTCCAACTGACTCTCATTAAGAGCACACTGTCCAATGTGCTTATCTATTTCATGCCTCTTTTCACTATGCCAATCAATGTTGCTAGTAGATTGGATACAGGGTTGGGTATCAGAAAGTTGACCGCTTTTAATTAGGTGTTATGGGGGAAGTGGTTATGGAGATTCACTTAGGAAAGGGATCATCTATGGAGGAGATTGGTGGGAGTAAAATATGGAGAAAGGGTGGCAAGTTGGACTTCACAGCCTGTTCATCCCACCCTATGGTTGTGGTCTTTGGAAAATAGTTAGAGCTGGATGGGATTCATTCAATATATTTGTGGGCTACTGGGCTTTGGTGTGGGTGATCATAGACATATAAGGTTCTTGCGTGATTTCTTGGCTTGATGTGAAGCGAGCCTTCTTATATCTCATGGTGTTTCAACTAGCTGCCAACAAAGTTGCTATGTTATCAAATTGCATTGAGATACATATTGGGGGAATTCTATGGAAATTTACTTTCGTGAGATCTGCCCAAGATTAGGAACTGGAGGCGTTTGCATATCTTTTTTTTATGAAACTCTGTATTCCACTCAGGCCCAAATGAGTATGGAGAATAAGATGCTTTGGAGGTTGAGTAAGAATGGGTGATTTTGTGTTTGACCGTTTTATGATATGCGGAGAGGTGTTGTTTGCTTGGATTTCCCTTGGAGGGTTGTTTGAAGGGTAAAAGTTCCTATGAGGGAAGCTTTTTGTGAGTTGTTTTCAATTTGGGGAAAAATTCTTACTAATTTAGAAGAGGTATGGTGTTGGCAAAGTGGTGAATCATGTATAAAAATAGTGAAGAAACTGTGAATCCTTTGCTTCTTCATTGTTTAGAGGCTATTGAATTATGGAATTTTATGTTCCTTTTTGGAGTGAAGTGGATGATGCCTAAGACTGAAATGAGTCCTCCAATGTTGGCACCGAAGTTCCAAGACTTTCAGAAATAGAGTATGGAATGGTGTTCCTGGTTGTTTAGAGTGAGAGGAATAGGAGGACATAATTATCTGTAGAGCGGATATAATCTCAATTTGTAGAATATTATGATCCAGAATGTCCTTCATTGAGTCCTCTTTTGTTTATTTTGCTTTTTCTTTCAATAAATTTTTTATTACCTATCAGAAAAAAAAAGAGGTAATCTTACAAAAATATATTGGAAATTATATTTGATTTATATGAAGGTCATGTAAAGAACTGCTTGAGAAGATGAAAAAGATAAAAACTATGAAAACAGAGGGCTTGCAAATATTGTCACAAAATGAATAAATAAATGAAAAAGAAAAATTTATGGCTCTTAACATAAAAAACTGTTACATCCTCTTTTAAACATCTAGATGATTATGATTTACTTTTATAATTGCTTAGATTTGTTGGTCCATGAGTGTTACAAGTTGTATTAGTATCTTATTTGTTAATTAAGTGAGCATCTTATGATGCACGTTGCACTATTACATGATTTTTTAGCCCCTAGTAATGGTCAATGTAAGTTCTGAGTAAATTAGTAAAAGTGAAGATTAAAATTCTTTATGAACAACCACTTAAGTCTCTATCTCTCTCTTCTAAGCCACCGAAGATTAATTATTCTTTCTGAACGGTCCTTGAATTTTTATTTTTATTTTTTCAATTCACAAGTAATATTCACTGATATATGTTCTTATGATTGTTTATGATTCTTTTAGGAGTACTGACTCTTAAGAATTTTCCTCGACAAATCTTACTTAAAGCAAGTATATACATGAAGGCCCCCATCTTTTGCGGCTAATCAAGCTCCACTATAGTCATTGCTTTGGTTCCTTTTGTAAGTTTTATTCTCTTATTAGCTGTAAAGATCCACTAAAGAGGTTGATATTTATGTAATATTTTGAGATAGCTCCAGTTTACCTTCTCTGTTTTTCACTCATCTTCGTTGTCTGGCAATCTCAAGCTCTGATATGACAGCATCACTTGGCTTCAATCTCATGTTTGCTTAGTGTGAGGTGATATTATGATGTTGCAGAAGAAAATCATATATTTGACTTGATCAATTTTAGCTTCTCAATTTTTATAGAACTTAATTATTAAGCAAGAACAGGAGAAAGCTTCGGGAATGTTTTTGTCCTTACCAAAAAGAAAACAGTTTTTGCTAAAAGGAAATTTAAGAACTTGGTATTTTGAGGTCACTGTACTTTTAAATACATCAATTGATATCAAAACTTGTATTTTTTTCTATTTGGTTCATCAAACTTTGTATATATATTTTTTTTCATATACAATGACATAAATTTATGCTCATCAATATTTTAGAATAGTGAAACAGAAAAAGCCAATTACAAAGGGTTCAGTCGGATAGATGTTTGTTTGGGGTTTTACACAATGTATCTCCATTTCTGATTTTCTACTTTTCGTTCGTATCTCTTATTGAGTCACTTGTATTTGTTATAAGCAGAGTGTTCACCATCACGAACATGATGTCTTTTTTATGGTCTGATTTATGCAAAATAAGGTGTGATGATGGTTTTAAATTGCTCTCTGGCGTGCATCTTTGTGGACCCTAATCTAAATTAATTATGCTGTAGATCAAAATCCTAAGCTAAATTTGGTTAATCATAGCAAACTACAAAATTTTGACCCTTCCTTTCCAGTTTTAACAGCAATCCTATTCCTAAGGTTGAACTAGAAAAAGATACCCTTGTCTTTTCTTTTCATATTAGTAGTAATAACCGACTCTCTCACCTTTTTATTATTATTGTCTAGTTAATGTATGCTTTTAAACATTTTATGGAGAATTAAAAAAACTGTCAAAAAAGTTGGTGACTTTTTCATTTTTCATAAAAAAATTCCTAAAATAATTTATTAATGTATGCCCAAAAGACACGTTAGTAAAACTCTATTATTATTTTAAAAATAGTAGGTGGTTTTGTTTTCCTTGTAGCTATTTTTGACCAATGCCATTAATCTTTTGAGTATCACATAACTTTATGTATAGTACTACTCTTTTGGGTATGCCAAGTTGCCAAGCAAATGATCCTTAAAATATATATATAATATTTGATAAACCGACAATCTTCTATAGCTTCAACTCAAAAAATAATTAAAAAAAATTCCTACAATCTTCATAAATCTTTCACAGCGCATCCAATAATGTTGATATAAAAAAATGGGATCTATAACAAAAACAACCTTGTTTGATCCGACGTTTTTCTATTGTGTCGGTGTGACCGACACATCTTCTGTATGGTTTGGAGTAATTTTCATTTGCCTTACATATTATTAATTCTTTTTTTTTTTTTTTTGGTACAATGTCAAACATTGCCCCCCCCCCCAATCCCATGTCAGTTTCCTCAACATGATGGCATAATAAGTAGGTTTATCTTCAATTTCCATGTCAACAAAGAATTAACAACCTCTTCGCAGCAAAATAAGAAAAGAAACTTTGAAAATGAGAGAGAGAGAGAGAGAGAGAGAGAGAGAGAGATTTGGAAAATGGAAAAAGAACACTAGTGTATATACAGGGAGGGTTAATGATGTTTGTGGTTGATTCACGCTTCTGTGCATTTATGCATGCACATTGCACAAAAGCGTGTGTATATATATGTGTGTGTATTTGTGGTTTAGTTCTAGATATATTACACCTAGTAGTATTTTTTTTAATAGATTAATATCGTGAAAATGTCAACATTGGAATTCGTAATTTATTCTCAAACATGTGTTAAATTCCATGTTAATCGATATTCTTTGTTTATTGCATTCCATAAAGTCATGTTCTACGTATAATTTTAAGATATATAAAAAAAAATTAATTTTCATAAAATGAAATAGTCGTTGATCTCAAAGCATGAAATGCATAAAGAGGCGATATAATTCTAGGCAAGGTTTTCAGACCCGGACCGGACTGGGAGGTCGAACCATGAAAACCGAAAATTGAGATGAAAACTGGTTTTTTAAGCACAAAGAACCGGATTTTTTGTTAATTCTGTGAACCCCTAAAACCGGGGTTTGACTGCACTAACCGGTTAGAACCGTGCGGTCCAACCCCTTAGCAATTTAAAAAAAAAAAAAAAAAAAAAAAACTTAACACAATTTTATTCTACTTAATTAAATTATCCATCTCTTACAAGGAATAAAAAAAATTATAATTAAAATCCTTCAAAGATATTCAACTTTACTTCAAAAATTAATCATAAATTTTAATGTTTTCATGGTTATTATTTTATTTTATTAACTTTCTTATTTAATTATTAGATATATGCTTGAAAATCATTAAATTTCTCTCACATGTATAGATATATTGTCAATTTTGCTAGTTTTATAAATTTAATATCTATATTTAGGCTTTAATTAATTATTAAATTAATTATGACGTCATCACAGTTCGACCTTAGTTCGACCTCAAAAACCTTGAACCTCTCCCTTTTACGGTTCAATGAATGGTCCGGGTCTGAAAACTTTGATTCTAGGGTGAGTTTGTCACAAAATTCATTCATATACAATGTTATTAAGTGATAATATAAAATTGTTCATGTTAGTTTATTTAGCATATGAGCTAAACTCAAACCTAACTTTAAGTATATATATTATTATATGTTTGCATGTATGTGTATAAATATTTATTCAAACTTGAGATCGGATTGTGTGAGTTTGTCAATAAGTTCATAAGATTTTATCAAATTATTATTTTTAATTTATTGATAATATAAATAGTCATTATGTAGTAAAATCATATATAATTTTTAACAATACAAGATTGGTGAATCAAATTTTTATAAGTTCACAAACAAAAATCATCCAATCTAATTAACTCATAATATAATTTCAAATATAATTTAGTTATTAAGTATTAGAATAGTTTTGTGAATGGTTAAAAAATATAGTCATAGTGTTTATTTATATGGGAAAAGAGAATAAATTAATCAAGTGACTCATGAACATACTTGAACTTGAAAATGAAAACCAAATTGGAACATATAATTTAGTTTTATGATGAGATTGAGCTCAAGTCATGTTTAAAATAAAATAAAGTGAACAATACTAAAAATTTTTATACGCGGCTCACTATAGTCCTATAGATAACCCTCCCTTAGTGGTTTGGGGCGATTTCAACTTACCTAATTGTAATTGTATTTTAAAGAGTAGCACTTTACCATTCTAATGTCCATACGTTATGTTCTGTAACCTAACTCAACATCCATGTATGTTTCTTAAAAGTTTGTTTGAGCAAAAAGTAATTCGCTCGAGCAAAGTAAGGGTTGATTGTTCTTAGTTACGGCTAGTAACCGTTTTGTTAAAGTTTTAAAAGTTGTCTCTTTGGTGGTGGCATTTCAATGGTGCTTTTTATAATTGGTATCTCTTCATTGATTATAACATACAATCAAAAGCAAAATTCAAGAAAAGTATATGATGATTGATGAACATTAAAATAGTAAAAAAAAATTAAATTTGAATTCCTAAACTTCAATCAATTTTTTTTCTTTCTTTAACTTTATCAAGGCTTCATCGTATCTCATCCTTATATTTATTTACAGTAATTTCTACAAAAAATTTCCCCCAAAAATATAACTACTTACAATTTTTTTATAAGTAAAAAAAAAAAAATCAAATTCTTACACTCATAATCAAACCAAAGCCTCTAAGAATGTGTAAAAGTTGTTATTACATACTTGATACATTTTTGAATCAATTCACATGACAGTAAATCTTAATATTGTTAGTCTTGTTTTTGCTCTTGTAAAATAGGTCGATATCTCTTGAATGACTTAAATTTATATATATAATAAGATTAAGTTTTTATCAACATTAATATTATGGTAGATGGTCAAAATAATTTTAAAAAATAATATAGTTTTTTTTTTAATTCTTAAAACTCTGAAGGTATTTTTAATTGGAGTAGCTATTAAATTTTATGAAACTTTGGTAAAATAATTTCACATAGAACAAATTTATCTTTATAAATTTATCAGGCTTATAATGAGCCACATGGCATAATAATAATAATTATTATTATTATGATATACTTGATAATTTTTTATATCAACTCAAATAATAGTGAATTTTTTAATTCTTTGTCTTGTTTTTTATTTTTTAAAGGGGTCGTTAGTATCATGAATGACTTCATGTGTATTTTATTTTAAGACTAAGTTTTTATCAACATTAAATTATTAAATTAAATTAATCTTAGATAATAAAGTTTCACATAAAACAAAAAACTCTCTTTAAATTTAATAAGCTTATAGTGAGCTACACGTTATAAGTATCAAGTATGCCGTACACGTGTAATGCATACATTGAGGGACATGAAGTAGAAATGATATATAGAAACTCATCTAGGACAAAGTTCACACTATGCATCGGCCAATTAAGAATTATTTTTAAAAATAATTTATTTTTTAATACTTAGTTTACTTTTGTATCAATTCATATACAATAATGAATCTTTATATCACTTTCTTCTATTTTAAAATTTTAGGTTAGGCTAAATGTTACTTTTCTTTTTATAAGAGGTTACTTTGATTTGTTTATTTTATATTTACTCATATACGTGATAGTTATTGCTATTTATAAGTGAAGATCTAGATCATCATGCTACATTAATTAAAACAATGTTTAAAAGATATCCATATCCATAATTTATAAATTTATTCAAAAGGGTGATGAATCTATAATAATCTAATCATTCTATCAAAAAATAAACAGCCAATTAACTGCGCTGAAAGTACACGTTTTCTCATTCTCAAAAAAAAAAAAAAAAAGTACACGTTTTCTTGTCTTATCATGTAATAAAAAAAAAATCCCCATTGTTTTCATACTGTGCTAGGGAAATAGATTCAGTCTTTGTTTTCATAAAAAAGAAATAAATAAATAAAAAGAAAGAAAGAAAGAAGAGGATGTATCTATGTTGTTAAAAAATGTCTAAATTCAATTCATGAGAAAAGATGTGTAATGTTAAAGGTGCAGGCCTATGAATATAATGTGATGACATGGGGTATTTGACAGGTATAGCTTGTGCAATCACTGTCTATAATTCCATTATGGACTACAAAAGTCAGATTTGATTGAATAAAGACATTTCTTGAGTTATGGGGCCTGATTATAAGTACAGTTCTGGTGGATCCCAGTACTAGGTCCAATTCATTAACTCCTGTCCTGTCTTGTTGTTTCTTATGGCCTGTTTGTTTTTGCTGGAACTTTGAGGTGGCAGTACCTTAGAATTTGATAGATTGATAGATAGATAGCTATTATAATCATAATCATATATGTGTGGTAAGTGAAATGTCGTTATTAATCCATTTCCATCAACTCATCATGCTGGCCAGGGCTGCTATGGGTTGTTACTTGGAATATGGATTAATTAAACGGGTCTTGATATTTTTTCTCATAGTATTAAATAGGTTTTATTTTGTATTGTTTGGCAAAAAAATATTGACATAATAAGAAAATTTATAAGAGGGCATTCCTTTACCCAACTTGAAAACAACATCAAACAACCATTGAACTTTGTAGCTTGGCTAGCTCGTTTATTTCTTTACAATAAAAAGAGTATGGGTTTGTTCACGGGCAAAATAGGTAAATAGTTAATACTCATAATTTTAAAATTATGTAGCAAAATATTATTCTCTCCAAAGTATTTAGTAAAATGCACTTGTTTTTGGAACTCGATTTTAATAAAATTGAATTATAAGTGGAAATAATATCGAGTTCTATGCATATTGCTAATGTCAAGTTCTACTTAAAAATACATATAAAACTCTATTTTGAAGATATTGAGTTTTACACAACTCAATTTTGTTAAAATCGAGTTTCAAAACATAGACATTTTGCTAAATATTTTAGAAAGAGGGGTATTATGCTACATAGTTGTAAAATTAAGGATATTTACCCATTTTGGCCATTGTTCACGGGACATAATCCCCTTAATCTATTGCTAAAAAAAAAATAAAGGAAAGAGAGAGAAAAATAGAAAAAGAAAAAAAGAAGAAGGTACACTTAAATTTTGTACCTTAGGTTTCCCCCATGAACACTAGTACTTTTATAGGTGTGACGGTTAGGCATTCTTAGACGAATGAATGGTCTTTCATGACTAGTCATTATGTGTTGCCACCTTCCACCTATCCTACATATTCAATCAAGAAGGAGAAACTTTGTGTGCCTTGTACTAAATAACTCTATCTTGAGTTGCTCCTTTGGCGCCGTTCTCCTAAGATAGGTTCAAAGTTGAGTGCTATTATTTTTAGATTGGAAATGGATCACCTCTTCTGTCTTGTAATTAAAGATATGAGGGCTATTTAGACTATTGTCAAATAAAATAAGTGGTCGATTTCTCTTTCTACAACCCCTTTGATACGTTAAGGCACAATCACCATCCCCTATTTTGGTGCACTTGTTTGATAAGCTAAGCTTAGCCCTATAACTCAAAAGTTAGTTTTACAACTAAAAGTATAGTTGAAATCAATCCCTCCTTTTCCAATTCTTTACTAGTATGGCTAATGAATAGTCCTTTGATTTAAGTCATTGCCAATTTAGTCATGTCTAATTAAAAATGGAAAAATGAGTGGAGTGAAGGCTTTTAAGAAAAAAAAAAGGGGGTGGGGGGAGAGGAGCTTAAATTGAAGAAGGGAGTCAATTAATAATGAGGCTGTTGTTTATTAATAAAAATGTGGCACCTAGTGTGAGCCTTATTGAAAAAAAAAAAAAAAAGGCCTCTCATAATAGAACAAAGCAATGATTTAAGCTGCATGAAAGTCGTTTCACAATAGCACATCCATTTCCAACTTGATCTACGAAAGTGTTGGCAACAAAAAAGAAAAGAAAGAGATCCATGTAGTTGTTGCGCTCGCCCCCTTCTTAGCCAATAGGGCAACAAGTTCAACATCTACTAGAAATTGAGAAGAGCTAACCTTTTTGGATATATAATTCAAGTCAAGTCTGGAGTTATACAAATAATCATCTTATAGAACACTACTTTCGAATTTTGTTAAGAGAACAATATTTTCATCGAGAATCACTCATTTCCTTTCATGTGAATTTCCTAGCAGCGAATTGAACTTGTAGGACTATAATATTCCATCTCTCAATTAATAATGAGGCTGTTGTTTATTAATAAAAATGTGGCACCGAGTGCGAGCCTTATTGGGAAAAAAAAAAGGCCTCTCATTATAGCAATGATTTGAGCTGCATGAAAGTCGTTTCACAATAGCACATCCATTTCCAACTTGACCTAAGAAAATGTTGGCAATAAAAATGAAAAGAAAGGGATCCACGTAGTTGTTGCGCTCGCCCCCTTCTTAGTCGATAGGGCAACAAGTTCAACATCTACTAGAAATTGAGAAGAGCTAACCTTTTTGGATATATAATTTGAGTCAAGAGTGGAGTTATGGGAATAATCAACTTATAGAACACTACTTTCAAATTTTGTTAAGAGAACAATATTTTCATTGAGAATCACTCATTTCCTTTTATGTGAATTTCCTAATAGCGAATTAAACTTGTAGGACTGTAATATTCCATCTCTCAAGCCTTGAAGAAACCCCGCACTTAAGGATATAAAAAGAAATAGAAAAATCTAAAAATGAAACAAACTTTTTTTTTTATTTTTTTTTTTATACAAGATAAAAATTCTACTCTAGTCTAATATAAATGTATATGTGTGTGAAGCTCCCTCCTAGAGGCTTGAACTCCAACCCTTACCCCCCACACCCCACACCCCACAAGCACTTATACGTATGGAGTGACCATCAAACCAAAGGTGTGTGGTGGTAAAAATGAAACAAACTAATTAAATTCAAATACATAGTTACATTGATTAATGCAACACAAATGGTGTTATCTTTCTCAAGGCTAATTAAATGTTGAATTTAACTGAGGAATCATACTTATGGAGTGACCATCGCACCAAGAGTGTGTGGTGGTAAAAATGAAACAAACTAATTAAATTCAAATACATAGTTACATTGATTAATGCAACACAAATTGTGTTATCTTTCTCAAGGCTAATTAAATGTTGAATTTAACTGAGGAGTCTAAAATACGGGATTGTAATTAAGTCTTGTTAAGGAAAAAAAAAATGCCCAATAAATTTAAGGTCAAACGTCTATCTCTTAATGTTTGTAGAACCCCCCTCCCCACTTAGAAGTTAAATGTATCTAAAATAAAAGTTCAAAAAAGAAAAAGAAAAGAAAAGGTGGATATCCTTAAATACGTTGATAGGTTGAGGTTTATACTCGCATATGTTGTTGTTGTTGTTGTTTTTTTTTTTTTTTTTGCTGAGTGCATGTGTTGTTATTTAATGCTGGATAAGGCACCAAAATTCCAAGTTTAAAAAAGTGATCATAATACACATTTCCAGAGTCAATATGAACTATCCAACTTGTGACGAATTATATGATCAATATTAGTACATGTGTAACCTTTTGATTTGCATCAATCCCTCCACTAATGACTAAACATCAAACACCCTGTGGATTGGACACAATGATAGTGCATTTTCATGAACCCAAAAAACCTAATAATCAGTCGAGGTATATATATATTAAGTGTGATAAACATGACACCGAAGGCTTAGTTTTAAATACTAACTTTGGTCAGTTGGTGGGCTTGAAAATTGAATAACATATATGCATTATATATCCCAATGGTACAAACTTATATTTGGACCATTTCATGGGGGTCATAATCATCCAATTGGGGGGGTTTGAATTTGAAAGACAAAATTGTATGGTTTATTATCAAAGTGGGCCAGAACTCCCCACATTTGCGCGAAGAATTGTAGACAACACAATATTATGCACTTGGTGATAATACCAAATATTTCCTCCATTTATTTGGTCCAAAGTGATAGCTGATTCTTGTGTAATGTGAGATGTCACATTCAACTCTCAAGTTCATGTCAATCTCACTATTAGAATGTGCAAACTTTTCAAAAGAAGGAAGTGGGAAAGTTAAATTAAAAAAAAAAAAAGGATTTTGTATTACAGCCATCTCTCTTTGGTTCTTCATAGAGATCATTTCATTTTGGGTCACTTCTAAAAAATATTTTAAGCCAATACACAGTCCAATCCCATTCCATTATATTCTATCCATCCACATAGAAATTCCATTCTAATGTTAAGATGTCATGTTTGCCCACTTACCTTAAAAACAACACGAATGATTTTAGTGGTTGGCTTTGGCAGTGGTGCCTAATGTAGACAAGAAGGAACTATTGGAAACACTTTTCCTTAGACAAAGTTTTTCCCACTATTAAGAGAGAGAGAGAGAGAGAGAGAGAGAGCAAAAGGCACAGTCATTTTACCCAAGATGAAGGGAAGGTTGGGTTTGCAATAAGCCACAATGTCCAATGTCCAAGAGCACATTAATGGGGTGAGCATGACTTGATTGTCTAAGCACATGGATATTGTGTTAGTGGGGGAAGCTGATGTTTACACTTCCACGCTCCAATCTGTCAATCCAAGAGAGAAAGAAAGAAAGAAAGAATAGTTGCAACTGCTCCCTCCTCCTTTACTACTCTCTCTTTCTTTTCTTTAAATTTCTCTTTTTCATTGTTTCATACATAGTGGGGTTTTCTAGATTCAAAAATGCAATAAATTATGTCTCTATCTTTTGCCTCACTCCACCACCCATCACACCAAATCCATCTTTGTAAAGTAGACTCGTGGCAGGGTCATTGAAATTCTCACATAAAGGAAAATATTTTCCATTGTGTAAGATATCATTTCTAGGTGAATATGGTTTTATGCTCTCTCTCTCTCTCTCTCTTTTGGGAGGTTGTGGATTCTTTTCTTGACCCACCATGCCTTTTTAAAAGACAAATATTTAACCCATCACCACCCTTTGCATAGTACATGAGAAAGTGTAGTTAAAGGACCACTTCAAATACAAATTAGGCTTAACAATCAGCCAAGTCACCTTTGAAGAAAGATACATATATGCAATTAATTAAATATTTTTAATTATTATCAACAAGGATTCAATAAAGTCCCTTTTGATTTACAATTTTCTTTTAGGCAATATCTTCTAGATGTTTTTATTAATTTTTTTTTTTTAATGAGAATAAGTCATAACCTAGTATTATACCGACCCCAAATACCATTTGCTACATTATAATAAAAAAAAAAAATCAAGACTAGAAAACTTGATTGTTTACAATTCGGTAAGCTTCACAATGGTTTGTTTCTTTTGACTTATGATTCATATTCTTAAGATATGCTACTTTTGGGACCATCTTAATTTCTAACTTGATCTGGCCTAGGTCTTATCAATTTTGTCTTAAGTGACTTGTGACATGGGTTACTTACCTCCCAAAAAAAAATTGTGATATTGGTGCCTATGTGGGGTCCTTAATTAAAGCGATATGTATAGGAGAAAACAAAAGGAAGCAAGCAAATCAATTCTAAGATGATAGAGTAGTACATGAGTGCCCCCTTTCGCAAGGGAAGAAAGTTAGGGTTCCCATCATGGCCCCCATTCCTCTAAATTGGATCCATATTCTATGCTTTGTACTGTCCATTACTTGGTAGCCCCACCTCAACTGAAAAATGGAATATGGTTTATATCACCAAAGTGGACAACTTATGCGACACACCTTTCCATCTCTTTACACCAAGCTCAATCCTTGAAACCTAAAAGATAAAAAAAAAAAAAAAAAAAAAAAAAAAAAGTCACAAGCATGGGCGTTGATACTTAGGGTTTCCCTTTAGGTTCTCAAGAAAAGTAAAATATATATATGCCATTGGGTCTTGTGTCATTGTCCTCAACGTCGGCATTTTGTTGGCCCGGTGCATAGTGTGTACATGACGATGAATTTCAGCATGCTTTTATAATCTTTCAAATAAGTAGGTTTCAATTAGCTCAGTTAGTAAATTTTCTCATTCTCAAATAAGAAATTTGAGATTTAAACCACGCCTACATAAAAAATTTAATTGATGGCTTGACTTGAGATGCATGATATAAAATAATCATTGTAAAAAAAAAAATCAAAGGTTAAAATTTTAATTTTCTTTATATAAAAAAACAAAAATAATAATGATTTCGCATATTTACTAGGGATATTTTTATTTTTTTAAAGGTGGCGGTAATGATATGACATATGAGTATGACCCACATGAAATAGATGTGTGATTCCATTGGAAGGGGACCAAAGCTATGAAGTTAGGTTAGTTTATTTATTCACACATCTCTTTCCTTGGAAGGAGACATGGGGGTGTGCTTGTGTTGGTTGGCTTTACTTTAGCATTAATAAAATGTGTGTCTTGGTTGATGATTTGGGTAAAGGCATTTGAAAAAGTTTGGTTTGGGGATTCCAATGTGCAATGCACCACTCAACTAAAACACCTTCATGATTTGTTCCATTTTGACAAATAAAATTACTACTTAAATGTTAAATCCTCCTCCTTTGACAATCCCAATTATATCCAAAGATACCATATCATTTTTATTAAATTCAATTCCCTCCCTCCGATCCCCCTTTTTTTTTTAATTGGAATAAAATCTCTTTGAAGAAAAAATTAACAAATGACTCTCAGTCACTATCGAATAAATTTGATGACAGTACAAGCTTTTTGGGTCCACCATCATGAGTATGCACTAATCGACTCATGATGCTTGATCGATGTAATCCACAGCCAACCCTCTTTATTAATATTGCAACTACAATTGTGATTCTTTTAATCACTAATTTATTATTCTTTGAAGTTTTGTTAGTTTTGTTTTGTTTTTTTTTTTGTTTTTTGTTTTTTTTTTTTCAATCACTGACTTTTAAGCAAAAATAATAACATTATTTTATCATCCTTGAATCAAAATATTCTAGAAATGGGTACTACTCAAATTAATGTTTTGAAAAAAAAAAAGGCTGACCTTGTGAGGGGTCCATGTTCAAAGTTCAAACTGATTTCTTAACGTATGGCAGTTTATGATGAAGTGAAAGATAATACAACCAATTAAAAAAAAAAAATTATATTTTTTATAAAAGAAACTAACAAATAATTTCTTACTTAGCCGCCTGTTGACGCAATGAATTTGAGTTTTAATTAAGCACAACCTAAGCTAAAGGTTGAACCAACCGGGGGAGAGAGATATATCACTAGTCTCAACTTTTAAAACACTTCTCAAACATCCCCATAAAATTTTCAACTTTATTATTCCCAATGTCATTATACAAAAAGTTTAGCTTTAAAAAGAAGTGATAATTAAAGTTCTTGTTCTGGGTATTTTTTTTTTATAAAAGCAATAAAAAATTAATATTTAACTTTAAAAATAGGTGATAATTAAAGTTCTTGTTCAAGGGTATTTTTTGTTATTTTGTTTTATTTTATAAAGGCAATAAAAAATTAATATTTAAATTTAAAAATAGGTGATAATTAAAGTTCATGCTCTGGGTATTTTTTTTTTTGGGTAAAAAAAGCAATAAAAATTAACATTGTTCGTAATGTTATTTAAAAAGAATTTATTATTATTATTGCTTTTTATTGTAGCCATCATCCATGATCAAAGGATGGGGATGTGACCTAGTGTGATAATGACCTAATGTTTTGTTGATAACCCAACTGGCAATGGCATTGAAGTTTCACCAAATAAGAAAATCGTAAACATTTAATGCAATAAGATTCTTTGGGACATATCAGAAATACATATAGCAAATTGATTGTAATAAAGAAATTTATCAATGAGAGACATATAAACTAGTCATATCAAACAATTAGTCAATTGATGGGACTAAGAAAGGGTGATAGATTTTAATGGTTAAGCCGTGTACTATTAGATGTGGGTCGCCTATAATAATGCGTGTAATGCATGGTTATATATCATAAATAAAGCACAAACAACATGTATTTAATTACAAAGGAACTTAACCTAACTAAGAAAAAGAAGAAGAAGAAAAACAAGGAACACTTTATGATGATCAACATGGGATGGGAAGTAGGAAACCTTCAATTTTAGTTCAATAATTAATGCCTAAGTCGCGTGAAGGTGGTTGGTTGCTGATGGCTGATGAGCTTTTGGTACTCAACAAAACCATTGAATTCAAATTATTAATTAACTTTTGAATCCATCTCTAGAACATGCTTAGAAAAATGTATGTTTGAACAATTGGTGGAAGAAGAAAGAAAATTAAAGAACCAACATATAAATACTATTTTTTTTTTTTGGACAAGTCATATGAATATGTGTTAGAAAAAACTAGAGAAAAAAGTGTGTAAATATATATATATATATACTCTTACTGATTTGGCTAAATCTTACGCTTTGTTTGTTTCAATATATATATGTATATATATATTTTTTTAGAAATGATATGTCTACAACATTTTTACAACAAATCCTAAGTGGCAGGTTGTTATTGGTTGTTATTGTTAAGGCAAAAAAGTAATCTTAGTGTTAGTTTCAAATTTGAACCAATAATAACTAACCACCTGTGATTTGTTGTAAAAATATTGTAAAATTGTTGTAGACGTAGCATCTTTCATTTTTTTTTGAAAAGATAAAGTCATATTTGTGTGTTCGGTTGCAACCCTAAAAATAAGGTGACATATATAGGTGTATTCATGTGTTCAGTTACCACCTTAAATATGTTTAGGTAGAAGATATTTTCTATTATATGTATCGCATGAAGATTGAGAAGTTAATGTCATGAGAGGTTTTTTGTGATGTGAAGTTTATTTTCACTGATCAATGTAACATTCTGGAAAACATTATTTGAACTTTTGGGATTGTATTTCGTTGACCCTAGGAAAAAAACGTTTTTTGGTGACTGTGTTTTCCAATATAAAAAATACTAAAAAAAAAAAAAAAATTCTACATAAACAAATGGAGGGTAAAAGTAAAACAAGGAAATTTGAAGTTTCAAATGACTAAATGCATCCATTTGCTAAATAATTAAGGGAATGTAATGAGATTTCTTAATTACCTAACAAAAGAATAATTACATTTATGAGGTGATGGGGTTCCATTTAGGAAAAAAGGAAAGAAAGAAACAAAGAGGGAGAAAAAAGAATACTTGTTTTGTTTGTTTACTTAACAATCAAGTGAAGCTCTCATAAGCTATTCTATAAGCTAGGCTTGGCGTATAAAGAGCTAAGCAAACACATTTAACAACCTCACTTATTCTCTTCTTTTATTTATTTATTTTTTATGATAAGTAAAATAGTAGGGGAGGAAGACATGGGGTTTGAACTATAGACATATGAGGTATCACAAAGAATGTTATTATCATTGAATTATTACTTGAATCCCACCTTTAACAAGCCTATAAACAAGTGATTTGATTATTATAATCTAAGTATTGTTTGTGGTATGGAAAACTTATAAATAACATTAAAAAAAAACCTAAAATCGTGATTCTAAGTTTTATTGTGTTATGTGGTTGATGAGTTTTCTATTATCTTAGTATTTCATATTATATATATATATAATAGATATGAGGTTGATGGTTTTTTATTATTATGTTATATTATAGATATAAGATTGACCCTGAAATAATCTATTTATGTAGCTCCATCAATGTTATCATAGCGATAACTTTTTTTATTGAGAAGAATATCATAAAAATAACTAATGGTGGTAACGGATGAGAATGAATTTAGGTAAAGGTATAAAGTTTTAGTTGTAATGTTTACTCGTGTATTATAGCAAAAAGAAAACTTGATAAAATTAAGATCATAAATTTAAATATTTATAAACTAAATTTGAATACATAACTTTAATTTGATGATAGGTTTGAACTTGATTTCTGTTTTAATATATATATAGTTACGCAAAAGCATCTCGTACCTACTAGACTGGCTTGATACAACCTTAAAAAAACACATATAAAAAATAGAAAACATAAAAATTAAAAGTAATAGAAGACATTCAAGAGTTATCCAAAAAAAAAAAAAAAATATTAATAATAATTTCCAAGAAGGCAAGTAGTGACGTGCAAAAGCGTTCAAAGACAGGCCAACTATTTCCATGACTTATTAAATTAATAATAAATGGAAAGGAAAAAAAAAGTAACAAAAAAATAAAATAAAAAACTCTTTCCCCATCAAAAGTCTTGTCCGTATCCACTAGTGGCCATTATGGTGTTTCAATGCTACAATTAGTCTCACAATTAGATAATAATAGATTAAAATATTTTGAAAAATCACCAAAAGTGGTATCATTTCTTTTTTAGGTAAAATGTTCTTTAACTTTTGATTAGATTCCTAGGCAACAAGTAGTCTGTAGTTGGCAAGTCCATTTAAACCCAAAAATAAAATAAAAAATAAAATAAACCAACCGTTCAATTCAAATAGTTTGATAAACATATACATCATTGTCGCACAAAAACTAGTCAAATACAAAATGTCTAATCTAGGATAGCAATAATTTAATCTTATGTGTATAGAGTATAGTAGTAGCCAATTAATTAATTTAATTGTGGAATAATTAACTAAGTAGATAATGATTATAATAAGGAAAAAGGAAAAAAAAAGTGGGAATCAGATTCACGTGTTATAGAGGCCAGAGGGTGTGCCGGTCATAAAGGGACAGATGGTCCTGATCTTGCTGAGGGTCCCACAAAGGGGTTGTGGGGTCAAAGATCCCATCCTAAAAAAACAAAATCTCCCATTATTTTTGTGTTGTCTTGGTTTATTACTCTTTCTCATTAAATGCTAACTTTGGCGTTTGTACCTGTTTTTGTGTGGGACCCTTTGCTTTTTTTTTTTTCTTTTTTTTTTGGGTCAGATCAGACATATTGTTCTAAAATTGGCCTATTAGTTGGAACAACAAAAAAATAATTCGAATTCAATTTATTATTTAAGTTTTTTTGATTCTCAAAATACTCATTAAATTGAGTGTTTGAATGCGATTGCTAAACAATCTAGGCATCTTCCAAAATGCGGCAAGACTATTGAGCATTTGATACTGAGTGGTACAAACAAACAATAATAGACCCAAAATAAATGTGAGACCTAATTTTATGGTGGAGTTTATTCCAAGGTGATTTGTACAACTCATTGGAAAATGTCAATGGAAAAAAAAAAAAAAGCATGGTCTTTGATTCCTATATTGACGGCAATTATCTCTGCCTTTTGATTTTTGTGAGATAAGTCTAAAAAAATAGTACTATTTGATTGTGATTTGTGACCAAGCAAAGCCAAAAGAAAGTAAATAGGTTAGTTCTTGTATTTGTTTTTTAATAAAAAAATAATAATTAAAGTTTAGAGTTGGGACAAACGAAGAAAAGTGGGGAAGATACCATCTAGTTAAAGACACAAGTATCTTATACACCACAAAAATGTTAGAAAAGATTATTCGTTAAAAGGTAGCATCATTCCTACTAGATATACAATTTTTTTGTTTTTTTATTAAATACTATAATTTTTTTTAAGTAATACTCCTAACTAATAATACACCTAACTTGCATAAAATACTAGTATTCTACGGACTTTTTCTTTTTTGGGATGGATACGTACAAAATTTACTAATACATATAGGCAAATGTCAACAAATATTGTGCGGTGCTTGTTAAAGTTAAAATAATGTGAGTCCCACTTAATTAAAAAAATAAATAAATTAGAAAATTTTTATAATGCTGACTCTAAAATCTATAAAGCTTACAAAATATTGACAAAAAACTGGGTGATTGACAAAAATTATGACATGCAGTAGTGTGTCTATTAACACAACCCATATATGTATATATAGTATTTGAGAATATGAGTTACATAATTTTGTCGAGTCTCATATTGATTTTGCTTCTTTTTTTTCTTTTTTCTTTTTTACTATCTCCGCGTAGGGTAAGAACTCTACGTAAGTGGCAAAATTTTCCAATTCCCATAAAAAGGTCAATGAATGCACAATATTACTCTTATTTATCTATTGACTTTTTGGGAAGGAAAAAAAAGGGGTAAAGGGGAAAGGAAAGAAAAAGGAGAGGGAAGGGAAGTTTCCATTTTGTGATTGTAGGTAAGAGAGAAAGAAGGGAAGATAATTAAAGAAATGTTGTAACATTTTCTTATTTTTGTTTCTAGAATGTAGAGAAGAGAAAAGAGATATCCATAACTTTATTGAGCTTTTTACCTTTATATGATAATTAAGAAATGATCCAAACGTTTCTTTTTTATTTGTATTCTTTAATATAATCTTTTGAATAAATGATAGATTAAAGAAAATATAAAAAAAGGGTATCATAATGCATTAGTAGATGTATTTTTCAAGTTACAATTAAATCATTTTGTAAGTATAATAATAATTCATTAGTAACTATATTATATAGTTAATTAAATCATTTTGTGAACTTTTATGTTTCCTTAAAATAATCAAAGCTCATTTTAAAATCTAAAAATGCATTAATAAAATGGAAAGAATTATTAAAAATAAAAAAGAAAAGAAAAGTAGAAGAAAGCATAAAATGATAAAAAATAAGTAAAAAACAAAAACCACTTAGCTTATATTACAACCAACATGCAAAACAATGGAAAACAATGTTTTCTTATCCAAATTCACTCATTGTAACCAAAACACATACGGTAAAAACTTTTACCACCTCTAATAAAAGGAAATGACAACCGCAAATCACGTGGCAATCACTTGTAAAACTAAAACACCCCCGTAAATTCCTCAAACTTTGGACCACTTCAAAAAAAAAAAAAAAAAAAAAAAAAAATCTTTTACTTTTTTCCTGTTTATTAGGTGGACCATTTGGTACATAGACAAAAAAAAAAAAAAAACAGACTGACAAAAAAGTAAATATTTATGTATATTTATCATCATCGCCAACCTATTCAACCGTGCCAAAAGAAAATCCTAACCGCCAACATTTATTTACATCACCAGTAATAACTAATCACCAGTCAAAACACACACGTACCCACCATTTAAGACCCCCCCATATGACTATTATTTATCACTGCAACAAAGCACAATCCTCATCATCGTTTTCTTCGTTTGCTTTTTCCCCCAAACATAGTAGTTTGTACCATCACCACCCCCAACTTTAGCTGTACCCCATAAATTTTTATTTTTATTTTTTTTCACTTTTAACACCCATATCATAAATAAATTAAAGAGTTATCACAAAAGCGAATAAAAAATTTTATAAATTAAAACTATCCAAAAAAACAAATCATTATTATTCTCGTGGGTACTACTTCTCTAGTCCCTATTTGAAAGTGACAAGCATTTATAATATTTTAACTCGACGATATTTTTTAAGAGAAACGATAACGTCGTCGTCTATAATACGCAACTATATCAAGATGCATACACTTTTATTTTATTATTTATAGTTCTTCGTACATTGTGGGAAAAATGTGTTACTTTCTGTTTCAATTTTTTTAATAGTAGCAACCAATAATTTAACGTTTAAATTTTTGTTTTGTTGTTGGGAGGACTATTCCAACCACCCATTTTGGTGTCGGTTTCTTCTTTGTTTTTTTTTTCTTTTGGGTCTAAAAAAAAAGGTGAGAGAGCATTGCGTTGCCCACTTGGGGCTATTTTGCTCTGTTACCAAAATTCCAAAACCAATACCGATGCCATATAGTACAACTATTGCTCAGAGAGCAACAACAGCGACATTTGCGCGCGTCCTACGTGTCAGATTTTGCCTCACACCTGTCTTTTTCAGATTTCCCTATCTCGTTGACCCCACGCTTTCACTTAATGGAGCGTGGCGTACACGCTCCGACCCAAACCCCTTAGTACTTGTACTAGGACCAGGACTAGTAATAGTAGCAGCAGTAGTTGTTGGTCAATAATATATTATTATTATTATTATTATTGTTGTTATACTACACATTACAATGTACTAGCTGTCAGGTAGATTGGCCTTGGGTCCCACATTTGGGACCCACGTTATATCAACATCATCCATGAATATGATCCTTTCTTTCCCATCCTCTTCACTTCTTTCGAGTCTCGAGTCTTGACCCTAACTTTTTTTTTTTTTTTTTTTGGCCTTAACTCCCGAACTGCCTTGAGCAAAGAGTTTTGTGATGATACGCTTGCATTATCCACGGCCTTTCAAAAGTTTTTAAAACTAAAAGTTAAAGTAAAACAAACCTACTAATGTCAATAAACAAAACTAGATAAGGGATCAAACAAAATTAGCCTAAAAAATGGCCTCAAATCTTTTACAACTTGGTTTCTTGATTTTGGACAACTGCAATGCTAGAAGATTTCCAAATTTAATGTACCAAAATAGAGAAATAAATACAAAAAGAAAAAAGAGAAAAATTGGGATATATGGTGAATTGATATGTAAATTTTTTTTTTCAACAAAAAAAAGATAAGGGATCAAACAAAATTAGCCTTAAAAAATGGGCTCAAATTTACAACTTGGTTTTCTTGATTTTTGGAGGTCTTTTAATTTCAACTACAATGCTAGAAGATTTCCAAATTTAATGTACCTCAAAAGAGAGAGAGAGCAATACATACAAAATGAAAAAAAAGAAAAGAAAGACAAATTAAGAAAAAAGAAAAATTAGGATTTATGGTGAATTGGGTATATGTAAAATTTTCAGGACATGTTAACATGGACACTGCCGTTCTTGGGGGATTTACAGATGGGGCAAATGTGAAGTGTAGACCCACAAACAGTACATAGACAGAGGTGTCTACAGGGCAAAAGCAGCACACACGACTCTTGTTTACCACAGTTCCTGCACCACCTATTGTTTCCACATTCACTACTAGTCTTGTAATTTTCATTATAATAATTACCATTACCATTACCATCATCTTCCTTATCCTGCGCCACCCCACATGCTAACGTGCGCCTCCCTCCCTCAACAACAAAGTCTCTATGATGATGATGATCTTCTTCTTCGCCGCTGCTTCCACAGCACGACTGTGCATCGTCCATGAGTAGTGCTGCTTCGTCTAATGCTGCGCCGTGGGTGCGTTCTTCTTTAACCTGCGCTGCCAAGACTTGTTCTAAGTTTGATCTCAAAGCATTGGCTGTGGCCTCGTTGGTTTGGGCTAAGTCACGCCAAATTTGATTCTCTATGCACAGCGATTTCACTCTCTCTTCTAAAGCCCAGTTCAGTTTACCAATTTTCTCTATCTCTTCCTCTTTAGCCTTTAGCCTCTTCATCATCCCCACTTCTATTGCTTCAACAATCCTCCGAGCTTGCCTTTTTCTCTTTTCTTCTATCTCCATCCTCACCTTCTCCATCTGAAAAAAAACACACCCAAAAACCAAAACTTTCAGTGACCCTTTAATCAAAAGGTAAAGACTTTGTATTGGATATTGAATAAAACATGTGTATATGTATGTGTTTGTGAATACGTACATGTTGAGAAATGAGACGGTCGATATCGAATTGGTGTTGTTGGATCTGAAAGGAAATGTCTTCACCGAGAAAAGAGAAGGACCCGCAATTCTTTTGTGGCTGAGGAGTGGTTTGGTGATGAGAGAGGAAGCTCAAGCTGGGGTTGATCATGGAGTCTCTTGAGCGCTTTCTTGAGATGGGAATAGGGATGTTATAGGTGAGACCGCTCTCTGCTTTTATCGCAGCCTTTTGAGGAATCGAATCGTTCATCAAAGAATTGTATGCAGCTGGCAACATAGTCTCTGTTGTTGTTCCTGATAATGGAACTGTGTATGTGTATCCCATCTGGTTGTTGTTGTACATGTTTGTGTTTGCTTCAATGGGGTTCATCATTTCCCTGCAAAGTTCATCGCTTTCCCATTAGTTTTGCCAAAACAAACACACAAGAGAGAGAGAGAGAGAGAGAGAGAGAGAGAGAGAGGTATGTGTACCTGTTTCCTATGAGTTGAGAAGGGAAGAGATTGAGATGCCGAGCCTCGACAGCCATGAAGATAGATGATATATATGGGAGAGTTTTGTTTGTGTGTTTGTGTATTCTAAGAGTCTGGCTCTATCTCTAGCTATTTGTATGCGTTTAGTTGTGTGTTGGGTTTTTGTTGTTGAATGGGTTTTCTTATCTTTAGGCTTTTTAGAAGGGGAGAAGATATAGTATTGATATAAGAGGCAACGACAAGGACGAGCTAATGAACAAAAGGGCATGCAATAGAGGTGGCAAGCCTGTATGGTGGGGTTTATTTAGGGTTTGGTTTGGTTTACAATTAAATTTTAATAAATAAAAAATAAAAAATAAACCCACTTTTTTAGATGGAATAATAACAATAACAAAGTAAAAGTAAAAGCAGAGAGAAAGAGAGAGAGAGAGAGAGGGAGAGATAGAGAGATTTGTGTGTTGGTTTTGGTTTTGTCTATTTTAGGATTTGGTTACCAGAAAAGCCCTTCCTCCTACTTGGCTCCAATTTCGTAACCAACAAAGATCCGGTCAGTCCCGTAATTCCAGCGATTTACTAGGGGTATTTCCGGAATATAGGCTCAAGTTTATCGTAGCCTTGGTTAATTTTTTTTTTTTTTTTAAGAAAAAAAAATTACAAAGAAAGAGGTAAAGACTAGACTAAAGACTGAAGCGTGGGATTAAATAACTGACAAACTGGGCATCTGCCACGTATCATTTGCCGAACTGAGCCTGCCAGGTAGTGCCACGTGGACATAGCTACACTCCGACGCACCCACCCTTTACTCAATTCTCTTTTATCTTTTTCTGCTCAGTCGTCCCTGATTCCTGTACAGAACAATGTGATGAGCGTGGACCCAAATTTGGGTACTCGTGTGGGGTCCAGATTGTTTTTAATGGGTCCCATAATTGGTGTGAATACTCAATGGTAAATAAATACCCAAAAAAAAAAAAAAAAGAAGCTAACAATAAGTTAGGGCACAACTAAGGTAAGCTTTGTGGATCCCACTAGATATTCGGGTGGTAAATTTATTAGTCCGTTCATGTTCAATCCAATGGACAATCAATTTATAGGATTTTTGGGATGTATCATAGATAGGGAGTAAAAAAAAAGTGTTTGACGAAACACTGTATTAATACTATTTTGTTAACTCTAAGATAGGGAACAACTAAGGTAAGTTTTGTGGACCCTACGAGATACTCGGGTGGTGAATTCATTAGCCTATTCACGTTCAATCCAATGCGCTATCCGCTTCTAAGATTTTTAAGATGTATCATAAATAGGGAGTGAAAAAGAGTTTTGAGGAAGCGCTACTAACATTACTTTATTGTAAATTTTATAAAAAAAAAATGTGGGGGTGAAGGGGCCACGTGGGAGGTGACAGCGTGGACTGGGTGTGGGACCCACACTTTTCGAAGTTGTCTGTGAAAAAAGGGCTAGTGGCCGTTGTGGGTGGGAAGGTCGGGATTTGGTCCTTTGGCAGTTTCTTACTTTTTATAATTTTTTTTTTTAAATTTTAATATTAAAGGTAGCAGTGAGGACAGGTTAACTCATGCGACTCCGCATGGGAAACGTTGGTTGTGATTTTTTGGACTGTTCCTTAATCCTTACACGTGTCAAAATCTATATACGGAACTTATAGATATCTCCAATGCTTTATTTTTATATATATGCTATTTATATATATAAAAAATAGAGTTTATATAATATATGGTTCACATGTGCTGAAAAATTTACTTTAATCTCTCTCACCTAATGACTTTGTCGTTTTTACTCAATGACTGGTTTACACGACTTTTTTATATTTAGAAAAAGAAAAATCTTGGTTACAACTTATTCATGAAATTAAGCCCTTATATATATAGATTTGCTATAAATACACCCTAAGTGTAGAAAAATTGATATTGCATGAATTTGGATGGTCCACATTAATTATTTCCTCAATAAAAAAAGAAAAAAAAGAAAAAAAAAGCTAATTTGCATGGAAACCAAAAAAACAACAAATAAGTAGCCAAAGCTTATTTAATGTGCTTTAATTGTTTACGGCGTTAAATTCCATAATGATATAGTGTACTAGTACTACTACTACCACCTAAGGCTAAAAAAAGAGAGGCATCTCTGTAAAGCCAATACGAGAGTAATTAATTTTTCTCATATAAAACCTATCCTGCAGGTTACAATAAAATCAGTGAAGTTCCCAAGAACATGAATTCTTTTTTTTTTTTTTTGGCTTAGCAAAAAAGAAAAAGCTTTCATAATGAGTAACGTCAGGATTCAATGTTCCTTGCCCCAGATTGTAAAAGTTGTATGAAATTCTTGGTTTCTTAAACCAAAAATTGAACTCATTTTTGCGTGCGGTTATAAATGTCATTATAATGAATTCATTTTTGCTTGATAATTAGAAATTGTATCAGATTGCCAGTACTATAAATACTTCTTCTTTTTTTATTGAAAGTACTATAAATACTTTCTTTCTTATAAAAGTTCCGTAGATAACACGTGACATATCCAGAACAGATATTAATACAATTAAATGTTCAAGTTCATGTACAACTTCTCAAAAAAAGAAAAAGAAAAAGAGTAAATGTACACCTTACTTCGATAAAGGTAAAGATAATTAAGAATAAGATTTATCCACTTCTCTAAAGATTTGGGTTTAAACTGTTGCTAATTTTGTGTCAAAAAAACATTTAAACTTGAACCAAAATGAAAAACTATTAAGTATATTTTGGTAGAAATGAGTTTTTTCATTTTTCAATTTATTACTCATTAAATAAATTTATCAAGAATTCTGTGCCTTAATGTCATCTTAATTAGGTTCAAATGTCATTATAATGAATTCATTTTTGCTTGATAATTAGAATTGAATCAGATTGCCAGTACTATAAATACACACATACATTCCTATAGAAGTTCCGTAGATAAGCACATGGCTTATGCAGAGCAGATATTAGTACAATTTAAAGGTTCAAGACTTCAAGTTCATGCACACCTTTACTTAGATAAAAGTGAAAATAATTGAGAATAGGGTATATCTACTTCTTTAAAGATTTGGTTTCATTTGGTTGCTACTGAATTTTGTGGCAAAAACATTTGGACTTGAACCAAAATGAAAAACTATTTAAGTATATCTTGGTAGAAATGATTTTTTTCATTTTTCAATTCATTACCCATTAGATAAATTTATCAAGAATTTTGTAGCTTAATGTGATCTTATGTTCAAATCAAATATTTCTCAAAAAAAAAAAAAAAGTTCAAATCAAATGTCCTATCTCTACATCTATTTTTCAATTCATAAGATAAATTTGTTAAGAGTTTTATGTTTAAAGGCATCATAGATTTCAATATCCTATCTCTACTTTGTTGTTTAAAAAAAATGATTAGACAGATTTCAATAATGTGCTAATCTTTTTTTTTTCAAAATAGGAATTTCACATATAAGTCCTAATATCTTGCTATTGAAATAGTAACTCTATTTGACTTGACCAATGGTCCAAATCTGACCTTGACATGCCAATTCAATTTCAATGACAATTATTGCCAGCTTTGAAATTGATTTTCTCAAACCAGTGGATGGGCATTCAATTTCTCTGCAAGACTGCAATGCATTCGGAGTCTGCCAGAGTGGTTGGTTGTGTATCAGTTTGCCATATATTTAAGCTGAGAGTGATGTACAATTATAAAAAAAAAAAACCTGTTTGGTCCTGATCCTAAAAAAAAAAAAAAAAAATCTGGTTGGTCTCTCAGGTTAATTTAACATTTTAATTTAGGATTTTCTCACCATACAATACAATAAATGAAAAGATAAGGTACAACTCAGGAAACAAAAAAAAAAAAATGTAAAATAAAACTTTAGAATTGTATATAGGAGTAAAATGTAAAATATATATTTTTTAACTCTTTATATGGATGCACGACTAGAATTTTGGATATAAGAAAGTTAATATTAAAAATTTCGTTGCAATAAAGCTTTTTTTCTTTTCTTGTAACGGGTGATGCCTTTTAGCTATGGCACTGTGCCTCTCACCATTCTCTTTCACTCCTCAAATCTGATCGCATAGATAGATGATAGATCTTAACAACAAACCAAGGCAAGGAAACAAAAAAAAAAGGTACGTGCAAAGCATAAGCAAATAACAAATGCATGTGGCATGTGCAAAGATATATGTGAATATGGACAATTTGGTAAGTGTCTTGTAACCTAAAGTGATTTTCAAAATCGATGCTGCAGGCTAGCTGTCACTTAGTCCTACTTGCCATTTTCTTGCCCATGCCCTACGCTCAAGTTTACTTTGATATTATCATCTTAACAAGACAATGGGGACGAACCTGAATTTCCACAACACATGCATAGAGAGATTACACTTATATTTTAATTATTATATAAGGTGAAGCACTAAGACAAGGAGATGCCAACTTAATTTATACATTTTTAGCCCTAAGTGCAGAATTCAGATATGGATTTGATTTTTTCAATGCAATCTTTTTAAATTAAACCAATTTCACAGTCTTTGATTTTATTTTTTTAAACATTTCATATGTTGTTACCTGTGCAAGATTAGACAAATTAGCTTCATTTAAGGAGACAACAAAGACAAATAGAATAGCCGTTTGATTAGTATACAAAATACTCCATCATTAATTGTTAATTAACCAGCCAATGGAGGTTTTTATATATATATTTTTTATATATTTTAAACTTATGACGTCCGCTTCATTACGATTGATTAGACTTTATCGGTTAATTTAACTTGAACCCAATTTTTATAAGTTGTTGTGTTGATACTGCAAATCTTGATTTATACGCAGGAGTTAAGTGGACATTAGCCTTTATAATTATCAAACATGTCAAATAATGAATAGGGGTTTTTGTCTTAATTATGAAACACCCACATGGGTAGGATAATGGCATTAATTAATACGTATGGTATAGGAATAGGATAATATGCCGCATGAGGCAGGCCGTACAATGGCGTGTCAGAAAACTATGTTAAAAAGGCATCAACATGACAAGCTGGCCCATTTTTTTCTGTCCTTGACGTTACAAAGATTAGTCCACAAGTATTAGATAATTAGATATGCAAAAGCTTTAAGCAAAAGAGGTGACTGATTTGGTTTTTTGTCACGAGTGCTTCAAATAATTACGAAGACAATTAAAATTAATTTAATGTTTTGTAGCTTAACTATAATATCCACAAAGATTCCCAACTTGTAGAATTGGACAAATAATTTTTTTCCATAAATTGTAAACTCTAGTTTGTTCCACAACTTATTGTCTAATTAATTAAGTGTGGAATAGAAATCTAAATTAAAAGAAAAGTCAGATCGAGTTAGCTAAGAAATAGAGACTAAATAAATGCTAAGCTTCTCGTGAAACTTGCTGACAAAGACTGATCAGAAAAGAGGGGAGGGGGGTACCTCTGAAGAATGAGGGAGTAGATGAAAAGTAGCTCTAGATGGATTCCCCATTCATCTTTCTTCATCTTTCTCTTTCACTCTAGCTCTATTATTGCTCACATCAACCCAAACCGCATCTACCATACTTTCGTTTAACCACCACCGAAATCTAAAAGAAAACACACATAAAAAAGTAGCCAAAAGTAGGAAAAGAGAAAAGAAAAAACAAAAGGGGTGGTCACAACTCACAACTCTCATATATTACATATTGATTGCTTTTGTGTTTCAAAAAACGGATATACATCAACTAATTCAACTCGTAAAATCTCTTATCGTGAAATACGTATAGAAATTGCATTCAAATTGTATTTGCACGTAAAATCATCATTGATTATCGTCATCATGTCATGGACATCATAAATTTTAAATCTAAGTACTTATTTGTTAAAAAATGAAAGATGGCCAGTGCTTATGGAATGCATGTTGCCATGATTTAGGACATTAGAATTAGTTTAAGAAAAGGAATAAGTAGATGATATAGATATGGGGGATCGTGTATATGTGCTTCCCCCCCTTTTAAGGGCAAATTGTGTGCACCTTGACTTGTGGAGATAGTTTCTTTATCTTTTCTTCCATTCAACTTAAAGTTGTTCTGGTATTCTACATGTGATCTCCAACCTTTTACTCTCAGATAATGAGAATCTCTCTCTCTCTCTCTCTCTTTATAGCTTTGTTTTTTCTTTTTGGGAATCTCATTCATCACCTCCACAAACATATAAAACCAACCTTTGAATATGTCAGGGCTCACTCTTCCTTGTCAGAGACAGAGAGAGGTTGATAATTAATGAATAAGGTTCCTCAACACAGCAAAGCAAAGCAAAAAAATTGAAAGTACCCTTTATTTCTTATCCTTCTCTTTTTCTTTTCTTTTCTTTTTTTTTTTTTTTTTTTTTTTTTGCTTTCAAAGTTATAATTGTCGTTATAAGTAACACACATATTGTGATGTTTGTTTACTGTGATGATGGGGTCTGTTGAGCTATCATTATATCTTGTATTGGAAACATACCTTACTTGTGCTCAAGATGCTTGAAAAGGAGTTAGCTTTATATCTATCTCCAGTCTCTGCCAGGAAAAAAAATTTGACCGTTAGCTTAGGAGAGAGATTATAGAGAAACTACATGCACTCATGGGGTCTATGGGACCCCTCTCTAAAATAAAGCCAGAGCACTCGATTCTCTTCTATCTATGTGATGGCATTTTTATTCACTGCCTACCCTTCTATATTATCTTTACCTTTCATGACAAATCTACCAAATGCGACTTCACTCTCAAAATCAATTTCCCATTTCAAGAAGCTACCAAAAACCTTTTGAGAAATATAAGGAGTTGTGTATTCAAAGGAAATAAGCTGAATATGGCAAGGGTTACTATACTAACATGTATATTATGTACTCCCAAAAACAGAGAGAGATTTTTACTTGGGAAAAATAGTTCTGCAAAATCACGTTTCCCTATGCATTTTGTTGTTGTCTTGTTGATTTTTTTCTCATGGTTTTCACCTAAGAGTTTTCAGCTTTCATGGCATGTCGCCATGTGCATTTGCATTTCTGAACATGCTCAACTTTAGGACAAGTCATTTCGCATTGAAGAGTGATGCATGTTCCAAAGGACAACGTTACCTGTTTCCTTTACTCATGATTTATTATTTGACATGAAATATACAGTACAAAGTTATTTTGGCTAGGTAAGTTCAACCGGTATTCGTGGAATAAAATATTTGGAGTTTTGAATCTTGTTTACATTAAAAATTGACTGATATTTTTAATTAATTATAAAAAATGAGTCATCATGAGACGGATGTCCTATGATTTCTTTTCAGACTTTAATTGTGAGATAATCAGATAGATGTTTGCGATAAAATGTATAAGAATAGTCTTGCCCCTTTAATTTTTATTTCCTATAGGAACTTAACCAATGTTTGAAATAAACGTTTACATTTATGCAATGACATGCTCTCACAAATAATGTCAAAATAGATGTCCTACTTACGTATTCGAATTCAAATCGAAATAATTAGCTATTATGTTTCCTTTCAAAAAAAGAAAAAAAAAAAACAAAACAAAAGAACTGCCATGTTCCGTTCACACATCTTTCTAGTTTCTTCGTGGATAATTATTGGTGAATATTTTATTAGTCACACTCATATCATATGTCATATCTTTCACTAGTGGGAAATCATATGACAAGTCCATGTTTAACAAGGTAAAGATATGTTTATCTTATATCTAAAGCAAATAATATATTTTCTCTAATTATATATATAATTATATATGTGTGTGTGTTTTTTGAGAAATAAACACACAAACAAAGGAGAATGAATAAATGTCTAATACAAAAGTACACCATAATTCCGCTCAAAAGTTATAGACGTATATATAAGCATGAACGTATTGAAGCTTATTTATATACATGTTTAATGTTCTTGTAATTGGGTGTGTGAGAGAAGAAAAAATCAATCATTTCCTATTAACAAGTTCATTCTCACTTCAAAGTTAAGTTATGTGTTACGGGAGATGCACCTATTATACATATCCCCATAAAAAATGAAAATTGATTCAAAGGAAAAAATAACATAGTTAACAGATTCTTTTTTTTTTTTTTTTTTGGTAGCCCCCTTAAAAAGCATTTTACTTCTAATTAAACCCTAAATTTTCACTAGAAAAATTCTTAAAAGTCTGATACAAACAACAACAACTGCCTCGATGATCAACTAGATTGTCAAGTTGGGTATGGTGGATAGACTATCAATTTGGGAGGATAACAAACTGAATCAAAGATTGCATATGAGGATCCTCTGCTTTTGTAATTCCATATCTTTTATAGGATGTTATGAATGAGACGTCCCTAATATGTTTAAAATAGCTTATATGTTTAGAAAAAAAACTATAATATGGTAATAATACAAGTTTCTTAGGGGAAGGGATCTTCTATTTGTTAAAGGGATAACTATATATGTCTAAAAATAGATATTGAGATCCGATGATAAATATTGGAAATATCAATCATATTTCCAAATTACACAATAAGATCAAGGCCTAAGATTTCCCACAACATTTCACACGATGAGTCTTGGGGACTTAACAAAAATTTTGCAATATTCTCAAATTAGTTTATCATTTTTCACATTCCCATGTGTGAGATGATAGGATAATTTGAAAATATTGTAAAACTGTTGTAAGCTTTATGGTAACATGATAATGACTATAGGATAGAAACTTGAGAATTGAATTTGAGTATAAGAAATATTAAGGGCCAGATGGGTAAGAGAATTTTTGTTTTATTTTCAAAACAGTATAAAAACAATTTTCAAAAAATTGAACTTGAAACTAGTTTTTAGATAATAATTTTTATATTTTACGTGCTTGGCTCTCACTTTTAAGAACAATTTTCAAAATACTAAAAACAAAATTAATTGTTTGGGAGACCATTTTTATTTTTGAGATAAAAAAAATGCATTTATAAAAAGTAATGTGTAAAATCTGTAGATTACTTTTTTTTTTTTTTTTTTTTTTTTGTGGATAATGATAAGGGAATAGAGCTCATCATTTTTTTTTTTTTCAATGATAAGTTTGAAATTTGAAATGTGAGAATTCTTTTTGTGATAAAGATAAACTCCTAAATTTAAGAGATAAAAGAGTTTGGACAAATATATAGAGTCTACTGTTTTCAATTTATTTACAACTATGTTGTTAAAAACATTTTCCGTATCCTGAAAACACCCTTAAGCTGTTTTCAAAATCCTGTTTTAAATCAAGAAAATAGGATACAATTTTTTGAAAATTGTATTTAGAAAATATTAGCCAAACAATAAATTCAAGTGTGGGACCCACCATTTTATAGATTGCAAAAAAAAAAAAAAAAAAACTATATTTAAATACTCTTACCAAACATCCCCTAAGTGTTTAAGATCTTCATCCAGATTTACTGCAATGTTTGTTGTTTTAATATTTTATTTATTTAATATGTCTTGTAAATTATCGAAATTTCAATTGATAAAACTGATATCTAGGCTAAAATATATATAATAGATGAAATCGATATTATTGCACTCTTATAATCTAATTTTTTTTCTTTTCTCTTTCAAATAAATAAAAGGATATTTTTCAATTTAAAAGTCTAAAAAGATAATCATTATAATTTTTTTTTCCTTTAAATAATGCTTTCCATGACGTTGGTATATATAATGCATAAGAAAATGGAACCCAAAAGGGTCGTGGAAGGATGTGGTTATGAGAGGACATGTCATGTGACCCAAGCCCAAAACTTCTGAGCGTGGGAGCCTCTATTGCTCAAAACACTTCAGAGCAACAATTTCGAGCCCACAAAACCCACTTCGCACGGAAGCCCTTTTCTTTTTTTTTTTTTTTTTTTTTGATAACAGAGACTAATGCACACACATGGAGTGGGAACCTAGGCTTAAAATTGTTAAACAAATCAGTAAATTAGATTTTGAAGAAGACATCATAAATTAATTAATGAAAATATTTAATGTTAACCAAAAAGAGATAGATCAACTCAAAAAAGAAGTAAAATCAACTAACCCACATAAAATTAATAAAAGAAAAGGGAAACCTTCTTCTCCATCTTTTTAATAAAACTACCTGTTGACACAGTTTTTCTTTTTAAGGTTAATTTATAAATTTGAAAATATTATAAGTAGATATTTATAAGAAAGTCTTCATTTTTGTTAATACTACAATTTATCATTATATAGAGTTGCCAAAACAAAATATAAATAAATGTCTTCTCTTTCCCTCATGTTTTTCTTTGAGGCATAAGCAGACGTAATTTTCTTAATACTCAATATATTTTATACTTTCTTCCTCACATGTTTGTATGTCTGTCGTTATTTTACACAATTTTATAGTTTTGAAAAATATTTTCCTTAACTCTCTTGAGGTGTTTAAATTTGAAATACCCTTCTACACTGAAATTGGAGTATATTTCAAATTGGCTTTTTTAATATAGAAATATAAAGAAAGATCAGTTCATGCAATATAGAAATAAAAATATTTTTTTAATTTAGAAAAAAAAAAACTTTGAACACGGGCGTAGGTTAGTACTACTATTTAAAGGCTTTTCCCTATTTGGAATGGACTTTTCACAAGCTAGTACTACTATAAAATGGAGTGTGTATATATAATAAAAAAGCGCGCGCGTGTATATATGTGGGTGTGGGTGTGGAAGTTGTCTTGATAAATATATTAGCGTCGCAACTTTACCCCACCAAATAAAAATTCCTGGCTCCGCCCCTGCTTACCAGCTCATTATTGGAAGGTTCCAGTGCGTTTGAGGCACTGATTCAAAAATCCAAGAGAAAAGAAAACAACTCACGTTGAAAAAAAGAAAAAGAAAGAGAGAGACTCACCTAACCAAAAAAAAAAAAGTTAGGATTAAGAAAAAAAAGAGAGAAGGATTCCTGTTAGTCCACCTATCAAGTCTTAACCATTTCTTTGTCTTATTTTTGGAATTTGTGGGTTCCTTAGTCCTAACTCATTTTTTTTTTTAGGAAAAAAATAAATAAATAAATAACACTTCTACCATAAAACAGGTACAATAACTTCCATCCATAAATTTAGATATTACCACATATCTTTATTTTTTCTGAACTGCAACCTAGTTAACAAAACAAAACATAAACAAATGTCTTCTTTTCCCCTCCCTCTATTTCTCTTTGAGGCAAAAGCAGAGGTAAGTTTCTTTACTCAATATTTTTTATGTTTTCTTTTTCACATGTTTGTATGTCTGCCTTTATTTTACACTAGTTTATAGTTCTGAAAAGATTTTAGTTAACTCTCTTTAGGTATTCAAACTTATGGCCAAGAGACTAATCGGTTTTTGGTGTAGGTGGGGATTAAATCCCAGATATCTTATTCAACTATCATAAACTTTACCAGTTAAGTTAGCTAAAACTCACTTTAGGTGTTCAAACTTGAAATACTCTTCTACACTGGAATTGATGTATATTTCAAACAAAATTTAGCTACAAAATTGGTTGTAGCCTTAGGCTACAACCTTTGAACGTGATTCGGAGACCATTATGACTTCTTTGAAAAATGGGGTCAATCTTCTTCTTCTTTTGGTCATTTAATTAGTGATACGCGTACTTTAGCTAGTTCTCTTTTGAATTATTCTTTCTCTCATATTGTTAGGCTAGGCAATGTTGTTGCACATGCCTTAGTGAGGAGAGTTTTTTTTTTTTTTTTTTTTTTTAAATCTTTTGCACTGTCTGTTTGGATGGAGTCTGTTTCTCCAGATACTTCGTCACTTGTTACTACTGATTTACCAGCACCTTTATAATATTCATCAAAGTGTTGTTTCTCAAAAAAAAAAAAAAAAAAAAGTAATGAACAAGAGTTCATGTCCAAATATAGTCCACGTTAGAAGAGTCCATGATTTTGGAGCTGTGCACGGTCACATTAGTAAGTCTACATTTGGTAGCAATAAATTTAGAGTTAAATCTATTGTAAACTTCCATTTTATCTTAGTGGATTTCTTTTCTTAGAGTTGGTGGATAAGCCTTCGGAAAATTTTTCCTATCTAGGGTTTTCTTCTTGTCACCATATCAGTCACTGCAGTGTTTAATTTCTATTGTTTTATGTTTTGCAGTATGGTGTATAATTGTTTAGCCTAGATTTAAATCATGTTAGCATAATTCATTGCTTAAATTCACTTAGCTTTAAAATTGGTTAATTAGCATAATCAGGGTGTAAATCTCCAACACAATACTCATGCTTATTTAGTAAGCGAGATTTTTTACTGCATCTTAATGGGGAAAAAAAAATTTCAATTTTATTACTCAATTTTCACAATGTAAATATCGTGAAGATCTAAGTCATGTCTCATGTTGGAGTGACAGCCTGTATTACTCAACACAGTTTTCACAATTTTATATTTTCTTCCTCACATGTTTGTATGTCTGTCTTTATTTTACACAATTTTATAGTTCTGAAAATATTTTCCTTAACTCTCTTTAGGTATTTAAATTTGAAACACTCTTCTACACTAGAATTGGAGTATATTTCAAATTGTCTTTTTGTATATAGAAATACAAAGAAAGAACAGTTCAGAGGCTAGCTAGTACCACTATTTAAGTATAAACAAAATCAAAAGATAATCTGGTAAAATATATCTCTAACTCCTACTAAAACACTACCTACAAAATAGTATCGCTCTTTATTTAGAGATTTGAACTACTCCAACTCCCATATTCCTTCAATCACTAAGCTCAAGTTTTCAATTTTATTTTTAAGCTATTTTTTTTTTTTATATTATGATTATTTTAATTTTTATACCTTTATCAAGTCTTAACCATTTCTTCTTCTTCTATTTTGAATTTTTGGGTTCCTTAGTCCTAACTCATGTTTTTTGTTTTGTTTGTTTGTTTGTTTATTTATTTATTTATTTTTTGTTTATTTTAATTTTCTTCTTCTTTATTTTGAATTAAAAAAAAAGAAAAAAAAAAGACTTCTACCATAAAACAGGTACAATAACTTCCATCCATAATTTTAGATATTACCATATATCTTTATTTTTTTTACAACCTAGTTACCAAAACAAAACATAAATAAATGTTTTCTCTTCCCCTCCCTCTAATTCTCTTTGAGGCATAAGCATTGGTAATTCTCTTAATACTCAATATTTTTTTATATTTTCTTCTTCACATGTTTGTATGTTTGCCTTTATTTTACACTAGTTTATAGTTTTGAAAAGATTTTACTTAACTCTCTTTAAGTGTTCAAACTTTTTTATTTTTTTATTTTTTTTAAGAGAGTTTCAATTTATGAGATCTGCTCTTGAGAATGCTTTTTATCATTAGACCAAAACACCAATCAATTTTTGGTGTAGATGGAGATTGAACCACAGATCTCTTATTCAACTATCAGAGACTTTACCAGTTGAGCTAACTGGAACCCACTTTAGGTGTTCAAACTTGAAACACTCTTCTACATTGGAATTGGTGTATATTTCAAATTGTCTTTTTGTACATAGATACACAAAGAAAGAGCAGTCCACACAATAATTTTAAATGGTCATTTTGTATATAGAAACGTAAAGAGAGAAACAGTCGATGTAATATTGAAATAAAAATAAGTTTTTAATTAATAAAAAAGAGCCTTTGAACAATCGGTTGCCATACAAAAAATTTATTGGTATACATTAGTTTTTTTGTTTCCAATTAGAACCTCAATGATTGTACACAGACAAAGTTTAGCTACAAAATTAGTTGTAGCCTTAAGCTACAATCTTACTCAATATCTTTTTATTGGAGATGAATTTTGATAAATCCACCATTGGATTACACCTTCTTCTTATATCCTCTATAATTGCAAATTTTCTAGAAAATTAAAGATCAATAACTATGCCATTAATAAATTGTTTAAATTGCAAGTTATTTTAGTTTTAAATTATGAATAAAATATAAGCTTATAGATCATATAGTAAAGAATATCGGTTGAATTTTCAAACTATGTAGTAATGTTTATTGAGTAATATTGTAATTTTAGGTTACAACTAATTTTGTAGCTAAACTTTGTCCTTGTACAAATGTTTGTTGCCATATTCAATAAATTTTTCTTCCATATTGGCCAAATCAATTGTGACTGTTTAAGGGCGAGTTTTAAATTTTCATTTATTATTGATTCATGACAAATATATTAAATGTATTGGCACAAATAAAATGTTTTTAATTATAGGCAAATTGCTATTTTCCATGTGGAATTATTTTTATACATCATTCTAAATAGATCAAATGGTGTGCCACTTGTTATCTTTGTATGTATCTGCCCATTGTGAGATATAACTTTTATTTTATAATAAAGTGCTTTATATTAAGAGGTTTCTTATTGTAATGAAGAATCTTCAAGAGGTTTCTTTAAGTAATGAACAAGAGTTCATGTCCAAATATAGTCCACGATAGAAGAGTCCACGATTTTGGAGCTGTGCACGGTCACATTAGTAAGTCTACATTTGGTAGCAATAAATTTAGGGTTAAATCTATTGTAAACTTCCATTTTATCTTAGTGGATTTATTTTCTTAGAGTTGGTGAATAAGCCCTCGGAAAGTTTCTCCTGTCTAGGGTTTTCTCCTTGTCACCATATTATTGCATTATTTAATTTCTATTGTTTTATGTTTTGCAGTATGGTGTGTGATTGTTTAGCCTAGATTTAAATCATGTTAGCATAATTGGTTGCTTAAATTCACTTAGCTTTACAATTGGTTAATTGACATAACTAGGGTCTAAATTTCCAATACAACACTCAAGCTTTGTTAGTCAGCGAGATTTTCTACTACATCTACATGGTGAAAAAAATTTCAATATTATTACTCAATTTTCACAATGGAAATATCGTGAAGATTTAAGTCATGTCTCACGTTAGAGTGACATCCATATATGTATTTTACTCATGGGGTTTGTGGCTCATTATACTAAGTGTGCTTCCAAGGTATATACATCAATCATGCGAAGAACTCTTAGTTTATGGTGATCCAATATTACATCCATTCCAATTTTATTTGACAGAAAGATAAAATGCATTTGTTGAATTAACTACAACTAACTTGGTTCTTCGCTAAAGAGGATGTCAAGTCAAAGCTGCTCCAACATGTGATTTCATGAAGTGTCCAATCCTTATGATGAGCCAAATTACATGAAACACAACACAATGAAAAACTATAGGTAGATTCTTAGGAAATGTGAAAGCAATTTAAATGACATTTGACAATTTTATTAATTTTGGGGGCATTCATTTATTTTGGTGAAATTTGTAGTTAAAATGGTGATTTCTATTATCTAAAGGGAATTTTGTGCAATTTTTCAAAGTTAAGGGCCACAATGCAATTTTTGGGATGTTTAGGGGGGGGGGGTTTAATGTTATTTTGATAAGGTTGGTCCAATATAATCTTAAAAAAAAAATTGATCAAAATATAATTTTGGGGAAAATCTTGAAGTTAATGTGATTTTTAAAAAAAATTGGGGGTAAAAATGTAAGTTTAAAAAATGTTGAACCTCCTCTTGTTGCTCAAAATTTAGTTCTGACTTGAAAGGACCCAATATTTTGTCTCTAGCCTAAAACAAAAACATGAATATTGAGAGTGAATGTATAAACTTAATTAATTTCTTTCACATATTTAAAATGATTGTTTATGTTTATGTACATATTTATGTTTATTTATTTTTTGGTTAAATTCATTAAATGAATAACAAATAATTAAATCAAAGTTGATAGTTTTATAGATTGATGTTACCTGTAAAGGATTTTAAATTCTTTGGAGAATAAGTTGAACTTTATTTTGTTGAAATATTTGCATTTATTTCTGAAAACTCTAATGCATGAGAGAGAGAGAGAGAGAGAGAGAGAGAGTAATATATATATATATATATATTACTCCTCCAAGTTGATCTATAAGGTTGATGTTGTCGTACAATACAAATGCCTACATATGACTCGAGAATAGATGAAAATAAATGTGTATACAGGTTTGTGGTTTGAAGACAAGGAACTATAATATACAAAGAGATAATGTCAGATCACGTTGTAACTCACAGATCAAGATAATTAATCCAAAACTTTATCATGAAAATAATTAAATCAAATTATTTCACAGTAAAAAAATTCATCAATATGAGTATAGCCAAAATACTTGTACAACGATATGTGTATAACTATTCTCATACCAAAACAATTTAAAAGTCTTGTTAGTTTTAACAAATTTGTGTCATTATCCCATCTATGGCTTCTTTTTCAAAATTTTTCATATTAGTCATATATGATCAAAATTGTTTTTATTTTGTTTCTAAAAAAACAAATTGTTTTTATTTCACTTTTAAATAATACCATGTTTTTAGATATCTCAAAATATAATAAAGGATCAATAAAGACATGACAGGTACATTTATATGTTGTGAAATCACATGATTACACTAAATTATTTGGTAACATTTATCAATTATACTAATATATACTACAATTCAAAAATTAATTTAGTTAAGTTCTCACATGCAATGTTGTTACATTTTATTTAAATTTTCCAGCTATAAATCAAAGGTTTATGTTTATGTGCATGTTTATATAGAGGTTTATGTTTACAGGTAATTCTGTTAATTTTTCAATTATAATATTGAAACGTATAGAAAAAGTTCATCTATTAAAATGTAAAATAGCATAAAATATCTTACTCTAAATACATAATAGCCCACAATATGAATTTGTTAACAATATTAGATATATTCATGTGAACCACAACAAAATAGAAAGCTACTCAGTTAGTTAATATGCATAACATACGCGTATTGTTCATGTACGTATGTAATTATCAAAAAATCTCCCATTAGACGTTTGGTTTCCATTTATACAGAAATAAACTGGTTTCTTTCAATCAAAAAGTATAATTGCCGTTGTTGTATTCGGGTAACGTAATAATTGCCTACAAATACACATGTATATAGAAAGTAAGAATCTAAAAATTCTAAACCAATCCAACTGCTATAAAAAACGATAAATGCTTCCTTATTCCAATTCAACTATATAGGTGCTATCTATAATTTACTCTCTTTTATTTATTTTACACTTTTTTAATTTTTTTTAATGCTCTTTTGCTTATATTTGTTATTTGCATCATTCCTCCTCAAAATTGGACATGATTTTTTTTTTCTTTTCCTGCATATATCTGGATATGATTTAATGTTATATTCTATTGAATCTATTATATACATTTATTATATATAAATATAAATATAAATATATATATATATATATATATATATATAGAAGTGCTACGTCCACAACATGTTATGAACACAGTATTTCTCATATGTGTGTACATAATTTTCACTTAGTAAGTTATTATTAACTTCAGGATAGGAAACAAAAAAAAAAAAAAAAAAAACACTTTTGGACAGATTGAAAGGTAAAAGTCTTTTAAAGATCCGGATTGATATGTGATGACTAATAAGTGAAGGATCTTGGATTAAGTTTTTGGATGAATATTAGTTTTATTAATGACTATTGAGATAATTTTCTTTATTAAATTAGATTATTTCAAATTAAATTGTTTAGAATATTCTATATAGCCCATAAGACAGATTTTTGTATTTATCTCCAAAAATATATATGACAAATTCTTCCATATTTTTTGTTGCATTTTTTTAAAAAGTAAATTAATTATACACATACTATGCAAGTATGCATGTAACGTTTCTTTCTCTATTTCCTTAGTTTTTTGCCAATTTTTCTAAACTCACTTTTCTTGAATGATACCGAATTATAGATGTACGTACATTTATCATATTATACACTTACTATATATTACTAACTATGGAAAGTTAAATTATTCTATAAATATCAGGATTTCTTATTCATTTAGAACATTAAATTATTTGTTCATAAAAAAAAAAAAAAAAAAAGAACGTTAAATTATTTTCTTTGTATTGTTATGTTGGTGATCTCACCCTAACGGGATTACCATCCATACCATTGGTACCATTGGAACCTTCAATAGTAGTAGAGCCCATGGCTTGTAAGAGCATCACAGCCCAAATGCTATATGGCATATGTTGAGATATTTTAGCATTTCAGCCTTCAAATGTTGCTCCAGCCAGACTTGCAAAATGTGCCAATTGTAAAAAATTTTACAATACTGCTACAGTACCATCTTTTTTCTAAGATGGTACTGTAGCAACATTGTATAATTATAAATTATTATTATATTATCTCATTCTTCTCTCTCTTCCTTTTCTCTCTTTCTTTCTGCTCTTTCTTCTTCTTGCTCTCTGATTCTTCTCATTACCTTCACTCTATGGCAACTCTCTGATTCTTCTCATGTCCTTCTCCGGAAACTCTCTAGATCAGCATGGTGGGCTTCTAGATCGACGAGATCAGCGCGGTTGAGTTGGAGATCGGCGTGGTGGGTTTCTAGATCGGCGGTGGTGGGTCTTCGCGTTTTTCCTTCTCCGACAACTCTCTCTCTCTCTCTCATTTTTCCTTCTCCACATGGGTCAACAAAATCAACTTCCTTCAAGCTTCCTAGCGGTAAATTCACTTCCTTCGAGCTTCGGCGGTGGTGGGTTTGGTTTTTTACTGTGGGTTGCTGTTTTGTGTGTGTGTGTGTGTGTGTGTGTGTGGTGTTGATGGTCGGAGAGGGTGGTGGTGGTGGTGTTGGTGGTCGGAGAGGGCAGTTGGTGCAGCGGCGTGGCTACGTGGGTCTGGTCTTTTCTCTGTTTTTTTTATTTTTTATTTTTTATTTATGGTAGATTATGGGTTGCTGGTGGTGTCAGTGTGTGTAGTGCAGCGATGGTGGTGATTGTGGTTCTTGAATAGAAAGAAAGAGAGAGAAAGAATAAATAATGTGTTGTATTGTATGATAGTGATTGTGGGATATATTATTTTATTGTTTAGAAATATTATTTTAATGAGTAGAATAGAAAAATAAAAGTTGGGATGTTGGGAGTATTGTAAAATTGTATTGTATAATTGATAAAGTGACTTTTTGGAATGGTAAAATAGTAAGAGAGATGCTACGTCTACAACAATTTTACAACATTTTTACAACAAATCACAGGTGGTTAGTTGTTATTGGTTCAAATTTGAAACTAACACTAAGATTACTTTTTTGCCCCAACAATAACAACCAGTAACAACTTGCCACTTAGGATTTGTTGTAAAAATGTTGTAGACATATTATTTTTCGGTAAAATAAGATGATATGAGAATTCTGGCTGTGGATGCTCTAAGAAAGAGAACATATCACCAAGGTACCACCATCATCATCATCACCACCATAACTACCCTCCTTTTCCACCAACCCATCGACAATCACTCATTCCATTAATTTGTTGAACATGGTTTTTCAAACCATTATAGGACAAATTTTATGACTGGTTACATCTGTTTCATATTACAATTATCATCAACAGATTGTATATCCTAAAGAACTACCATTGTGAGTGGGGTTGGTGTAGTGCCTTTTACCCATAATATTTACGAAGTACACAAAGATTTCACATTGCACGAGAAATTTTGGGAAAATATTGAAGAACTTCATAGTCAAACTGAAAATATTTCTGACGAGGCAGAGACTAAGATCATAAAACAAGAACAAGAAAGATTCAGATTTTTGATAGAATCAGACCCCAAAGAATTTAACAAGATCTACTTGAAATTTAAGATTACATCGTCTGGGGGTAACATATAAGAGTCTAATGATCAAAAGGATGGAAAAGTTTCAAGTCTTGGTGAATATTTTCTACAAAAATGGGAAATAGAGAAGAACACAGGAAAACAAGATAATGAAAAAATAGGAGCAGATCAACCTAGGAACCAAACGACACAATTTCGCAAACCCAGGAGAAGCCAAACATGTTGTTGATCACTAAGTGGGGATGCTCCCTCCGGCAGCATTAGCAAACCTTTTCAGAACTGGTTAGGAATGGGCGCCACTACCCCAGCCAGGTTCTGTTCCAAAAAAAAGTCATAACTTGAGATAAAATCATAAATCGACTTTCTGTCATTTGAATGATTAGTCATATAGTTTGTTTTATATATTTTGTCTCATGTATTTTTATTTTTTATTTTTTATTTTTATAACGTTTTCGTGTGTTTATATTTTCAAGACAATATTTGTAACTTTTTTAACTTGGTTTGCTTATCTGTATATATTAAGAGGATTCAGAAAGTTAGTTATTGTTTTTTTTTCCTGTCAAAAATACCTGTAAATTAATTAACTAACAACTTAAAAATGGGATTAAAATAATAAATTGGCAAAAAAAAGTTAGTTATTGCTTTTTTTACTGACAAAAATACCCCTACCTAAAACTTAAAAATTGGGTTAAAATAGTAAATTGACAAAAATAATGAATTCTTACTACTACGTTGAAATGTCTTTCTACTTCTAATAAACTCCTACTTTTACGTTAATTTAAATTCATACTTCTATTCACTAACTCCCTACAAAATAGGATCACTCTTTTGTTAGTTTTAAAACTTTTCCAATCTACAAAACTCACCTCACGTTTTTTGGTTTGTTTATAAATTGTAGTTTGTTATCATATTGTAATACATTTCTTGGAATTTTATATTTTAGTTAAAATGACCATTAAAATCTCATTTGATTCTTCCAGTAATGAAATACTCAATGACATTAATTTTCGATCATGAAAGTGTCATTGTATTATAGGTAAATTGCTATTTGCCATGCGGCATTGTTTGTCCACATCATTCTAAATAGATAAAATATTACGCCATTTGTCATCATTGTGTGCATCAACAAGTTGTGGGGTCTTACTTTTATGTTATATTATAGATAGATAGACAAAATAGATTGGGCATAGAAAGCCCACATGAGCATTGCATATCTATACAAATATATTAATAGCCAAAGTTGAGAGAAAATTCAATTAAATTTTAAATTAGAGTCTAATTTTGCACATGTATCTCATCTAATTTTTAAATTTGTGTGTCAAGTAAATTATTAGGTGCAAAATCAAAGAGTCTAAATTCAATTAGATTTTAAATTGAATTTTAATTGGAGTTCAATTTTGCGCCATGTGTCTCATCTAATTTTTTAATTTTTGTGACAAGTGAATTACTGGGTGCAAAAATTGAAGAATCTAAATCTAATTAGATTCTAATATATATATATATATATATATATATACACTATTATTTAAGGGGTTTCTTCTGTTTGGACCGGATTTTTTTCCCCTAAAATATGTCTATTTTCCTAGGTTTAAATAGAGACAGAACTAAAATGCAACAAAGTAAAAATATATCTTTAACTCCCACTAAAATATTGCCTACAAAAAAGATTATTCTCCCATTAACCCACTTATTCAGAAACAAACTTTACGTTTAAATTTTTCTCTTTCTTTATTTTTTTAATTGGCCGAATGTATATATATAGTTAAACCCACGTTAAAAAATTTTCATTTATTTTTTTATTAGAAACCCACGTTAAAAAGTTACTATTTTTTTGGGTAAAATTTAATAAAGTGCATTAATTATAATTTGGGATTATTACATTTTTCAATCACAAAAAAATCTAGGGGTGTGATGAGTGTTATGCATTTGTACCAAATATTAAAATTATAATTGATGCAAATTATTAAATTTTACAAAAAAAAAAAAAAAAAAAGAACCTCTAAGCATGCGCTTGAGCGCGTGCTTAGAGGCTAGTATATATATAAGTGTGATTGTTTTTAAATGTATCTGTGCATATGCATAAGGTTACACATTAATATAAATAATAAGCCACTATTACCCAATTAATGCTGTGACAATTTTAAGCAAAAAAGGAGATATCATAAATTTGTTGTGAAATATTATACCCCATCAAGTGGTGTAGTTATTACAAAATATGTTACTCTAGTTACTCCATTATCTTATGTAGGGACTAAAATGTTGGTTTCTTTTATACCATATTAGGGTTCCTTGATGATTCAAGATCGTTCTTGATGATTGAAATGATAAATTTATTCTTTAAGGCTTTTAGTATTTGGGTTATGGTGGATTTGGTAGTTGGTAATGATTTTATGGTTGGAGATGATTAAGTGGGTGTTTGCCTTTACTAAGGTTTCGGTATGATGATGATTGATGGGTTACATGGAAATGATTATAGATTGAATGAATTGTGACTACTTTTAGAGAGTCACCACCTCCAAAGAATGAGTCTACCTCAAGGGACTACTCAAAGAGAAATACTAGTGAGAAAGTAAGGTGTTGGGGAGAGAACATGTTGGAGAAACTCCTTAAGTAGTTAATATAATATATAGAGACCACCACTTGGCCCAAAAGACCTAAACCCAATGGGTATGAGCTCAACTATGTTATATTAACCATTAATTCTTCTCGTTAGTATCTAACGTGAAACTTTACTGCTTAATCAATCATTATACTCATACATGAATATTTCAACGCAAAAAGTAGATAACAACTTGATTATTCTTCCATTCATATCTGATAAGGGTTACATTGCTTAATATATATAGCTCATGCCTTATTCCCATTAGCCATACATGGCACATTACCATTGGCTCACTAATTCAGCATATACTATACAGAATAAACACGAGATTAATGTACTATATATGCATTGTAACCCTATCAATTTATCAATAACTAATTCTATGACTAACTTTAAGAATCCAGGGATTTTGGGACCTAAGCCCTAATGATATTTAAATTAAGGCATTTTATATATTTAAATTTAATCCAATAATATATATTTTTATTTGAAATCTATTCTTATAATTTGTTTAGATTCATAAATTTTTATTTTTCTTTATAATGAATTTCTTGTTCATGTGTAGTTGTTTATGTAAATTTTTTGAAACTTTTTTTTTGAAAAAAAAATTATTTTCTTTTTATATTTTACATTTTCTTTTTATTATTATATTATGTTCATTGCTAGTAACAAATTATCTAGAGAATCTTTTTTAGACTTGATTAATTTTTCACAAAATTTCATGTTTTTTGTTAACAACTGGGATATATATATAAATCTACAAAGATTATTTATTTTTAAACAAAGAAATGAGTGGACAGTGGTATACCTACAGTTTGTTGAATTTTTTTTTCCTATTTTTATGTTTTGTCTTTGATAAACAATTGACTAATGCTACATCCACAAAATTTTCACAACAATTTCACAATGAATCTAAGATGGTAATCTGTTTTTGGTTCTAATTTAGGCTCACCATTGACATCATATTTTTGCTTTTCAATAATAGATTGTTACTTAAGATTTGTTATAAAAATGCTGTAAACGTATCATTACTCTAAACAATATCCTTTTTAGTAATGCTAGGAACACCAAAATTTTGCAATATTCCTAAATTAGCATAGCAAAAAAATTTAAATTAGATATTTTTTTTTTCGAGAAACAAACACACACACACACACGCACACAAGAGAGAGAAATGAGTTTTAACATAAAAGCACATCACAACTTCACTTAAAAGTCATGGTAACTTTTAAGGGAGGGTGAGGCACACCATAACTCCATCAAAAGCCGTGAGTGCGTTAACATGTTAATTTAGAAATGTTATGTAATTATTTTAACGTTTTGGTGTGTCCAACTATCCATTACATTACTCTTTTTTTAAAATTTTTATCTATTATCTAATATTTGAATCCTAATTAATACTCTTATAGTATAGAAATATCCCTATTGGTTAAAATTTGAGGACCTTGTTTCACTTGTGGGTCTTAAGCGATTACCTAATTGGCATAGTGATAGGGTCATCAGCCCTAAGTACCGATCAAAACTTCATATTACAACTAGATTGTCTCTAAAGTCATTCTAACTATCGATTGATAGTCGATTCCCATATGATGATTTTGCTTCCTTTTTTTTATTCTAACAAAATGAAAGCCTAATTATATGTAACATAGTAGGTCAAATATAATGTAACATAGAATCAATCAAGGGGTTGCCTAACACTCCTTTGCAAATTTAATGCAGAATCCCATAGTAATCTTGTGAAGACTTTTAGTGAAGAGATCTATAGTATTTGATTGGGAAAGGGAGAAAAATAAACAAGATGGTTTCTAGGTCAGATAATACTACAAAAAACGTGGGTTTTAGCTGCGTTTCAAAAACGCAGCTATAGACCCTAAAAACATAGCTATAGGCTATAGCCGCATTTACAAACGCGGCTTTTACTGCGCGACAATAGCCCCCTACGGAGTCTATAGCCATGTTTTTTTAAATGCAGGTACAGGTCCCCCTATAGCTGCATTTTTCCACCCGCTATAGGCTGAGACTTATAGTTGCGTTTTGTAAAAAACACGGCTATAGACCCACTTTGGGTTACGTTTAAAACGCAGCTATAGGTACAGTTTTGGCTGCGTTTCAAAAACGCAGCTAAAGCCTCCTATAGCTGCGTTTTTGAAATGCGGCTATAGGTTTTTTATTTATTTATTTTAATTTTGGTTTTTTTTTTATTTCTCCCAAAAAATTCAAAATTAAACGCAAACCCAAAAAATTCAAAACCAAACACAAACCCAGAAAATTCAAAATCAAACACAACATACTAACAATACAAACACAACGTGCTCCAAAATATAAGAACACAAACCCATGAATCTCCTCTCATTCAACAAAACCAACCCAAATCTAACACTAAATCCATTCAAGGAACACAAAAGCACAAGCTCAGAAACACAAAAGAACAAGCTCAAGAACGCAAACCCATTTAAATATAAGCACAATATCAGCAACACAATAGCACAAATTCAAGCACAAATCCAAAAAATTCAAAATCAAAACTCAAATCCAAATCAAGACATAGACACAAATATTGCTAGAATATCCACTTCATTCAAAATTTTCAGCATTTCCTCCATTTTCTTACTAACTAAACATAAACTAACTAAAAAAAAAAACTAGATCTATAGACAAATAAGTGTGCTTGAGATAAAGAAAAAAAGTAGTTGCAAAGAAAAAAAAGAAAAAAAGAGTTGTGCTAGAGTGAAGAAGGAAGGAAAAAAAAAAGAAGAAGAAGAAGGAAAGAAAGAAGAACCTGAAGAGTTGCGTTGAGTGAAGAATGAAGAAAGAAAAAAAGAAAGAAAGAAAGAAAGAAAAGATGAAAGTGGGGGTAGGTGGGGATGTAGGTGGGAAAAGGGGGGGGGGGGGGGGGGGGAATACATGGGAAGCTCAAGAAAACCTATAGCCGCATCCCCCCCATGCAGCTATAGCTCACGCTTAAAAAAAAATTTATTCGACTGGACCTATAGTCGCGTTTTTTTAAAAACGTAGCTATAGGTCCCCCTTAAAAAGAAATTATTCAATTGGACCTATAGTTGCGTTTTTTGAATGCGGCTATAGAATTAACTTATAGCCGCGTTTTAAAAATGCAGCTATAGGTTAGCTATAGCCGTGTTTTTTTTTTGTAAATGTGGCTAAAAAAAATGCAGCTATATTAATGAGAGACAAACATGGAGGTAGGAATATAAGGCTTATAAGTAAAGTGATACCTTTCTTTTTTCTTTTTTTTTTTGGTTGTTGCGAATAAGCGATACCTTACTAAGAATCAACACTTGAAAGAGACATCAAAGGTAGTTTCTTAGCACTGAAAAAGATCAAGTAGAGGGCCTAAGAAAGCCAAATGCCAAGGCAACTTGTCCAGTTAGCATCAGCGAGAGAAGTCATGGAGAGCTAAAGTACCTGACGATGGCCAACTTTCCGTATGAATACTCAATTTGAACAACGAGTAACTTATTTATTTCCCATAAATGTTTGCACATAATAAAACTCTCTATACATGTCCATGTTTTTTGAACCTGGATTGGTAGGAAATAGATTTGTCACCATTGCCTTATGCTCAAAGCAACATATGAATGTGTGCATCTGAACATGATGTAGCTAATTAGGAATGGCAACGGGTCGGGTTCGGGCCGGGTTTTTTCATATCCGGACCCGACCCGCGGGCCAAAACCCGTGGCCCAAACCCGGCCCGTTTACTAAGCGGGTTTTTTTCCGGGGCCCGAACCCGCCCCAGCCGGGGCCCGCGCGTTTACTAAGCGGGTTTTTTTTCTGGGGCCCGAACCCGCCCCAGCCGGGGCCCGCGGGCCCCACGGGCCCCATTAAGGGATTGGGCCCAATTCGTGGCCCAACAAAAAAAAAAAAAAGTAATTCAGCAAGCACAGAATCGCACAGCACTGACTAAACACAGAAACACCCAATTTTATTTTTCCCATACTAATCTAGCACCTAAACACCTCCAATTTTTGTATTTGAAAGTTTTCAAGTAAATCTACAGCTGAAAAAAAAAAAATTTCCCCTTGCTTCTTCGTGTTAAGTGATAAAGATTCATCACCCAAGATACCATTTACAAAAGCATAAAAACGAAAATCAACATTCAAATATAGGGTAGATCTGCCAGGGCAGTTTCACAAAAGTATAAAAATGAAAATGAACATAAATAGAAATAATATAAACTCTTCACTCATAAAAAAAAAAAAAAACACAAACCCAAACACAAATAGAAACACAGATCAGCTTGATTTTTGGCTCTTCTTTGTTAATACAGATTTTTCACTCATCAAAAAAAAAAAAAAAAAACACAAATCATAAACAGAAAATACAATCTTGTCCTCCGATCATCTGATCTCTCTCCGATCTAACAAGCCTATGATCAGATCTAAGAATCCCGTGCTCCTTCGTGACAAACTTCAACAACAAGAAGATCCGTGCTCCTCTTTGAAAAACAACCACCACGTGATGAGAGTGAGGGTGAGGATGGGTTGGTGAGTGAATGAGAGTGAGATGACTGGGTGAGGGGCGGCTGAAAGAAAACGAGTGAGAATGAGAGAGGTAAGGGGTGGCGAGGCGGAATGACGTCGTGAGGGGAGCGTGAGGCGAAACGAGGCGTGGGGCCGTGAAGCTGAGTGAGGCCGCGACCGTGAGCGTCTGAGGGCGAGGGAGGGTGGCCAGCGGTGAGAGCTTGAGAGAGAGAGAGAGAGGCTGAGGCGTGAGAATGGAATGAGATCAGATTGAGGGACTTAGGGTTTACTGCTAAATATATATATATATATATATATATAAGGGGGTTTTTTGTAAATTCAGTGTAACCGGGTTATATTCGGGTCGGGTTTCGGGCCGGGTTTTGATAAAATCCGAACCCGACCCGGATCCGCTTCGGGTTTTTTTTTTTAAAACCCATACCCGACCCTATTCTTTATCGGACCGGGTAAAATCCGGCCCATTAGGGTCGGGCCGGACCGGGTATCCACGGGTCGGATTTAAATTGCCATCCCTATAGCTAATTATTGAACACAGTCAATGCTTCTATGTAAAAGTCAGGTACATTTTTCTAAATATCTAGACCATGCATATGTGCATAAATCTGGGTTGATACCAAAGTTAATTTTTCTATACTCATGGATGCCCTTTATTATTCTGAGCTGGTACTTTGAAATTTATCTTACATCTAAAAATTCAATTAACTAGAACACACTAATTATAAATGCACTAGAGAAGTGGCAACTTTATAGGTGGGTTGATTTCCCCTGGAGAGATTGTAAGCTTGATGCCAAATTCTCATCTTCCTGGAAATTTAGATAACTATTAAATAAAGGAACCTATTATGAGCAATAAAATTTAAAAGTTATAGTTATTGCTGATTTAACCTATTTACATGGACATTTAAATCATTTTTCACATGTTTTTTGATTCTGTTTGACTCTGTTTAGGTTAATATATTGTGTTTAATTATTTTTTATGTTTATTTTGGTATTTTTGCCATGTTTGGTTTATTTGTGATTATTTTCCTTTTGTGTTTTATTTAATTGTCAACTTTCCATGTTTAATTTATTTTTTTATTGTGTTTTATTTGTTTCCATTTATGGCCTAGCAACACATATTGAAGGCCGGCTCAAAAGCCGAGCGGTCTTGGGTGCCTAACACCTTCTTAAGTTGAACTTAAACTCCAGATCCATAATCTGGTATGTAGATCTATGTATGTAAGTGAGTGGCCCAAAATGCCCAATATGGTTTGTAGACCTAATATAGGTAGTGACTTCATTTTTTCATCCTCCACCATGGTCTATTCCCAAAGGCTGAGGCGTACTCCCTTGCGCCCACACCTAGTCTTTAGCTTCGTCCACCTCCAGTACTTTCTTGTTGAATATTTTCACATGTCTTGAGTGACTCATTCTCTCCCTACTTGATCGTGAGTAGGTGATCTATTGGCCGGCCTCTTTTATCTCTGTAAACTGATGAAGTGACGCACAAGTGAAGTACTCAATTGTTCGAAATAGTCAATGGATGATGAAGCCAGCTTACTGAACCATACACGTGCTTCCCCTTTAAGAGTTGTCAGAAAGGACCGACATACGGTCTTGCCATGGGTCTGTTGTATACTCAGGGTTGTCTTTAAAGTGGTTATGTGTGCAATGGGTCCTTCAGACCATTATATGAATCGACTTGTGGAAGACAAAACTTGGGTGGCAAGGGGCACTCCAAAACCTTGGTCATGAAAGGAGAGTTTGTCCTTTTTCACCATCCCATCTAGGTTTTTAGTCATCTTCTCCTTCATTGCATTTTTTACTTTGTCCATCTCCTTCCTCTTGTTTCTAAGGAGGTTGTCGTTCGTCCTTTCAAAATGTTCCATTCTCTTTGCGCCTTCCTTCTTGTGGATAAAGTCTGAGCTTTAGACTTTATCCTGATTTCTGTTGTGCTCGATCCTTTTGGTGAAGGGCGATCTTCTCTTTGGTTCCATTATTGTCTCATCTCCTGATTTTGCTTGGTCAATTCTTCTACGTTAGATGTGAGTGTTTGGATCTGCAAGGCCAAGACTGCTAGATCTTATTGTACATTGGATTCCATCGGAATGTAAAGAATTGAATGGTAGAGCAACGTTTGCAAACTTGAGTTTGAATGACGTCCCCACAGATGACACCAAACTGATGAAGCCAAGTTTGTCAGTCAATATGTCGTCTAGATGGAATCTGATGGCAATGGGTTCGAGACCTACAAAAGAATAGAAAAGATGTTTCTCCCTTCAAGGTCACTGGCGTGGTGCCAGCCAATGAGCCTTCAATGACAAAGTCAGATGGTAATTGAGAGAGATAGGTCTATATGAGAGTATATTGTAGTGAATATATGTACCTTCTTTGTCTTTCTAGCCATTAGATGTCTTCAATGGTGGTCTTAATGGCTTTGGTAACGCCTCTGTTGATTTAATGGGGGAGATTTGATGATCCTACCAACGGTCATGTTAATGCGTGCGTTTGTTGGTAACGGCCCATGCATTAAATGTTTGTTTAAGGCCTTCTGGTTATCCAAAGACTCATGTAGACAATAGGAATTTAATGGTTCATCAATGCATATTGGGAGTTAATGTATAAACTTAATTAAACCCAGTTTAAAACATTAATATTACTATTTTCGTGTGCGTTCTAATAAGTATTACTGTTTACTAAAAAAAAAAAACTTAATTAATTTCTTTCATATGTTTAAAATACAAGTTTATATTTATGTACATGTTTATGCTTTTTTTAGGGGGTTAAATTCATTAATGAATTACAAATAATAAAATCCAAGTTGATAGTAAAATAGCTTGATATTACTTTAAAAAGATTTTAAATTCTTTGAAGTATAAGTTGAACTTTAATTGTTATAATATTTGCATTTATTTTTGAAAACTCTAATGCATGCACGCGTGTGTGTGTGAGAGAGAGAGAGAGAGAGAGAGAGATTTGAAAGTTATATATATATATATATATATATTACTCTTCCAAATTGATCTATAAGATTGTCAGGGCTTACACCACAAATGTTTGCATATGCCCTATAATAGACATGAATAAATATGTGTACAGGCTTGGAAACATCGAATCCTAAATTAGGGCAGCTCTGCATTCAATATTCACAATTAAGGCACTTTAGGATGCTTCACCTAATTCTGCACTATGACAACCTACAACAAATTTTTTACATGAAAAAAATCATTAAATTGATCGTGTAAATATATAATATGACTATAGCTAAAATATTTGTACGAAAAAATCTGTTTAATTATTCTCATACCAAAAATATTTAAAAATCTAGTGAGTTTTGATGAATTTGTGTTGCAATCCCATCTACGGCCTCTTTTTCAAAACTATTCATATCAGTCATATATTATCAAAGATTATTTTTATTTCGATTCTTATAAAAGAATTGTTTTTATTTAATTTTCAATGATAACCATGTTTTTAGACATCTCAAAATAGAATAAAGGATCAATAAGGACATGATGGATTTATTTATATGTTGTATGTGGAAAATTTCATATCACGTGGTTTCAAAAAATTATTTGATAACATTCATCAATCATGCACATATAATAAAATTCAAAAATCAATTTAATTAAATTCTCACATGCAATGTTGGTAGATCTAATTTAAAATTTCCAACTATAAATTGAACATTTATGTTTATGTGTATTTTTATATTGAGGTTTATGTTTACATGTAATTCTTTTAATTTTCCAATAATAAGATTGAAATGTATAGGAAATGTTCATCTATTAAAACATAAAATTATGTAAATTTTCTTACTCTAAATACATAATAGTTCACAATACATTGTTAACAATATTAGATATATTCATATTAACCACAATAGAATAGAAAGTTTGTTTATTGTATAATTACTAATACAACTCATTCATTCAGAACATTAAATTATTTTGGTGAAAACAAATTTTTCGTCCCTACATTTTGGGCCAATTTTTATTTGGTACTCACTTTTTTGTGGTCCCTACTTTAGAGAGTGATAAATTTCAACTAGTCACAAATTCCCATGTCATCCATCTAGTCCATGTAGTACTTTTGAAACGGCCAATTCCATAGCGCTACGTGCTATTTAGTGGGTTTCACTATTGTTATTCGTAAACCAATGAAAATATTCCAAATTTCAAAGAATAAAAATTACAAAGGAAGAGCCAATCATGCGTTAACACATGTTGATATTTAATTTAACATTGCACAAGTAGTCAAATTAAATACTATCATGTGTTACTTTAAATTAAGACACATTGGCTAATCATATAATGCTACGTGTCCCTTAGAGAACAAAACATAAAATCCCTCATTTTAAGTCATGACACATGTTACCTATGAGAGCTAATCACGTGCCTTGAAATTTCCTCAAGACTCTTATGAATAGAGACCCCCCTTAGTCTTATGGAGAGGCTTCAGACATTGAGAAACATTCAAAAGTCTTGAAGCTCTACCTGGATCAAGCTCTAAAACCTCTAAGAGCATTAAGAACTTCAACTTTAGAATCCCAAGAACATTCGAAGCAACATTATTCAAGTCATCCTTTAAATCTCAGAGTTCACTGGAATCAAACTCAAAAGTCTCCCTAAACACAAAGAGACTACAAATTAATGAAACTCTATAAATCCAAGCCTCTAAAGCCCCTAAGAACTTCCACTGCAAATCTTTGAAGTTAAAGAATATTCAAAGAACATTCAGCCAAATCATTCTTCCAAAGTCTCAAAAGTTCTATTAGAATCAAGTTTCAAAGCCTCCAGAAACTTCAAAGTTTTTGATCCATCAAAACTTCATCAGATTCAAGCTCTAAGGTCCCAAAGAACTTTCACCACAAATCTTTGAAGATCAAGAATATTCAAAGAACCTATGAAGAACAAGAAGAACATGAAGAGAAAGAAATCTCTAACAAGAACATGGCTAGAGATTCATCACCATTTCATTCCAAAGACTTTTCAATCCATTTTCCAATCCAAATGAAGGACATTTTGTGTTTGAATCAAGACTAGATCGATGCAATATTTGAATTGAAGACTTTTTTAAAGAGATCGAATCAGAGGATTATTCTATTATATTATAATCTAAATATAGAAAATTGTACCTACAAATTCATCAATTCAAATTTACATTTGTGAAACATATTTGATTATAGGCGTAAATGCACTTTTAGTCCCTACATTTTGACGTTTTTCCATTTTAGTCTTTACATTTTAATTTTACCACTTTTAGTCCCTAATTCAATTAACGCGTTCTATTTTAGTCCTTTCCGGTAAGCCACCAACGGAAATTGCTTAGGTGGCAAACTGATGCTGACATGGCCAATTAAAAAATAATAAAAAAATTTAATTAGCATTTAAAAAATGCCACGTCAGCTTTTAAATAAAAAAAAAATTATTAATGAATTTTAACAAAATTAAAAAACAAAATTAAAAATTAAAAACAAAAAAATAAATCAATTCAGATCTACAAGAACACAGTCACAAATTTAAACATCATCACAAACACAAGAACATCAAGCACAAACAAACCCAGAACAAAACACAAAATACACAAACATTAACGCAAGATCCCAACGCCAACAGCAACAACAACCTCTCTTCCCCCAAGACTCCGGTCCCTCCGCACCACGACTGGCCCGGAATCCCCGAACCCGGACCGGCCCCAAATAAGCCATAACCCTAATTTCCCCAAAACCCTAAACGCCGAAACAAGAACGAAGCTACAAAGGACCAAATTCCCGGCAAAGACAACAATCGAGCGGCAACAAGAGACGAGGATTTGGCGGTTATTGTCGAGAGTGATTAGGGATGATAATGGATTGGCTGGGTTTTGCTTGTGATTGCTGGGTGGGTTTGAATCGGTGGTTATGGGTTTAAATCGGCCGGCTGCTTTAAGTTTTGGTGGTTGCTGGGTTGGTTTCTTTAAGTTTCAGTGGTTGTTATTGGGGGTTTGTTTGAGTTTCGGTTGCTGGGGTTTTGTTCGCGGTGGTGGTGGATGATTTTGTTCGAGGAGTTTTGGGTGCTGCTCAACTTTAATTTTGGGTTGAGTTTTGGAATTGAATCAGAGGTTGAATACATTTACCACCGCTGCCTTACAAGTTGCCGATCTCAACGCCGCCAACCTTACATGCCGCCAACTCGCCACTGGTCTCGCCCCTCACCGATCTGAGTTTCTGGGTTGTGGGTTGATTTCGTTGGTCTTTGGTTGATTTTGGATTTTGGGTTGTGGATGGTGTTGTGATGGTGTTGATGGTGAGTTTTAGGTGGTGATCTTGTTTTACGGGTTTCTTTTTTTTTTTTGAAAGGAAACTTTGATATATTTCACCAAAGAAAACTGAGATTGAATTACAAACAGAGAGTAAGCCAAAGAAAAAAACAAGAAATCCCAAGAGGGACTTTAACACTTAGACCGGTCAAACAGAAGAGCTTGCTGCAGAAAAGGAGGGTCCATCCCAAACCAAGTTTGTGAAGTTTCTGCAGATCTGGTTTCCTTGGCTAAATCGTGTGCAGCTCTATTAAAGTCCCTCTTCAGATGTCTTGCAGTACAGCTACTTTGATATGTTTTTTTTTTTTTTTAATTGTGTTCTTTGTGTTTGTGATCTTGCGTTAATGTTTGTGTTTTTTGTGTTTTGTTCTGGGTTTGTTTGCGCTTGATGTTCTTGTGTTTGTGATTGTGTTCTTGTAGATCTGAATTGATTTATTTTATTGTTTTTAATTTTGTTTTTTCTTTTTTAATTTTGTTAAAATTCATTAATAAATTTTTTTTATATTTAAAAGCTGACGTGGCATTTTTTAAATGCTAATTAAATTTTTTTTATTATTTTTTAATTGGCCATGTTAGCATCAGTTTGTCACCTAAGCAATTTTCGTTGGTGACTTATCGGAAAAGACTAAAATGGAACACGTTAATTGAATTAGGGACTAAAAGTAGTAAAATTAAAATGTAGGGACTAAAATGGAAAAACGTCAAAATGTAGGGACTAAAAGTGCATTTACGCCTTAATTATATGATTTCCAAACTTCAGATTTTTTACACCTACATCTTCTCTTTCACGGCCATGATCTCCACGGTGAGCTTCTCAAATTGCTTGTTCCTTTCGTAATCGGCCTTATCCCTTTCATCCCAACCTTCCCCTTCTTTATCTTCAGGAATTTCTACATCTATGGTCTTTTTCAGCTTAGCTTCTTCTAGTTTGATGAGGCAACTCTCCATCTTTTTGAGAACATCGCTTTGCTCTTCCATTGCCTTGAATATCCTTTGTGCGGTCTCATCATCTATTGGAGTGTCCATTGTTATTTGATGTGATTCTCCTTCTTGAAATATTTCTTCTTGATGTGTGTCCTCAATCTTGACCAAGTATCTTCCATGCTTTTCTTGGACCCAAATAGGAGTGGGGAACGTGTTTACTTGATCTTGGTGGTGCAATGGTGCTTGAAAAGAAGTCTCATTTCTATTAAGTCCATGTCCCAATTAAAATATCCTTCTTAAATTTAGATGTTTTTAGAAAGTCTTCAAATCCATTTAAAAAAAGGCTTGATTACAAAATCACTTCATTTTCTCTCGTGTATTTTGCCCCTTGTTTCATTTGGGCCTTAGTCCACTTACAAAAAAAAAAATGCTCTCACCTTACTCTCATGGGCTTTCATTAGAACATACTTAGAGATTTTCAACCATTTGTCTCAAATATGGGCTTACAATCTATTCATCATCTTTGGGCTCTTCTTTTTTTCATTTCATTATCATCATCTTTTTTTTGAAATAGCATTCTATGAATTTCTCATCATTTCGAGCCTAGGCATACAACAAAGAGGCCCAAGATTAGGGAATTTCATGTTGATTCATTGGATGCTAAGTCCATAGTATACTTGTTACCTTAAGCCCAAGGTTCTCTTTTTCAAAAGGTCTTTTGATTTGGGCTTATGATAGCAATTATGTTATGGTCTTATGAACTTTTCAAGTTAAGATATGCCTTTGGACTTTGAGATAAGCCTCTTATATGTGAGATCTTCTTTTCTTTTATCCCAAAACATCTTAGATTATGCCATAACTTTTGGGTCATCCTTCAATTTTATACCTTTTATTTGTCCTTTAGAAGTAGGTGAACACAAGATATATGTAAGGGACATATTTTTATGTAATGGCATATCCTTTGACAAAATGCACTTTACTTGTATTTGGGTAAATCTAAGTAGGTTTAAGACGATCATTACAAATGGTTACATTGAAGACATGAAGATTACTCAAGAACTGCTCAAGAAAAGTGCAATCTGCAGGTCTCGATACCTCCTCGACAGAAGCTCGATCTGTCGAGAGTCATTAAAGCTCGACACATGTCTTGATCTATCGAGCTTACAGGATTCAGACTATGGCCAGCAACGTTTTTATTCTAAAATTCTATTTGTTTATGGATTTGTATTATCCTTATTGGACTAGGAAAACCCAAGGTTTGTGTATACCTATTTGGAATAGGAGATCCCATTGAGCTCCTATTTAAACAAGGAAGTGGAAAAAGAAAAACCGAACCCTAGAGAGCTTCATAAGGTCTTATTTTTGAAACCCTAGCCTCCTCCTACAGAAGAAAGAGTTCTTACTGTGTTTCTTGTACGCCTTGGGTTCTATAACCAAGCAAAGTCTCTCACACTATCTTTGAAGATTTTATTGGTGTTTCTATGTGAAGCTGTTGCATATCAACTACATCAATCAAAGGGTTACTGTGGAGTTAGTCATGTAATGAGATTCGTGCATCATTGGTTAGTCACGTACTGGGATTCGTGCATTAAACGGAAATATTGCTGCTACAATACAAGTCCAATTGGGTATTGGGGTAAGAGTTCAACTGTAAGTTGATATTTTGGGATAGACCAAAGGGTTTAGTAAGATTCCTTATACTTGTAATCGCTTGTGATTGATAATAATGGATTCTTGGGAGTAGTGACCTTAAAATCACCCAGCGGGGTTTTGCCTCGGTGGTTTTCCCCATTTGTAAACAAATCACCCGTTTCAAATTTATTTTCTGCTGCATTTGGTATAATTGGTGATTTGTTTGTACTACCATGCTATTGCATGTAATTGAAATTAATTAATTAAATTGAGTAATTAATTAATTTGCAAGGGGTCAATACATTTTTTTCCCTATCAATATATGGTTGAACAAACAAGAGATATAAAGGATACCCTCCTTTTGATGGGATCTAAGATCTTTCTAAGTGTGGGTAGGCTTCCTAGAGCTAAAAGGATAGAAAAGTAGATCACTCATAACTAGGTGGGCCATGATTCCAACCGAGGGCTTACGTGGACTTTTGTGGATTGGTGGCAAACCGTTAACATACTAAAAACCCATCATAGGCAATGGCACACGTTGTGAGTTGGTGGGATGAACTTCGAAAGACTTTGGCTTGAATGGAGTGTTCTCATCTTCCCACTTATCACCAACCAAGGAAAAGGGACAGAAGAACCAAGTGAAAGTGTATGCAAACAAGTATTGAACAAGCCTTTATTAGGTTTAAGAAATAGGACACATTGGAATCAAACTCTCTTTCCCCAACGGAGTCACCACTGTGGGCGTCGCGTGTTGTTTGTTGGAGGAGTACACCTCGGCCGAGTGGACTAGGGCAGAGAAAATGAGTTGCCACCTAGTTTTATGGTCTAGGAATTATGAATATAGCGCCCTTATGTGGAAGGACTTGATCTTACTACCAGAGTATAGGTTCGGAGTTTAGATACGATCTTGGGAAGGTGTTAGACACCCAAAACTGCCTAACCCTTGGGTCGGCTTCCACTCATTGTATCTTACATCTTAATCCTATTAAAGACACACTTAAAACTGTATCCTAAACACACACACACACACTGGCATACATCTAAGCATACAACGTGCCAGCGACGTCCCAAAACCTAACATTCATCTAACATGCTTATCAACCAACCCTAGCATTCATCTATCATGGCAATCATCTCATCACATCATAAACCCTAGCATACTTTAACCATACATGTCATATTATCCAATCCAAGGCAGCAAATAAATCATACCATGTAAAAATGCAGACTTCACGTCTAACTGGTAGATAGTCCATCCTCTTTGAGCTGCAAGTGCTACCACTGATCGAATTGTCTCCATGCGTGCCACAGGTGCAAATACTTCAGTATAGTCTACCCTATGTTGCTGAGTATACCCCTTCGCTACAAGCCTAGCCTTGTATTTGTCCATTTCTCCATTTTCATTAAACTTGGTCTTATAAATCCATTTCACTCCAACCTTCTTTGCTCCCTTAGGTAACTCCGTCAATTCCCACGTATCATTGTTGTATATTGCTTCCATTTCTAAATCCATGGATCTCCTCCATTTCTTACTCTTCACAGCATCTTCAAAGTGAATAGGATCAGTAGTTGCAAACATGGCCAAATAAGCTTCATTATCTTCTTCAGAAATGTCTTCTCCTGTTTCATAATCTCTCATCCAGATTGGTGGTCTCCTATTTCTCCCTTCATTCGAGCTAGGAGAGCTTTCTTCAATCAAGGAATCTGAGGAAAAATTCTCTTCGGCTGCATCTACATTAGCTTCAGGATCAAATTCAGATTCACTCCCCTCTTCATTGTCATCAAACATAGCTGCTTCCTCCTCAAGATCAATCCATTCCAAGTCACACACAATGGATTCTTCATATTTCTTATCCCAATCCCAATTCTTGTTTTCTTTGAATACAACATCCCTACTTATTATGATTTTTTGTGAAACTGGATCATAGAGCCTATAAGCCTTGGACTCCTCACTAACTCCCAACAGAACACAACTCAAGCTCTTATCATCCAGCTTAGTTCTTTTACTGTCAGGCACATGAACATGGGAGATACATCCAAAAACTCTAAAATTCTCAACTAAAGGCTTAACTTTGCTCCAAGCTTCTTCTGGAGTCTTGTTTTTCACTGCCATTGTTGGACTTCGATTCAAGACATGCACTGTCCAATTGGTTGCTTCAGGCTAGAAAGTTTTTGGAAGTTCCTTTTCGGAAATCATACTACGAACCATATTCATAATAGTTCTATTCTTCCGTTCTGCAACTCCATTTTGTTTTGGTGTGTAGGCAGCTGTCAATTGTCTTCATATTCCATTTACATCACAAAAATTGATGAACTCTTGTGATGTAAACTCTCATTCTCAATCAATACGTAACACTCTAATGAACGAGTTTGTCTCCTTCTCAACATGTATCTTAAAACTCTTAAAAACAGCTAAGGCTTCTGATTTTTCCATCAAAAAATAAACTCATGTTTTTCTATTAAAGTCAACAGTGAAAGTAATCAAATACCTCTTCTTGCCATTTGAGATAAGCTTGATTTGTCCACAAATATTAGCATACACTAATTGAAGAATTTGTGAAGCTCTTTAGGTGCTTTTCCTTGGAAATGAGAACCTTTGTTGCTTCCCTACTAAACAAGCCTTACATAGCCTTGAGGGAGACTTAAACTGTGGTAAACCATTCACCATCTTTTTCTGCTGAAGAGTCTTTAAGCCCTTAAAGCTCAAGTGTCCATATCTATAATGCCAAAGTTGCACCATATCTTCCATGATTGTGTTGAAACAAGTAGATGCTATAGGCTGAGATATAGCATATAGTATGAACATTCGATTCGAAGCCATCTTCGTCTCCATTATTAAGCCTTTCTCAGGATGAAACACTTTACACTTTTTACCTTGAAACAGAATGTTAAGCCCCTTTTCTTGCAATTGCCCAATACTTAGTAAATTGTTCTTCAGCTCCGGCACATAAAATACTCCTGTGATAATCTGTGCTCTTCCATTAACTTGTAGTTGTACATTGCCCTTTCCCATTACAACCACACTTGAGTTGTTGCCCAGCTTCACAGAAACTCTGAAACTTCCATCAAAATCTGAGAAGTATTCCTTCTTTCCACACATATGATTGCTACATTTCGAGTCAAGGAACCACATATCTTCTCCATTGGCTTTATTCATATCAACACAAGCCATCAGTAACATCTCTTCTTGAGTCTGAGCATAGTTGGATTCCTTCTCCTTGCTTAGACATTCCCATTGAAAATGCCCAAACTTATGACAGTAATAGCACTTCACTGTGGCCTTGTCGAAGCTTTGTCTGCCTCGTCCCCTTCCTCTTCCTCTAAAACTTCCACATCCTCTACCCCTTCCTCTAGATTGATCTCCATAAGTAATCTTCAAAGCGTGTTCTTCTTCCATATGAGAACTCATGTGTTGTTCATGCACAAGGAGGCTGCTTTGCAACTCATCAATGGTTAAGGTGTCTATATCCTTAGACTCCTCAATGGAACACACAACGTAATCAAACTTTGGAGTCATGGATCTCAAAATCTTTTCAACTACAGCAACATCTCCCTTGTCCTCACCATTTGCTTTCATCTTGTTGGCTATGGCAAGGGTCCGAGCAAAATACTCATTCACAGATTCTCTTGCCTTCATGTGAAGAATTTCAAACTCCTTCCGAAGAGCTTGCAAGTGAGCATGCTTTACTCGTGTTGTACCTTGATACTTCTACTTCAAAGAATCCCATATGTTCTTTGCTGTATCCTTGTTGAGGATTGTCTCCAGGACCGAACGATCTATTGCTTGAAATAGATAGTTCTTTGCTTTCAAATCTTTCAACTTCTGATCTTCAATGTTCTTCCTCTGAGCATCTGTGAGACCTTCTACTGCTACAGGAATCCCATTCTCCACCAAGCCCCAGTACTCCTTAGAATGCAAGAAGTTTTCCATAAGCATTGCCCAATGATCATAATGCCCATCAAATTTCGAAATTGCTGGCTGCACAAAAGAACTTTCGGTCATCGTACTTCAATCACTACACACATAGAAGATTGCTGCTTCTAATTTTAACCAGACCTCATGATGGGGCTCTGATACATACCAAATGTTAAGAACCAGAAAAACTTATGAAAATGATAAGGAAATTTGGGAGAAATATCTGTTTTTTTGATTGAAGAGCAAACGTGGCTATATTATATAGCCTTACAAAGCAAAGCTTGAAGACAGGAAAAATAACAGCCCACGTTTAACAGATCCTAATAACGTGGTAAGACTAATTCAATCAAACAACTAACCTTTAACAATAGGGATTTATTGACAGAGTGGTAACAAACCACTAAAGCAGCCTATCGTCTAGAATAACAAAACTTAACATCATTTTCAAAGAAAATCATGTTTTTGGACATCTCAAAAAATGAATTTACTTAATTTCTCATATGCAATGTTACTCAATCTAATTTTTCCAATGATAAATAGAACGTTTAGGTTTATGTGTATGTTTATATAGAGAGGTATGTTTAAGTTTATGTTTACTAGATATTCTTTTAATTTTCCAACGATAAGATTGCAATGTGTAGCGAAAGTTCATCTATTAAAATTTAAAATGACATAAAGTTTATTATTCTAAATACATACTAGTACACAATACGACTTGTTAACAATATTAGATATATATGAACTACAACAAAACGGAAAGTTGGATTATTCTATAAATACCAAGACTCCTTATTCATTTAGAATGTTAAATTATTTTCTATGTATTTTTGTGTTGGCGATCCTCACTCTAACAAGATTACAATCCACACTATTGGGACCTTCAATGGTACTAGAGCTCATGGCTTGTAATAAACTAAACACACCACCACCACCACCACCACCACCACACTCCTCTACTACCAACTCATCCACAGTCAATCATTTCATTAATTTGTTGAACATGATTTTTCAAACCATTAGAAGACGAATTTTAAGTTTGGTTACATCTGTTTTGTATTATAATTATCATCAACAAATTGGATATCTTAATAAACCACCATTGTTAGTAGGGGTTGGTGAACTTCCTTTTACCGTTGATATTTTATCAAGCACACGAAGATTTCATATTGCATGAGAAGTTTTAAGAAAATATTAAAGAACTTCAGAGTTAGACTGAAAATATTTCTAGTGGCAGATCAGTTTTTCTGTCCCAATTACTCTACATTCTAACTAGATTTCCTTTTCGTTTCTTTAGTCATCTTTTTTTTAGTCTTGAATCATTACGTGTCATTTCCTTCAAATACCAACCACCCCCTTTTAATTTCTTCTCAGTTTTTGCTCAATTTTTTTTTTTTCTTCTCATTTCCTGCCATCCGATCTTTATTCTTGTGCATGCTTGAAGCGTGGCCTACCATCTGATCCTTAGCAATCATGAGCCACCTCATTTGTTCTTTTCCCAGTTGACTCTTACTCTTCTCATGTCTTTATTCTTTTTGGCTTTCTTTGTGGTCCCTCCATGTACCGGCCGAGCTTCTTTGTCTCACATGGATGATATTTTCATTGCTAGGGAATATGGTTGGACTGAAAGTAGCGACTCTGATAACAGCTCAGAACCTTTTGCTGATGAAATCGAGTCAGAGTCTCGGTCTAGTGATGAAGACGAGGTCCCTTTTGCACGGTACGGTCCCATTGTTGAAGTTGATCCATTTGATCTTTCTAATCAGAGGGAGTTTTGGAGCAACTGTGCTATAGGCTTCATTTTGGACTATAGGAAATTCTCTGTCGGGTATCTTCAACACATTATTAGCTCTACATGGCATATCGGAGGCTCGGTTTCAATTGTTGGTAGAGACTCCTACTTCTATAAACTCCACTTCGAGCACATGGATGATCTTAACCATGTCTGTAATGAAGGTCCTTGGTCTGTTGATGAAGCTCTCTTTGTACTAGAAAAATGGAGGCCAAATCTGGTTCTTGGAGACTACAACTCAACTATGTCTCACTGTGGGTCCAACTTCGTGGCCTCCCTTTGGAATATCAGTACCCGGAGCTCGCTGAGAAAATGGGGCAGATTATGGGTATTTTTGAAAGACTGGATTTAGAAGATAGGCTGCCACGCAACGTTAGGTTTATGCGAATAAGGGTTCGAATGGATCCTTGGTCTCCACTGATAGCAGGCTTTATGCTGACTCTGGATGATGGAGCCAGAGTCTGGGTACAATGCATGTACAAAGAAGCTTATAGTAGCTGCTCTGCATCCTCCCATAGAATCACAGATCAGATAGGTCTGCTCAGAAACTTGGAGGCCCTTGGCAGCTCATCATCAAAGCTGCTGGACCTAGAGTGAAGAAATTCAATAGATCTAGGTTTGCCTATGAAGCCAAAAAGCTCAAGGCTGCTACCATCCAGGAAGCAATGCTCAAGGCAGCTATCAAAGCTAGGGACTTCGGTTACAATCATTTTTTCTTCGTCTGTGACAGTAGGAGATCTGTTCAAGTCACCAACAGGAGCTGGCAGGAAAGGATATTGTTGGCAGACTGGTCTCATTTAGCACAAAATGTTTTAACCTAACTCAATGTATGTCCCAAGGATTGTAATTAGTAATGTCGGTAACCTAGCTAAATTGACTACAAAAATGCCAATCCAATGCTGTATGGTCAACCAGACCTTTTTGTAAACTCGATCTTTCTTGAAATGGTATCAAAAAAAAAAAAAAAACTCCTCTTCCAAGACATAATGGCAAACCAATTCTTTGCAAGGAAAGCATCAGCCAACGAGGCATAGAGAAACAGAGAAAAAAGAGATTATATTTTTTTCGAAAATATATCAATTATTTTAATAATTAATCTATACAACACGTCTTAAGTTAGTAAATACGTCAATTATAATCATATATTACACATACGTACAATTTATATTTTATTTTATATATTAAGAAAACCCTCTTTTATCATATGAAACAAAAATATTATAAAAAAATACATGTTTTTATTTTTATTTTTATAACATGTAAAATTTATATAATGTCTCCTGCATCATACTTGTACACAATTATATTGATTTAACTTCAATCCTTTTATCGAAATTATAATTGTTTATTTTATTAATGTGTTTCATTATATACAAAAATGAAATGATCAAATATTTTTAGTTTCATGTTTTACTATATATATATATATAAATCATACTTTTATTATAATCTTTAATTAATCTCTTGCCTTTTAATATTTTAATATACTTCAAATAGTACTGCCATAGACAATATGTATGTATGTATATTAATTTAAATAAACAAAAAAATATTTTTAACTTATTATAATATAAGACAATAAATAGTTTTTGTTTATATATATATATATATATATATATTTTTTTTTTCATGTAAGTGACTGAAGGAATATATGAATAGTTGAAAACCTGGGCCACTATTTTTTATGTAAGTTTTTTTTTTTTTTTTAATTTTTTTTTTTGGAACTAAAGTGATAGTTTTAAGTGGGACTGCCTTAATGTATCCAATCAATGCTTCTGATTACAACGTTGAGGTTCTCTGGAGCAAGGGTATTGACAGTTTGCCTCTGCTTTTTCCTTTGCTTGTTAAGGGCCGTAACCTCTATAAGATGAGAACTTTCAGACAAATAACTTGTTATTTAATGGAATGACAATACTATTGGGTAAGGACTTTTCCAGAGGTTGGCTTACTTAATTTTTTCTTGTCCTCCCTTTTGGCATTGGAGTAATGAATCAGGAAGAATAAAAGTGCTGGCTGAGAAGCATAAACGAGGTACATCAGCAAGACTTGTGAGAGAAATGAAGAAAAAGAAGAAGACATTGCCTTCTAATGGAGGTATGGAATGACCGGATTAAGGGAGGTAGAATTTCTGGAGTTCCCTACTTTTAGAATATTAGAAATTCTTATTCACATTTATTTCTGATGATAATTAGGTTCAAAACATCAGAAACAATTCCATCGTACTAGATCATCTCAATCAAGAAAGACCACTGCGCCAGAAAAGGAGAAGCATTTTGATAGATATAGAAAAACTGGATTTTATAAAACCTAACTTTTAGATTTTTTTTTTCTTGACTTTTTTAGTTTTTTATGTTTTGGGAGGAGAGAGAAATAAAAAAATAGCAAAAGTATAAATTTATCCTTACTTTTAAAAGAGGTAGGTAATGGAAAATAAACGGAACTACTTTCAGATAGATAAAGTGTCAATTTTTAAACTAAAAATAAGCAAAGTATTTTTTAGACATATAACAAGTGGAGAAAGTGTAATTAATTTGTTCTAATTTTTTCAATCTTTTTGGTGTTGGTTGAAGCAAAGCACCAAGTCTTGCTGTTCTCTCATTAATGAAAAGTGAAAACATTGGTTGAAGCAAAGCACCAAGTATTTTGTTCCTCTCATTCTCAAGAACGTGCTCTCTGTGGCGGGAAGGCTTTGACATGGCTGAAGATATCGCCTTCGTCCTCTGGGAAAAATTCTTGAACTCTCTTAAAGAGGCAGAGTCAGAATTATCTACTGGCTTCCCTCTCCTTTCCTACTTTCTAGAAATCAAAATACGAATAGAGAACGTAAGTTTGGAAAGTTTATGCTCGCTCAGTGTCGACAACACCCTAAAATGGCTAATCACCTCAATGACTTATTGGCCGAGTGCCGAATTTTTGCACTGAAAAAGAGCAAGCGGCGAAACAAGAACTTGTTACAGTTCATCGCTCTTCTTCTGGACCTAATATTTTTCAGGAAAATGAGGAGGCGATTGAACACTGTCAATGCTGAGTTTGAAAATTTTTTACGAGAGACATGGAATGAAGAAAAATCGGTTGGAATTGATTACACAAATTTCATCACACTTCGACATACGTATCCTGAAATTAATGATACGGATCAGAACATTGGGTTTCAAGAGCAGGCGGACAAGCTTGAGAGCATGCTCCTGAATCAGAGGTCAGAATTGTTGAATATCGAGATTGTTGGTATGGGTGGCGTGGGTAAGACCACGCTCGTGAAAAATGTGTTGAGCAGACCCAGATTGCAGAAGGAGTTTCCAAAGACGGTGTGGATTTGCAAACCGGATGTTTGGATGGATGAAGATGAAAATACTGATACTTTAACGTTTAAGATTTTAAAATATGTTGACCGTTTTTCTGCTTTTTTCTCCCAAGAAAGGCACTTGGTAGTATTGGATGATGTGTGCCACTTAAGGAATATAAATTGGGGTCTCATTTGGTTACGATTCACCAATCTTGTTGCGCTTATCGTAACCACAAGGGTTTGTTGGGTTACACGTGTGAGTGAAGTCCCACATTGAATAAAGATGAGAAGAATGAGTAGTTAATATAACATAACTGAGCACATATCCATTGGGCTTAGGCCTTTTTTTGGGCTTAGACCTTTTGGGTTAAAATGTGTCTCTATATGTTATATTAATTACTCAAGGAAGTTCCCCAATGTATTTATCTCCCCATCAATTGGTATCAGAGCCCATGGTGGTGTGCGGCGAAGGTGGTGGTGTGCAGCGAAGGTGATGAGGTGTTCATGGTCCCTACCCAGTGGGGAGACAGAAAAAGCCTAGACGGCCCACACACAAAAATCCTGGAGAAGAAAAAAGAAAAAAGCCCAACAAATGAATATTGCTAATGGTGCTAAATAATGGTGTGATGCGAGGTTCCCATGGACATGGACGTGCGGGGTTCCCATGGATGTGCGTGTAGGGTTGACACGTGGTTCCCATGGATGGCGTACGAGAGACCCATGGATGACGCGTCGATGAAGTGAAAAGCCCATTAGTCAAGGGGGAGCAAGTAGGACTTATTCATGGCTTGCAAATGGTGCTAAACAATGATGAGGTGCGAGGTTCCCATGGACATGGACGTGCGGAGTTCCCATGGATGTGCGTGCGGGGTTGACACGTGGTTCCCATGGATGGCGTACGAGAGACCCATGGATGACGCGCTAATGAAGTGAAAAAGCCCATTAGGCAAGGGAGAGCAAGTAGGACTTATTCATGGCTCACAGAGAAGTCTTGAAGCTCACAGAGTGGCAGAGACTCACACGTGAGGGGGAGATTGTTGGGTTACACGTGTGAGTGAAGTCCCACATTGAATAAAGATGAGAAGAATGAGTAGTTAATATAACATAACTGAGCACATACCCATTGGGGCTTAGGCCTTTTTTTGGGCTTAGGCCTTTTGGGTTAAAATGTGTCTCTATATGTTATATTAATTACTCAAGGAAGTTCCCCAATGTATTTATCTCCCCATCATGTATAACCTGTATATATGCACAGTACAATTCAAGAAAATTACAATTACACACACACATATATATATATGGATTCAAATTATATTCTCTCTCTCTCTCTCTCTCTTATTTTTTTATTTTAATTTCTTTTGGATATACACATGAGTTTACTCTTTCTTTTTTTCTTTTTTTGTTTATTGAGTTTTTGATGATTTATTTATATTAGACCATTCATTTTTTGCACCTCATTAACTCACCTAAAACAAAAATTAAAAAAAAAAAAAAAAACTTATATAGGACATATGACACAAAATTAGACAACAATTAGAATTCAATTTAAAACTTAATTGGATTTTCTCTCAATTTTACCTATTAATATATATATAAATTATAAAGAAGTAATGTCTTAGCTTTTAATTTGACTATTCCACTCTTTCTTTATGAAACACCCTGAAAATCCACCTATAGCATAGTAGATGGAACTTAAAACTTTTGGTTTAGTTATTGATTAATCAACTCTCTCTCTCTCTCTCTCTCTCTCTCTCTCTCTCAACCAATCTTTTTAAAGTAGATGTTTAGTTAAAGTCGTAAGTAATTACTTTTATTATTTATTATTATTATTATAAAGAAGTGATGTCTTAGCTTTTGATTAGACTATTCTACTCAAATACTTTGAAAATTCATCTATAGTGTAGTAGATGGAACTTAAAACCTTTGAGTTAAGATATTTAGTTATTGATTAGTGTTTAGTAACATACTAACATGATTGAAGATTTTAAATCATTAAAGTTATTGGAGATTGAGGTAAGGTATTGTCTACATTATAGAAGTTACTCAATTTCGGTTTTGTTTTTGTTTACTCTCCCATTAAAAGAGGATCAAACTTGAGAATTCTTAATTCCCACTCAGGACAATGTCTAGCGGCCCTAGCCCAGAAATCCAGCTTTCACCTCTGAGGGGAAAAATAACAACAAGACCGTTAAAAAGCCTAGAACTATAGATCCTCTCTCAGCTCAAGCTCCGGAATCCGAGATTGCTCTGAGTCGCCACATCTGATCTATGATCATTGATCAGATTGATATATATTGTTTACTAGAATGAAGAAATCCAACTTATGTTATGCTGTAATTTCAGGTTCTATTACATGCTAGTCTTTTTGTATGGCTGAAATAAAAGTAAGTTCATCAGTTGGCTTTGACAATTGACAATGGGAGAAACCTAATATATATGACAATTCACAATATAAGCAAATGCTGCAAACTCTATAATATTTTAGAGCATAGAAAGTTAATTGTCAATAAATAAAGTAAAGTTGTGATTTTCAACTATATTGTGTTGGTTTTAATTCTGTGCCAAATTTGATTGTAATTTCTTTAATCATGTTTTCCCTGTATGTATGTGGGTTTATCTTTACAGGATGAGTGTGAGAGATCGGTGAAGAATCAAGTTTCAAAATTTGAATCAATGGATTTTGCAACTGGCTCGCGAGTAGTTCGCGAGAAGCAACCTGTGAAAAGGTCACGTGTGAAGCACATAACTGGAAGATGAAGAGTTATACCAGGCTGTCATTTTCGTGACTGCCTCTCGAGAAGGGCCAACATGCAAAGGACCCGCAAAAGTTTCTGTTTGGCAAAAAGTTGTGTTTTGCTTTACCTTTTCTTTACCCATACTATATACACTTTCATTACCCACGAATTGTAAGAAGAGCTTTTCAGAGAGAAAACCCTAGAAAATATACTTGAGAGTTAGAGATTGTTATATCCATAATCATCTACACATTTTCTTGTGGTTTTCCTCAACTCCTGCCTCTCATTCTCTAGATCTTTGAGAGGTTGCTAGCTCAAACACTTATCACACACATTCTAAGTGTAAAGTGAGACTTTGGTGCTGCCGAGAAGCATTGGAAGGAGCCATTCATTGGCGGATGCAATCGGGCTGAATTGCGGGATCATGAAAACTAGAGAAGATAAGACTCTGAGAAGTCAGTTGGTAGCAGGAGCTTGAAGAGCTTAAGTACATGGGGTAGATTAGGCTTAGATGATCTTTTGTTATTCGTGTACTCCAACTTTATTCTCTAGTAGATCAATTTTAACTTTATTTTCGGTGTTATCTTGTGTTTGCATCTCTCTTCCCTACTCTTTAAGCTTTCATTTTATTGTTAATAATGGATGGATATAGCTTAAGGTAGTGTTATCGGCTCATTGCGCTTATTTACTCTTGATTCGCACTTAGTCTAAGTTAGAGTAAAAACAATTTAGCTGTAATTTTTAATTGGGGGTCTGAACAAGCTCTTGTGTTTTAGCACAAATCCGAGCTTTCAAAAAATATTTATTGTTGTCATTTGAATTGAATCTTAGATGTACATGAGAAAATGCCCCCACTTTGTACCACTCGCAACATAGACAAAGGCAGCTTGTCACTCTCATCCATTGCTTCATAGTCTTATATTAGTTGAGCATTTGGAACCTAAATATTACAAATATAAAATCAATTCTCTATATTAACACTAACTTTGAGCTTCAAACATCTTACCAAAAACGCCGTACACACTAATTCACTAGTAAGTAGTAAGCTCTACTAAATACCTAATAATATATAAAAACATTGTACCTTAGGTTCACCAGCCTTAATTCCATTAACTTGATATGACTCGTGATATCTCTGCTAGATTTCCCTGCACCAAATTTTAGCATAAACTCGACCTACAATAACACAATCGGAGATATTACATCCAAAATTAGCGTAAAAAATATAAATTTGAGGGAAGCAACAAGATTTGTTATTCTACTTATGACAAAAAAGCCGTATAGATAATGTTTATGATATGAACTTTTTGCTTCTCAACGAAGTTCCTGTTCATCAAAGAAGTAAATGCTTTGAAGAATGACCAAGACATGTAGTACACAAAAGCACGACATTACTTCAAGAAAGGGAGGGAATATAGAGGTTGTGTAATTATTTAAGACAAAAAGTTTTATTATGTAAATTCACATGACATCTATGGTTTAAATCTCTCCTCCTCAATTGTAACTATCAAATTGTCAAAAAAAAAAAAAATCCACACAACATTTCCATTAACATTCAAATATGTAGTAGTGTAGTACAAGTTATGTGTTACAATGAATCATAATATGAGTAAAAAAATTTATATTAGAGATTGTGGTGAGTCCATGCATGTGTGAGTTAACATGTTAATTTAAGAATGTTATGAAATTATTTTAAGATTTAGGTGTGTTCTACTAAGTATCCATTGCATTACCCTTTTTTTTTTTTTTAAATGATAAATTTATATCTATTAGCTAATATTTAGGGCCTAATTGATTATCAAAAGAAAAAAATATTCGGGTCTTAATTAATACTCTTATAGGTATAGAAATATTTCTATTTGTTAAAGTTTGAGGACCATGCATGTTTCACTTGGAGGTCTTAAGCGACAACCTAATTAGCATGGTGGTAGGGTCGGCCCTGAGTGCCAATCAAAACTTCATATTGCAACTAGATTGTCTCTGAAGTCATTCTAACTGTCGATTGATAGTATATTCCCATATGATGATTTTGATTCCTTTTTTATTCTAACAAAATGAAAGCCTAAATGTAACATATATAGTAGCTTAAATATAATGTAACATAGAATCAATCAAGGGGCGGCCTAACACTTCTTTGCAAATTTAATGCAGAATCTCATAGTAATCTTGAAGTGAAGAGATCTATAGTTTTTGATTGGTAAAGGGAAAAAACTAAACAAGATGGTTTCCAGATAGGATAAGCAAAGTGATACCTTTCTTTTTCTTTTTCTTTTTGTTGTTAATAAGCGATAACTTACTTAGAATCAACACTTGAAAGAGACACCACAATGACGGGGCAAAAATTCCTCGAACTCGTTAGAGGGGGGCCAATCCTTTAGCTTGAACTTGAAAGAGACATCGAAGGTAGTTTCTTACAACCAAAATTAGCGTAAAAAATATAAATTTGAGGGAAGCAACAAGATTTATTATTCTACTTATGACAAAAGTGCCGTATAGATAATGTTTATGATATGAACTTTTTGCTTCTCAACGAAGTTTCAGTTCAGCAGAGAAGTAAATGCTTTAAATCTACTTATTATTATTCTACTTATGACATGTAGCATACAAAAGCTCCACATTACTTCAGAGAAAGGGAGGGAATGTAGAGGTTGTTTAATAATTTAAGACAAAAAGTTTTATTATGTAAATTCACATTACACCTATGGTTTAAATCTTCCCTCTCCAATTGTAACTATCGAATTAACAAAATAAATAAATAAATAAAAACCACACAACATTTACCTTAATGTTAAGATATTTAGTAGTGTAGTACAAGTCATGTGTCATAATGAACCATAACATGATTCAAAAAATTTATATTAGAGATTGTGGTGAGTCCATGTGTGACTAGTTAACAAGTTAATTTAAGAATGTTATGAAATTATTTTAACATTTTGGTGTGTCCAACTATCCATTGCATTACTTTTTATTTTTATTTTTAATTTTGATCTATTAGCTAATATTTGGGGCCTAATTGATTATCAATATATATATATATATATATATATATGGGTTGAGTTCAAGTTACACATTGTGTAACTCTAAGTAATGTTACATCATTCAATATTTTTTAATTAGATGCGAATATTGATAAATCCACCTTTAGATTACATTATCTTTGTATATTCTTCATGCTTACAAAATTTCAAGGTGATCAAAGATTAATAACCATGTCATCAATTAATTGTTAAAATTCAAATTTTTGTAGTTCAAAATATTGCATAAAAGATGAGTTTATAGATCAAATGGTAAATAGCATCCGATTGATATGAAAATTGGCATACATGTTAAGAACATATAAAACATGTAATTCAACAGTTGAATTTTCAAAATATTAATTCAATAACAAGTTATTAGGTGATGTAACATTACTTAGAGTTACACCACTCAATATTTTTAATTAGATGCGAATATTGACAAATTCATCATTAGATTACATTATCTTTGTATATTCTTCATGTTTGCAAAATTTCAAGGAATCAAAGATTAATAACCATGTCATCAATCAATTGTTAAAATTCAAATTTTTGTAGTTTAAAATTGATAATCCTGAAAAATCAGTAGGCTGAAAATCTCGGGCGTTGATGATCTTGAGGCTGAGTCCTGAAAAAACAAATGTAGAATCAGAGGAGACCGGTGGAGGCCGGCCCAGAATCCTCTGATGGTAAAGTCAGTGATTATTATAAGCCGAAAGGGAGCATTTCTAAAGTTCTTTGTTTTTTGTAACAAATGTTTTTTCATACCTTACTTCTTCATTTGGAAATGCTTATATAGTATTCGTGGAACGGTTACTTATTTAACAACCATTCCTGTTATTGAGGAATTTAGAAGATTATAAGATAACTTCCATAACTGTCATGGAAGTTACCTCATTGTAACTTGTGCTCTATAACAGTTAATGGAGGGTTTGGTTCGTAACGACGCAACCCATCCTCTGGAGGAACTTAAGTCATCAAAAGCTCAGGGTCCAGTAATCCTCATCCGCCCTTTACTAAGGACGGACGAGGTTCGCTTTAGGGATGAGTATAGGAGGGACGAGTATAAGAGGGACGAGTGTAAGAGCCCCTCATCCCATTCTTTGTATTTTGTTATGAACGGCCCATATGGACGAGATAGAACTTAGCGCATTCTTTTTACGGTATCAGTTGCCCCCTTGTCCATGGGTCGTCCAAGGAAATACAGTCTAACATCATTCCTTGGATGGACGAGCTCATCTTCACAATTAGATGTGCCACGTGTCATAATTTCATTGGTGGATAGTCACGTCGATTAATTTTTTCGAGGCATTTGCCACGTGGCATCTTTTGGTTGGCTGTGTTGTTTTCGATGTTTAAGTCCATGCCCTATAAATAGTAGAATCCCTCTGATATCCTTGGCATTTCTAAAATTTTCCTCCCTGACATTCCTCGTCTAGAAGTTTCTGTGTCTTTAGTCTTCCTCTGTCTAGAGCTAGGTATTCTCTTCCTTCTTGTCTTTAGGTTTTCCTTATAAGTATTCCTTAGAATGTCTGAAAATATCATTTCCTCATCTAGTAATAGCTTAGACCATGCCATAGACGAGTATCACGACACCACTAGTTATAGTGGATTTAGTAGCAGTAATAATAGTAGCAGGGGAAATACCACGGGCGAGGAATATGTTTCCGGCGTCCCTGGATTTCCTATAGATGTTGTTCAGGAACGACTTAGGGAGAGGGAAGCCTCTGGGGTTTAGGCTGGCACCTTGACGAGTGTTCTTCCATCTAGTCCTTTGGACGAGGAAGAAACTGTTTATAGTTGTGCAGTTGGTGTCAATTCAAAAACTGACGAACAAAGACTTAGAGGCTGTTTGGATGCATTTTTTTGGTCACTCAATTTTCATCACTCATAACTCATCACTCATCACTCTAAAATACTGTTTGTTTGACACAATCACTCAATATTTTTCACACTATTTGTGGGCCCCATTTCTGTCACCCACTGCAGCTTTTTTTTTTTTTTTTTTCACTAGGTTCGGTGAGTTTCCCAATGAAAAGAAAAAACGAAAAAAGAAAAAGGCAAAAACCTGGGACGGTGAACCCAAGTGAAAAAAAATAAAGAAAGAAAGAAGAAGGAAGAACAGGGACGGTGAACCCAGGTGAAAAGAAAAAAGAAAAAGAAGAAGAAGGAAGAACAGGGACGGTGAACCCAGGTGAAAAAAAAAAAAAACTCAGGAGTAGAACACCGAACCACTGAAAGAAGAAAGGAAAAAAAAAAAAAAAAAAAAAAAACCCAGGAGGAGTGGAGAAGACAACCCAGGAGGAAAGGAAAAAAAAAAAGTGAAAAGGGAGTCAAAAGGTGTGGCTGAATTTATGACAGTAGGTCCCTCATGTGTGTTTAATTACAAAAATGCCATTGAGTTATGAGAATTGGAAACTGAAAACAGCCAAAAGTTGTTTTTAGTTTCCATAACTCATAACTCAAAAAGTAGAGAATTGAGTATTAGAAACAGAGTTATGAAAACAAAGAAATTGTGCAGGCAAACAAGTATTTTGCTATAGGTCCCACCATTTTTGAGAATTGAGTTATGGAAACAAAGAATTGAATCATGAAAACTAGTGAACCAAACAGCCTCTTAATAATCTCAGGAAGTGGTACCAAATTCCAGACGAGCTTAACCCCAAGTTGGCCGTCCGTGGAGAGTGGTGCTGCAATCCTCGTTTTGGGATAGGCGTTTATGAAGCCTATTTTTTAGGTGGGTTAAGATTTCCGTTAAATGCTTTTGCCAGTGAGCTGCTTACCAGATTAGGTTTGGCAGTATGCCAATTCAACCCTAACGCATGGAGATTAATTATCTCCATGCAAATTTTGTGGAGGGAAGTATTTGGAGAAAACCGTCCTATCATTGTGGACAATTTCCTCTTCTGCTATAAACCCTTGGAAATTAGTCAATCTTTAGGTTTTTATCAATTCACAGCTAAGGGTGCAAATTGTAGGCTAATAAAGTCTCTAGCCTCGTCTGACAGAAACTGGAAGACGGAGTTTATCTTCATCTCTAGTTTCTGGGCTGGAAATCTTGTGGACGTGGGTAGGGATCCTTTTGCCTCCTATGCTGGGGACTTAGGAAACCTTCGTTCTAAAGGTATGCCCTTATCTTTTCTTTTCTTTTCTTTTCTTTTTTTTTTTTATTTTTTTTTTATTTTTTTTTTTAAATCTTTCTGTTGCTTGTTTTATAGCTGCTGGACGTCCTTCTTTGAGCAAGTTTCATCGTGATCGCGTCCACAGGGCTCGTCTTCACGTTGACAGGGATTTCCACTCCTTGGTTAACCTTAGGAGTCTTGCCAAATGGAGACTTGGTCCTGAACCCTCTGACGAGGCTATTTCACACGAAGTCACAGTCCGTAAACGTAAGTTTATATTTGATACTTCTCTCTTTTTCTTTCTTCCCTCTCCCCCCTTGTTTTTTTTTATATTTTTTTTTTATATTTTTATTTTAATTGTTTTTCAGGGATGGCAACCCTAAAAGAAAACAAAGGGAAAACGAAGGGAGTCGTCCTGTTGCAGGTGAGAAAAGGAAATCTTTATCAAAGAATCTGGACTTGGGAAATCTTCCCAATCGTCGAGGGAAGAAAGCTAAACAAGTGTCGTCCAAAGTAGGAGTCGTCCAGCCCAATCTTCCCACACCTCAGCATTCCCTCCAAATTTTTGACGTAGACTCGTCCACTCCAACTGAAGTTACCCCGTCCAAAACTCCTTCATCCAAAACTATTGTTCCAGCCTCGTCCCAGCCTTCCCAAAGAGTTCCCATGAATATTATTGAAAATGAAGACGTAGCTTGGGAACGTTTTGAGAAGGCAGTGCTTAATGAGGACATAGCTATGTGTTATGACATGTCCTTGAAGGACTTTGAACATTCTGGAGTTCATGATCTTTTCAAGGTGTGTAATTTTATTTTTACTTTGTCTTTATTATTTGTAGGTCTTTCTCGTATAACCATTGTTTCTGTCTTTCACTTTTGTAGGGAATGTCAAAGTTCATAACTGCGTCCAGGCAAGCTACGGAGTTGGACAAGACGAGGATTTTATTGGAGAAGAGGATCCAGGAGGTGAGGGACAAATGTAAGAAGTGGGCAGAGGTGGCATCCAAGGCTAAGGAAGAGACGAAGATTCTTCAAGACTCGATTGAGAAGTTAAGAACTGATGCAGCGGAGAAAGATACTCGTCTTGATCATTTACAAAAGAAGAATGACGAGTTGAGTACTCTTCTCTCCAAAGCTAAAGAAGATGATGTGGCTGAATTTAAGGCGTCCAAGCAATATACTAATCTTCTGGACACCAATTATGCAGCAGGCTTTGAGGATTTTAGAATGGATGCTATGGAAAACTTCCCTAAAGTGGACTTTAGCTCCATTAAGCTTAATTTGAATGCTGCTGCCATTAGCTCTCTCCTTCAAACCGGCTCTGAGGATGTCAATATCGAGGACGATGCTTCAACCCTGCCTCCTCAAGACGACCTTAAAGATGACGCTCCCCTTGTTTAGAAAATATCTCAATGTTTTGTATTTTCCCTTCTTTCCCCCTTTTTTTTTTATCAAGCCCACTGTTTAGGACCTTTTCATGTAACTCAAGTACATTTATCTTGTCCATGGTTTTAGGACAAGTTTTTAAACAACTTAAGTTTTAATTTTGCAAAGGTGTTTGGACGTTGGTTGTCTGCCCTTGAAACAATTGAATGAATGCTGTTATTTTTCTTTTATATATGCATGGACGAGATTTTTTTATTTCCATATACAAGACTTCATGCTTGACTCGTTTATATTTCATATATATACTTTTACCATTTTTATTGGACTCTCACCAAGTGTAATTCATCCATGTGAAATGGTAATTATCAGCATTACCCATCCTTAGACTTGGCTGATTTTCATGTTTAATGAGGATAAGACCCTGCATTTTGCTCATCCATGGACTGGAATGTTTTAGGTGCCTTAACAAGTTTAAAACACTCGTTTATGCAGTCTGGATATGTACTATGCTTTACTTCGTCCATGATATGGACAAATATGCCTTGGGCTTTGTGATTTGCTCAAGGTATAGGTTTTACCTCGTCCTTTACTTTGGACGAGCATGCCTTGATTTTGCTTTACCCTTAGGAAGGCTTATTGACGTTACATCTCCACGTTCAGAGAATTTTCTCGTCTTGAGCTTTTTGGCATTCTCGTGGGTTAATTTGAACAAAAGTAGTATGGAAACCAGGAATTTACACAACACTATGTACATAACATAAATATTGTTCATAGATGAGGCACATGCTCATGAGTTAGTGCCTTTTAGGGAGTTAGATAAATACAAGCAAACCCATATTCTCGTCCATAACCACATCATAGCAACAATAAAGTAATATTAGAAATACATAGATAAATAAACTCCTTATGCAGATAAATAAATGGTTTCTAGGCTCGTCCAGAATTTCGGGCTCGTCCAGGCTGGATATTACTGATAGTACCTCCTCAAATGTTCAACATTCCAAGGATGCTCTAGTTTCCTCCCATCTAGGGCCTCCAAGTAGTAGGATCCTTGTCTTTTATAGTTGACAACTTTGTAGGGTCCTTCCCAATTAGGTCCCAATTTCCCATGAATTGGGTTCTTGGTCGCCAAAGAAACCCTTTTCAGGACAAGGTCTCCTATGTTGAATTGTCTTGGTTTCACCATTGCATCATATCGCCTAGCCATGAGGTTTTTGTACCTCACCGTCCTCTGTTCTGCATCCATCCTTACTTCGTCTACCAGATTGAGGTTCAAGCGGAGCTGCTCCTTGTTATCCTTGTCCTGATATGACATCACCCTATGGTTAGCCATGTGCACTTCCACAGGTATGACTGCTTCGCTTCCATAGGCTAGCTTAAAAGGTGTTTTCCCTGTAGGGGTTCTCACCGTCGTCCTGTACGCCTATAAGACACCAAGTAGCTCATCTGGCCATACTTCCTTTGCCCCCTCAAGCCGAGTCTTGATGATTTTTAGCAAGGATCGGTTTGCAACCTCGGCTTGACCGTTGGCTTGAGGGTGGGCGGGGGAGGAATAGTGATTTTGGATTCCAAAGTGTTCACAGAAATACCTGAAAAAGGCATTGTCAAATTGTCGCCCATTGTCGGATACTAATACCTTGGGCACCCCAGACCTACACACTATATTCTTCCAGACGAAGTTCTTTACATTCTGCTGTGTGATACTTGCTAAGGGTTCTGCTTCCACCCATTTGGTAAAATAGTCTATCCCTACCACTAAAAATTTCATCTGCCTGGTTCCGAGTGGAAAAGGACCCAGGATGTCTAGACTCCACTAAGCAAAGGGCCACGGGGCCATCATCAGGGTGAGATACTCTGATGGTTGTCTGGGGATATTACTAAATCGTTGGCATTGGTCACATACTTTGACATAAGCTTTTGCATCTGCTTGGATAGTTGGCCAATAGTATCCTGCACGGACGACCTTGTGGATTAGTGATCTGGCTCATGAATGATTTCCACAGGCTCCTTCATGAACTTCCCTCAACACATAGTTCGCTTCGCTCGGAGCCAGACACTTGAGATAAGGTTGAGAAAAGACTCTCTTGTATAGAACTTCGTCCATAAGGACATACCTGGCTGTTCTAACCCTGAGTTTTCTAGCCTCATCCTTCCCTTCCAGAAGCCTTCCGTCCTTTAAGTACGATACTATTGGGGTCATCCAATTTTCTTCACTCTCTATTTGCTGCACTTCCAGGTGATCTATACTTGGGACGTATTGCACTTCACCGAACCCGTCCATTACTCCAGTCACTAAGGCTTCCTTTGCTAATGTATCCGCTTCCACGTTCTCCTCCCTTGGGATTTGAACAAAGTTAGCTTCCTTGAATTTCTTCACAAGCCGTAATACTTTTTCTAAGTATTTTTTTATCCGTTCTTCCTTTGCCTCATACGTCCCATTTATTTGGCCCATAACCAACTGAGAATCTCCCAGGATGAGTATTGACTTCGCTTCCATAGACTTAGCCAATTCTAACCCTTTAAGGAGGGCTTCATACTCAACTTCATTATTGGTTGCTTGGTATTGCAGACGGATCTTATGCTTCAACTTATCTCCTTCAGGGGATTGCAAAATCACTCCTATTCCTCCTGTATGTTGTGTGGACGAACCATCCACGTGGATGACCCATTTTTTATTGTCTTCCATTCTTTCTACGTCATCGCAGATTGGTATGAACTCCGCAATAAAGTCTGCCAAGGCCTAAGCCTTTATAGCATGCCTTGGTTAGTATCGGATGTCAAACTCACTGAGTTCGACAGCCCACTGGATCAATCGTCTTGTGGCTTCCAACTTATTCATGGCTTTCTTGAGCGGATGGTCTGTCATAACATTGATTACATGGGTTTGGAAGTAGTGCCTTATCTTCCTGGAAGCTGTGATAAGTGCAAAAGCTAGCTTTTCTATTAGCGAATATCATCCTTCCACCCCCCTCAATGTCCTGCTAGTATAGTATACTGGCTTTTGTACTTTTCCTTCCTTTCTTATTAATGCTGAGCTCACGACATGCGGGGTAACTGCTAGGTATAAAAACAATTCTTCTCCTATCACGAACGGACTCAGCAATGAAGCCGTTATGAGGTACGTCTTCAGGTCTTGAAAGGCTCTTTGGCACTCATTTGTCCACTCAAATGCTTTTTTAAGAACCTTGAAAAATGGTAAACATTTGTCAGTAGCTTTAGAAACAAACCTGTTGAGGGCAGCAACTCGCCCGGTGAGAGATTGGACTTCTTTGATATTCTACGGAGGCTTCATATCTAGAATTGCCTTAATCTTTTCTGGATTTGCCTCGATCCCTCCGTGTGAAACCATGAATCCAAGAAATTTTCCTGATGCTACTCCGAAAGCACACTTGTTGGGATTCAACTTCATACTGTACCGCCTTAGTGTATTAAAGGTCTCTTGCAGGTCATCCAGATGTTTTCCCTCGTCCAGGCTTTTCACCAACATGTCATCCACATAAACTTCTACGTTTCGTCCAATCTGAGGATGGAACATGTGGTTGACCAGTCGTTGGTATGTTTCTCCAGCATTTTTCAGGCCAAAGGGCATTACTTAATAACAGAATAAGCCTTGACTAGTAACAAAGGATGTTTTCTCCTGGTTGGCCTCGTCCATCCTTATTTGGTTGTATCCTGAGAAAGCATCCATAAAACTAAGTAATTTGTGGCCTACGATAGAATCCACTAGTTGATCAATGCGCGGCAATGGATAGCTGTCCTTTGGGAAAGCCTTGTTTAGATCAGTAAAATCTACACACATCCTCCACTTGTCGTTGGCCTTTTTTACCATTACTACATTGGCCAACCAATCTAGATAGTACACTTCTCGTATAAACTTCGCTGCCATCAACTTCTGAACTTCATCTTTAATAGCATTATCTCTCTCAGGGTCAAACACCCTTTTCTTTTGTCACACTGGCTTGGAGGAAGGACATACATTTAGACAGTGGGTGATGACACTAGAATCTATACCTGGCATATCTTCATGACTCCAAGCAAATACATCAACGTTTTTCTTCAAAACTGGATGAGGTCCTTTTTAATCTTTTCTTCTAGATCTGTCCCAATCCTAGTACACCTCTCAGGGTTGTTTTCATCTAAGGAAATATCTTCTAACACTTCGATGGGTTCAGCCACAATTCTCCTTTCTTCGATGTTCATCGTCTGCACTTGCTCGTCCATGGCAAGCATGGCCAAATAACACTCTCTCGCTGCCAATTGGTCTCCCTGCACTTGTCCCACCCCATGCTCCGTAGGGAATTTGACTAACAGATGGTAAGTGGACGTAACTGCCTTCCAACTGTTTAGAGTCGGTCTTCCAATTATGGCATTGTAAGAGGACGAGCAATCTACCACAAGGAAATTTACATCTTTGGTTATCTGCTGTGGATATGCCCCCACCACTACTAGCAATGTAACGGTGCCTACAGGCTGTACCTTCATTCCTTCGAAACCCACTAAAGGCGAGTGTACTGGACGGAGCTGGTCTCGTCCAACCCTCATTTGCTGAAAAGCTGGATAATACAAAATGTCTACCGAGCTTCCATTGTCTATTAGTACTCTTCTAGTTGTGTAGTCAGCAATAACCATGGAGATGACAATAGCATCATCATGAGGGTGGTGAATTCTCTCCGCTTCCTTGTCCGTAAAAGTAATTGCTTGCTCGTCCGTGGTTCTTGCCCTTGGGGATCGTCCAGAAAGTTGGACGCTCTGAACTACCTTCAGGTATGTCTTCTTGGACTTGGACGACTGACCTGTTGAACTTCCCCCTATGATAACTTTGATTTCTCCGAGCGGTGGTTGTGTCGACTCTTCTACTTTACCCTTCAATTTCTCGTCCTTGTGGTCTCGTCTAAGGAAACTCCTCAACTTTTCCTGCCTTATAAAATTCTCAATCTGCTGCTTTAGATCAAAACATTCATCCATATCATGTCCATGGTCTCTATGGAAGCGACAATACTTATTCTTATTGCGCTTATTAGGATCTCCTTTCATCTTCTCCGGCTACTTCAAGGAAGGATCATCCTTGATTTGCATAAGGACTTGCTCGAGCGGCATGTTCAACGGTGTATACTGTTGATTCTGCGCTAAAGGACCTGCCTTCTTATTATCTCGATCTTTCCTATCTTCTGTTCGTCCCTTCTTCTGACGAGGACCTTGCTCGGGGTGGCGCTGAGTGTTTGCTTCCATTCTTTTCCTTTTCTTGGCAATGATTGCATCTTCTGCATTCATGAAGTTTTGGGCTGAATGGATGAGTTCAGCCATAGTCTGAGGCTCTTGTTCGTAAAGCTTGTGGATAAACAGGTCAGAATTGATCCCATTGTGGAAGGCCACTAGCAATAGCTTATCGTCCATCTCATCCACCGCCAAGGCTTCTCTATTGAAACAAGTAATGAAGGACCGCAAGCTCTCATTTTCCCCTTGTTCTATGGTTAACAGGCTAGACGAGGAACGCTTATGCCTTTGTCCTCCAATGAAATTATTAACAAATAACTTGCTCAACTCTTCAAAAGAACTTATCGAATTTGGGGGTATCTTGCTGAACCACACCCGCGCGAGCCCTTTAAGGGTGGTGGGAAAAGCTCTACACATTATCTCATCTGGAACCCCTTGAAGGTGCATGGTAGTCTTGAAGGTTGTAATGTGATCAAAAGGTTCTCACGTCCCATCATATGAATCTAAAGAAGGCATCTTGAACTTTGGTTGCAAGGGATGACCATTGATGGAAGCCGTAAAGGGAGAATCAGTTTTATGAACTAGATCTTCTACGGGATTTGTCCTTCTCATGTTCTCCCTCATCTCATCCATGACTTTTCTCATTTGGTCCATCTCCCTCTCCAAGTGTGGCACCCTTCTTGATGTAGTGCCCCTTGATTGGCTCTCCGACTTTGCATTTCTTCCGTCTCCCTGGCTCTATCCATGTTCTTCTCCATAGGCCTCATGCCGTTGCCTTCTGAGATTAATCTCCCTTCTCAATTCCTGGTTCTAGTGAGTTAACTCTGCCATGGCAGCGGCCATTGACTGCACGTGTTGGACAGAAGATGGTGGCACGGTAGGCGCCGATTGATGGCCACGATAAGGGTTATTGAAGCATCTCTACTCTCTTGAGGGCCTGGACGAGTAGCCCTTAATCTCGTCCGAACCATTTCAGCCCTTTGTCGGAGAAAGAAATCGCAAAACTCAACAAATGAAGTTCAAATGCGACAAATAATTCCTTCCCACAGACGACGCCAATTGATAATCTTGAAAAATCAATAGGCTGAAAATCTCGGGCGTTGATGATCTTGAGGCTGAGTCCTTAAAAAGCAAATGTAGAATCAGAGGAGACCGGTGGAGGTTGGCCCAGAATCCTCTGATGGTAAAGTCAATGATTATTACAAGCCAAAAGGGAGTATTTCTAAAGTTCTTTGTTTTTTGTAAAAAATGTTTTTTCATACCTTACTTCTTCATTTGGGAATGCTTATATAGTATTCGTGGAATGGTTACTTATTTAACAACCGTTCCTGTTATTGAGGAATTCAGAAGATTATAAGATAACTTTCATAACTGTCATGGAAGTTACCTCATTAGGACTTGTGCTCTATAACAGTTAATGGAGGGTTTGGTTCGTAACGACGCAACCCATCCTCTGGAGGAACTTAAGTCATCAAAAGCTCAGGGTCCAATAATCCTCGTCCGTCCTTTATTAAGGATGGACGAGGTTCGCTTTAGGGATGAGTATAGGAGGGACGAGTATAAGAGGGATGAGTGTAAGAGCCCCTCATCCCATTTTTTGTATTTTGTCATGGACGGCCCATATGGACAAGATAGAACTTAGCGCATTCTTTTTACAGTATCACTATATATATATATATATATATAAATATATATATATATATGTAGGGTCAATTTTTGTAGCCCAAGCCCAAAAGGTATGGATTGTGAGCCCAATGAACCCAAGACAATGAATTTGTAGAGAGTGGGTGAAAGAGCTGGGCTAGTAGTGAATTAAACAGTATTGGATTGTAGTGCTTGTGAGTAAATTAACATTCAATTGTGCTCGGACAGATGCAAACAAAGACGTCCGAAGAGGAATTATATTTAATGAACGTTTGTTACAGGTCTTAGAGCTACAGTAATGGAGTTTACTTCTTTCGATCTTTCTTTCTTCGATCCCCCATTATCAGAGGCCTCTCCCCCTTATATAGTATCCTTTCCCTTCATCTTCATCGTCCACTTGTTCATCATCTAGATGCCCACTTGAGTGCATGTCCCATCATGTACCCTCTTTAGCCTTGTGTGAGTGGCGGTAGCTGAGAGTGCACTGTTCAGGGGTCTTCTCCACATTAATGCGGCCAGGAAAGTAGGTGCAGTGCATTTAATGTGGTGGTTGAAGTTTGTCTTCTAGATATTTCTCCGTTCCTGCTATCTTCATGCGCGCCCGAGGTTCATCTCTATCATTACACTTGTCATGAGGATCATTTGAGCTTCCCAGACGCCTGTTGGACCAAGCTTCTTCGGATCCGAGGATAATGGCCTCCTCGGACAACTGAATGTCTCCTCGGACTATGACCACGCTCCTCTCCAGACATGTTTCTTTTACATGGGCTTCTTCTCAAGTATTTTAATCTCTTCGGACAAACAGTAGTCTTCAAATAGGGCCTTGGGCCCAATATGTTAGGTTGGGCTTCACCCCCCACAATATATATTTAAAAATTTCATATTTTTATTATAATATTTTTATCTTTTATTTTTTTTATATACTTTGAATTATTAAATATTAAATTATTACACTTACTAAAGAATAGCTATTACAACCCTTTTAGAGAGTTATTCTTCATTTTAAAGAATAGCTATTTGTAATCAAACTAATGAGGAATAGAGAAAGAGATAGAATAATAAAATAATCTTTCTAAGGAAAATTTATAATTTATTTTAATAATTAATTGGTACAACACATGTCTCGTGTGAGTAAATGCGTGTATTATATCATCTATTACACATACGACAATTTTTAAAAAAAAAATCTCATTTATTGTACAAAAAAAATTATAAATATACATGATTTCTGTAGTAAACAAGTAAAACATTTATATAATATTTCCCAGAGCATACTTGCACAATTAATTCCACTTGATTTAACTTCAACACTTTATAGAAAGTATAATTGTTTATTATTTTATTAATGTGTTTCATTATATACAAAAATGAAACATTCAAAATCAATATTTTTAGTTTCATATTTTTATTATAATCTTTAATCTTTTAATTTTTTTTTTTATATATACTTTGAATGATTAGATATTGTTGCCATATACAACACGTATGCATGTTTATTAATTTTAACAAAACAAAAAATATTTTTGTAGGGATGAAGGGCCCAGGAATGTATATTGGGTCGTGGGTCTTATCCAAGGACATTTAGCTATCCGAGAACAGTTAGACATTAGCAAAGACATATGAATTAGTAGGTTATGGAAGGATTCTGGTCATAAAGGTTTGGGAAAGTAATCCGAGGAGAAATGCCTCCTCGGCTAAGCAAAGTAGAGGTCAAAGGTTTGACCTGCCATCAAGAACAACACACCGGACAATTTTACTGGTAAGGCTGAGCATCAAAAGGGAATAGGACAAAGGGAAGCTGATAAATATCTAGGAGAAAGCTACTACCACCGTATTAAATGCTCTGCAGCTAACTCCCTGGCCGCATTAATGTGGAGGTGATACATGAACAGTAATTTTCAGCCTTACAGCTACCCCTAAAGATTTTAAGAAGGTGCTGATAGAATAATGATCAAAGCCAACAACTTGATCTACATGTGGAAGGCTGAGATGAAGGGAAGTAGGGGAATATAAAGATGAAAGACCTCATTACAAAAGGGGACATCTGAGAATTTAGAGGAAACAAGAAAAAACATTGTATACTCATGAACTGTAACTGGGTTTAAGTCCACAAGAATTATATAAGAACTACTCTCCTCGGACGTTGCCGATGAGGATTTTCTTTACGTAAACTTGTTTATTTTCATTTTCTAGCCGCTTTTAATCTACTGTGATTGTTGTCTGATTCAATAAAGTTTAGTTCTTAGCCCACTCTTTACAAATTCATTGTATCGGGCTCTTTGGGCCTAGGTCCTTTTACTTTTTAGGCTTGGGAAACAAATTGTGTCCTTACAATTTTTAACTTATAATATTAGACAGTAAATACTTTTTGTTATATAAATATTAGAAGAACTTTTTTATATTTGGCCAGAAAACACAACAAAAAATGGAAAAATAATATATACTAAATATATTAAATGCTTAATTAGTTATTTTTTTATAACATCATATTAAATTATATTAATATAACATAAGTACGAAACAAAAATACAATATACAAAATGAAATTATTGAACATATATAGTCATTATTTTAGTCCTGAATTTTCATTGAAAATAGTAATATATTTGTACGTATGTCTATTTACATTTTTTTCATTCTCTTTTTCGTACCATATTTTTACAGCGACTTTATTTTATTTTCTTTACTTTTTAAATTATTCTTGAATTAAATAAAAAAAATTTGCATTGCATACTCATAAATATTCTATTCCATATATTACTAACACACACATATATATAGATGCTAATTATATTAGAATATTTTTAGTAGTATGTATATAAGTAAATAAAATGTGATGTCATATTGATGGTCTGACGATTGTGGTTAATGTAATCGTCTGTTAATGTTATCTCACTCTCACTTTTCCACAAAACACACAGACAAAGAAGTGATGCTATGGATGCTATATAATTTACAAGATGATGTGTCACAAATTAAAAAGAAATAATATAAATATTTATTTACTAGTTGTTGAAGTGATACCAATCATGCATATTTATTGTACGCCACATCAGTTTGTAACTTTTTGCAATGAAGTTTTTAGTAATTTTAACATTTTCTAAACTAAAAAAAAAAATATTATAGGGTCCATTAGTTTAACTAATAAAATTTCTTATTTTCGTTTAAATGATATATGTTCGAATTCCCATATATATATATATATATATACTAGCCTCTAAGCACGCTCGTTTAGATGCCCTATATTGCACAAGGTTTTTAGACTCGGACCGTTCATTAAACCGTAAAAAGGAGAGATTCAAGGTTTTTGAGGTCGAACCGAGATCGAACTGGGGTCAAACCGTGATGATGTCATAATTAATTTAATAATTAATTAAAACCTAAATATAGATATTAAATTTATAAAATTAGCAAAATTGACAATATATCTATATATATGAGGAAAATTTAATGATTTTCAAGCATATATTTAATAATTAAATAAGAAAGTTAATAAAAAAAAATAATAACCATGAAAACATTAAAATTTATGATTAATTTTTAAAGTAAAGTTGAATATTTTTTAAGGATTTTAATTATAATTTTTTTTATTCCTTGTAAGAGATGGATAATTTAATTAAGTAGAATAAAATTGTGTTAAGTTGTTTTTTATATAAAAAAAAAAAAATTTTGCTAAGGGGTTGAACTGCACGGTTCTTGCCACCGGTTTGTGCAGTCCAAACCCGGTTTTAGGAGTTCACGAAATTAACAAAAAATTTCGATTATTTATGCTTAAAAAACCGGTTTTCATCTCGGTTTTCATTTTTCACAGTCCGACCTCCCAGTCCGGTCTGGTTCTAAAAACCTTGATATTGCATCAACTATTCTTTCTATCTATTTCTATATACAAAATGACCATTTAAAATATATACCAATTCTAGTTTAGAAGAGTGTTTCAAGTTTGAACACCTAAAGAGAGCTAAAGAAAATCTTTTTAGAATTATAAACTTGTGTAAAATAAAAACAGACATACAAACATGTGAGCAAGAAAACATAAAAAATAATAAATATTAAGTAAATTACCTCTTCTTATGCCTCAAAGAGAAAGAGAGTAGGGGAAGAGAAGACATTTATTTATATTTTGTTTTGACAACTAGTTGGCAATTCATAAAAAATAAAGATATGTGGTAGTGCCTAAATTTATGGATTAGAAATTATAGTTACAGATTTATAGTAATAGGGTTTTTTTTTTATTTAATTCAAAATAAATAAACAAGAAGAGATTTGAAAAAAAAATTAAAAATAATAGGAGTAAGGAAACAAGAAAGTCAAAAAAAAAAAAAAAACGATTAAGTCTTGATAGATACAAATAAAATTTTTAATTAAAAAATGAAGAAGTTGTATTATACTTGACTAACATGAGAGAGAAGAAAAAAATCGTCTAAAAGAAGCTGTTTTATTTTTAGAATTTGAATTTGACAGAGAAATATGGGGAGGGAGAAATGTGGATGGAGGAAACTGTTTTATTTTTAAAATTTAGAAGTTTTTAAATATTAGTAATTTTATATGTTTAACCAAATTATTTAAACTTTCTAAACAAATGAATTTAAGGGTATTTTGGAACCTCAAATGATGAAACCCAAACATAAGAATCTTGTTATTAGTAGTATAGGTATATAAAATAAATAAATTGATGTCTTATTTTTTGATGAATAAAACACATTACTGTGTCATAAAGATAAAGATCCATCACGAAGTGACTACCATGCATATTTCAAATTTAAAAACCAAGAAAAAGCAGGGAAAAATAATAGAAGAAGCGGAAAACAGTCGAACACTGCTTGAAGCAAAGAACCAAGTCTTGACTGTTCTCTCATATTTTAAGAAATATATATTTTGTGTAAAATATAAGACTCACCACAAATTGAAAAAAAATAAAAATAAATAAATAAATAAAATAAACACTAAATCTGCGATTGGGACTAGTTGAAAACTTGGGCCGATATAAAAGCTTAAAAAGGAAAAGTTTGGTAAGTGCCATGAAGTTTTTACCATTTATTTTTTAAGATGTCATGGCTGTTTTCCTAAAGTTTTTTTTTTTTTTCATGTCAGGGTAGGCTTCTAAAGCTTTTAGGTACTCATATTCTATGAGGAGCCAGGGGCAATTGCCCCTCTGGATCCCCCTTAATTGGCTCCGCCACCCCAATAAATTAAAGATAATGAATACTATACAATTCAAACCTTAAAAGGGGTGGACAATGGTTTAATTAAAATTAAGCCTGATGAGAAATTCTATAGATTCCTTTTCTACCTCAATTTTTTTTATGGGGAAATGATTACTCCATTTTGTTGTTCTCTCAATTCTCATCAATGAAAAGTTAAAACATTGGTTGAAGCAAAGCACCAAGTATTTGCTCTTCTCTCATTCTCAATGGCTTGCTCTCTGTGACATAAGGTTTAGACATGGCTGAAGATATTGCCTTCGTCCTTTGGAACAAATTCATGAACTCTCCTAAGGAGGTAGAGTCAGAATTATCTATTGGCTTCCCTCTCATTTCTTACACCCTCAAATGGCTATATATACGATCTCAAGGACTTATTGGCCAAGAGCTGAATTTGTGCAAGGTATAAGTGCAAGCAGCGCAACAAGAATTTGTCGCACTTCCTCGCTCTTCTTCGGGACAAAATATTTTTAAGGAAGATGAAGAAGCAAATGAACATTGTCCACAATAATCTTAGCAAAATTTTAATTCCAAATGTTACAATTCACAAAAAGAAATTCAAAAATTCAAATTATATGTCTCTTAACATTAATGGCATGGATGAAATCATTAGGGAGAAAGCAGGCGAGCTTGAGAGCATGCTTTTGGATCATAGCCTTGGATTAACAACAGTCGGGATTGTTGGAATGGGTGGCGTGTGAAAATATTCCAAACTAGTGAAAAAGGTGTTCAACAACCCCTGAGTGTAGATGGAGCTTGTGAAAAGGGTTTGGATTTGCTTATCGAATATTTTGGAGTGACAACAAGGATAAAAATGTGAGTTTGATAGTTGATAAGTTTAGCATCAACGTAGATGCAATTAAAATTAAAAGTTTTATCGGCATCGCTGAACTCTTGTTAAATCTTTACAACATTTTTGTTTGATAGTATTGGATGATGTGTGCGAGAATGAAGAATGAAGAATGGTGTTGTATAAACTTAATTAATTTTTTTATATGTTTAAAATAAACGTTTATGTTTATGTACATGTTTATGCTAAATTTCTTTTTTTTTTTTTTTGTTATACATTACAAATAATTAAATCCAAGTTGATAGTTTCAGGGCTGGCCCTAGGCCTAGGCCACTTAGGCCACCGCCTAGGGCCCCCTACTAGAGGAATGCCCAAAATTTTGTGGTAAAAATTGATATATTTAAAAAAAAATGGAGATATAGGAAAGAAATTAGTTTTATAATTTTCCTCAACTTTTAAGAAATCCCAAAGTATTGTGTAATGCTAGAGATAATACAGCTTTAAATACATGGGTCTTACAAATAGAGTAATGCTATAGTTTTGTAGATTAAGTATTTTCAACATTTTTACAAACTGTTGTTGTGACCAAATTCTTATTGGTTCTCATCTGGGCTCACCAATAACATCACTTTTTTATTTATATATAATCATTCACCACACCATTAGTTTGTAAAAGTTTTTGTAAAAATATTTTGTATCTCTAGTATTTTCTCTTACAAATATATTTGTCACTAATCGCAAGAAATAATTCAGATAGGAAAATGCTAAAAATATTATTAATTTTACTTGAAAATTTTACAAGTTGATGTGACAATTAATATGATATGTGGACGTCAATAACCTATTAAATGCATTTTTGAATTATTTTTTTGTGATTAATGATACATCTTTGTAAGCCTCATGTTGTAAAATTTATAATGTCCTTAACATCATTCATTCAAATACTCCATCCATCCTACTTTGTTTGTCATATTTGAAAAGTCAAATTTTTTAAAGGAACATCATTTATTGTCTTGTCTACCTTTTAAAAATGTATAAGTTTTCAAAACTACCCTTAAATAAATTTATCAAAAAATTGAATTAGTAAATTAATAGGGGTATAATAGGAACATTGGTAAATTAATGACTTTTATTTTTAGAAACATGACAATATTTTGGGGTATCCCAAAATGGAATAGAGGACAAACAAAGTGGGACGAATGGAGTACTTGTTTATTATTTTCTTGAAATGTCATTAATCGCATTCATTTCTATATCATTTGAAAGTTTTTTTAAGTAAAATTTGTTATAGTTTTAGCATTTTAAAAAAAAAAAAAAAGGCATATTACAGAATAAAAGGAATTGATTTTTGTTATAAAAAAATTATGATATTAAATACTAGTTAAATATTATTTAAGTGATAACAAAAAGGTCTCATTTAAATATATCGCCTTAGGTCTCCGAATTTGTTGGGCCGCCCTTGGATAGTGTTATAGCTTCATGTTGCCTGTAAAAGATTTTAAACTCTTTAGAGTATAAATTGAACTTTATTTGTTGTAATATTTGTATTTTTTTCTTCTGAAAACTCTAATGCATGAGAGAGAGAGAGAGAGAGAGAGAGAGAGAGAGAGAGAGAGAGAGAGAGAGAGAGAGAGAGAGAGAGAGAGAGGGATAAATAATATATATATATATATATATATATATATATATATTTTACTCTTCCAAATTGATCTATAAGATTGATGTCAAGACCTACACCACAAATGCCTACATATGCCTCAAGAATAGATGAGAACAAATGTGTGTACTTGTATGAAGACAAGGAATTCTAATACATTTGGACATCTTTAGTTAATATATATACCAAGTTCATTAATGCTTCACCTAACCCTTAACTATGAAAATCCCTATATCAAATTGTTTTACTGGGAAAAAAATTATTAAATTTATTTAATAAATATATAATATCACTATAGCCAAAATATTTGCACAATAATATATGTATAACTATTTTCATACCAAAACTATTTAGAAGTCTTGTTAGTTTTGACAACTTTGTGTTGTATTCTAGTCTATAGTCACTTCTTCAAAATTAATCATATAATCATATATTATTAAAGATTTAAAAAAAAAATTCGATTCTAAAAGAAACATTGTTTTTATTTCATTTTCAAAGAAAAACATGTTTTTGGACATCTCAAATTGGAATAAAGGATCAATAAAGACATGATGGGTATATTATGTTGCATGTGGAAAATTTCACATCACATGATTTCACAAAATTATTTGATAACATTTATTAATTTTGCACGTATACTAAAATTAAACAAATTAATTCACTTTAGCTCTCACATGCAATATTGTTCAATCTAATTTGAATTTTCCAATGATAAATGGAACGTTTAGGTTTATGTGTATGTTTATATAGAGATTTATGTTTAAGTTTATGTTTATAGGCAATTCTTTTAATTTTACAATGATAATACTGAAATGTATAGCGAAACTCCATTTATTAAAATATAAAATAACATCAAATTTGTTACTCTAAATGCATAATAGTATACAATACAAAATTGTTAACAGTATTAGATATATTCAACTGAACCACAACAAAATGGAAAATTAGATTATTTTATATATATCAAGACTCCTTATTCATTCAGAACATTAAATTATACTCTATGTATTGTTGTGTTGGTGATCCTTACACTAACGGGATTACAATCCACACACTATTGGGACCTTCAATAGTACCGGAGTCAATGACTTGTAATAAAAAAAAGCACACTACACTATCATCATCATCACCACCACCGCCACCAACACCCTCCTCTACTACCAACTCATCCACAGTCAACCATTCCATTAATTTGTTGGACGTGAATTTTCAAACCATTAGAAGACAAATTTTAAGACTGCTTACATATATTTTGTATTATAATTATCATCAACAAATCAGATATCGATCCTAAAGAACCACCATTGTTAATTATAATTACCACCAACTCATCCACAGTCAACCATTGCATTAATTTGTTGAACGTGATTTTTCTAACCATTAGAAGATGAATTTTAAGATTGGTTACATCTGTTTCGTATTATAATTATCATCAACAAATTGCATATCCTTAAGAACCAGCATTGTTAGTGGGGGTTGGAGGAGTTCCCTTTATCGTTGATATTTATCGAGTACACAAAGATTTCATATTGCACTAAAAGGTTTTGGGAAAATATTGAAGAACTTCAGAGTCACATTGAAAATATTTCGGAAGAGGTAGAGACAGAGATCGACGAATAAGAAAAAAAAACCAAATTTTGGATTGAATTAGACCCCAAAGAATCTGACAAGATTTACTTGAAAATTAAGATTACATCATATTGGAGAAAGATATTAGGGCTAAAGATTAAAACAATGGAGAAGTTTCAAGTCTTGATGAATATTTACTGCAAAAATCGAAAACAGAGAAGAAAACAAGGAAAAAAGATAATGAAAAAACAAACGAATTAACCCAGGAACCCACCAAAACTATTTTGAAAACCCTGGAGAAGCCAAACATGTCATTCCGAAATGAAGTCATTTTAGCTGAATCAAACAACATTGTTTTTTATAATAAGAGAAGACAAATCGAGTTGGTTCATAATGACGATGTAAAATGGTTTCAAAACCTACTTTAGATCCAAGATTTAATCCAACCCAAGGTTGCTCAATATCGTCCAAACAGCTTGTACGTAAGTCCATAAGGCATCAACCCAAACTTCCCAGTCCACTTAGAAAGGCTATTAAAAATCTTAGCCCAACTCCAATCACAAGCCCGAAATACAACCTAATTGGAAGTCCCATTTGGATCCCAACTCAAGATAAAATTCTTAACCCGATTCTGGACCTTAAATGTGAGGCTCACCTAAGATTCAAAAACAAGTTGGGCCTAACTCAAGATAAAACGAATTTCTGCCATTTGAATGATGAGTCATATAGTTTGTTTTATATAGTTTGCTTTATGTAAGTGTGTTTTTATTTTAAAGTTTGGTGTGTTTTTATTTTTAGGACAATATTTGTAACTTTATTGTAGTTGATTTGCTTATATTATATTAATGAGTTTAGTGTGTTTATAAATTATAGTTTTTTTTTTTTTTTTCATGTGTTTATAAATTATAGCTTTTTATATTTCTCATGAAAATAATGTCAAATCTTTCATATTATGGTTTATTAACAATTACTCTAAGAGCATCCGTTAACATGATCCAAAATGTTTAAGCCCAATGGGTATGAACTCAACTATATTATATTAACTATTCATTATTCTCGTTAGTATCCAATATGAGATCTCGCTACTTAACCAATCATTTTGCTCATACCTGAGTATTCAAACACAAAAACTAGAGAACAACTTAATTATTCTTCCATTTATATCTATTATGGGTTACATTGCTTTATTTATATAGCTCATGCCTTATTCCCCCATTAGCCACATATGGCATATTCCCATTGGCTCTCTAATTGAGCATGTGATATATAGAATATAATTAATGTGTTATATATGCATTAACCCTAACTCAATCTAAATAACAACTAATTCTATGACTAACTTTAAGAATCAATCCAAACTTAAGGTCCATGTTCAATTGATCTCATGAGGCCACTGTAGGTTTTTACACTTGCGTGATAGTTAGGATGACTATCCTTTGAAATTTGGAAAGCATTGGACATCATAGTTGTTAGGATTAATACCCTTAAATCCTATTGTATGATGTTATGTGTGACATTATGTGTGACATTATGTATAACTTAATATTGTAATTAATAAAGTTGTTTTATTATTATCTAAAATAATGGTAACATGAATATTTGGACATTATCATATAGTCCAAGAGATGCATAGTATGCGATTTATGTGATTTAGTCACAGATAGAAATGGCAATGGGTCGGGTTCGAGCTGGGTTTCTTTATGCTCGAACCCGACCCGTGGGCCTAAACCCATTACTCGGACCCGCCTCGATTAATAAATGGGTTTTTTTTTCCAACCCCAAACCCACCCCACCGGGCCCTACGGGCTCCACAAGCCCATCTGTCATGCCCAGCCCCAAATCACAACACAAACACAGATATCAAAAACACAAGTTTCAAATTTATGGTTTTCCCTTTCAAAATCACAAACACAAACACAAATCCTAACACAAATTTCATAAACACAAAAATTTCAGATTTTCCCTTTCAAATCACAAACATAAATACAGATCCTAACACAAACATAAACATAGATTTTACAAACACAAAATTTTTAGATTTTCCCTTTCAAAATCACAATTACAAACACAAACACAAAAATTTCAGATTTATGATTTTCCTTTTCAAAATCAAAAACACATACACAAACACAAAGAAAGAAAAAACAATGAAAGACGAAATGAACCAAAAAAGAAAAAAGAAAAATCACGGGCGTGAGGCTAAACAAACAGAGCCGTGAGGTTGAATGAAGCCATGGGGCCATAAGGTTGAGCGAGGTTGTGAGAGAATAGTTGAGCGAGGCTATGAGGAGGGCCTAGTGGCAGTGCATGAGAACTTGAGAGAGAGAGGTGATGCTGAGATTAAGATTTGAGAGCTTGAGAGAGAGAGAGAGAGAGAGAGAGAAAGAAAGAAAGAAAGAAAGAAAGGGGCGACTGAGTGAGAGGAGTGTATATAGGTAAGGTTTGATATAAGTGGCATATATATAGTCAGGTATTTTAGTAATTTTACTTAAAGTTTAAATGGGTCAGGTCGGGTTCGGGACCGGGCCAGATTTTTAACAAAACCCAGCCCTATTCTTTATCGGGCCGAGTAAAACCCTACCCATTAGGGTCAGGCCGGGCCGGGTATCTGTAGGTCGGGCAGAAATTGTCATCCCCAGTCACAAAAGATATAGTCACAAGTTCTTTGTAAACTCAGAATTTTAATTCGTAGTCGGTGATGAAATTAGGCATTTCTTCTACGAAGACTATAACATATCAATTAAGATGATTTGTCTTGATCATGGAAGTGGAGACTTCTAGTTGATATGTTGATATATTTTAAGAGTTAAGACATATTGAACTGGACCACTGAGATTTATTATTCTCTTAACGACTGTCAAATGAATAATAAATCTCACGATTTCTATTTACATGAACTCTTAATCCTGAGAGAATAATGGATCTGATCATGAAGTGTAAGTTGCTTTGATATATCAGGAGTGAGATCTAAAGTAACGATCAAAATCTCAGTATGTTGGGCAGCTATATTTAGTGTTGATGGAACATATATTCTTAAGATGGAATTCATAATCTCTTAACGGGGATATAAAATATTCCTTTGAGATAAGTTTAATGGGTTCAGTTATTCAAAGTGTTAGGCCTAACCACTTTAGTAAGGAGTTACTAAAGTATATATTTATGAAATTGGATTTCATAAATATATGATGAATAACTTAAAGGATTAAACCGGGTACTCAAGGATTAAGATGTAGTAATCTTCAAAATGGCAGTCTACATTCTTGACTTTGTGTTATTACGAATATTTTATGAAGATGTTGCATGTACAATAAAGTCTTAAGATATAATTTATTAATAAGGCCTAGAGTGCAATTATATTTATATAGTGGTATTAAATATAATTAATGATAACTTTAGACTTGTCAAGAGTTGATAGAAAAGCTTAAGGCCCATTGAAGCTAGTGTTTTATTTGTTCCCTTTTGGTCCCACTTCAAGCCACATACTAAAGTCCAATTGGAATGGCCCAAAAGGCTAGCCCAATTAGATAATCAGTTATAAGGAGAGAAACATGCAAAATTTTGTATGAGAATGAAATGGTTTGTATGTGAGTGTTGGACACTCTCTTATTCTCCCTTGAACATACACATATAAACTGATTGAGAGACCACACTTTTTGGGCACAAGTAGAATTGGAGTGAAGATTAAAAGTGTTCTCAAGAACACATAATCTTTGGTTTTGAATTTCACCGCACCAAGGTACACTCTCTTATTCTTATATTCTGAAACTTACATAGTACATGTTATCAATTGCGAATGAAGTAGATCCATTAATTTTCTGCTGCGTATGTTTTGTTTGCGATACAAACATGTGTTTTTCCAACAATAGTGTCGATCAGAACTTCATACTGCAACTAGATTGTTTCTGAAGTCATTCTAATTGTCAATTGGTAGTCTATTCCAATGTGATGGTTTTGCTTCTTTCTTCTTCTTCTGTTTTTTCTTTTTTTATTCTAACAAAATGAAAGCGTAAATATATGTAACATAGTAGCTTTAATATAATGTAACATAGAATCAATCAATGGGCTGCTTGACACTTCTTTGCAAAATTAATGCAGAATCTCATAGTAATCTTGCGAAGACCTGCAACTTGCTATATGAATACTCAATTCAAACAACGAGTGACTGATTATTTCCCATAAATGTTTATACATTATAAAACTCTCTATACATGTCCATATTTTTTGAACCTGGATTGGTAGGAACTAGATTATTTCCCATTTGGATGTGTGCATCAAAACATAATCTATATATATATATATATATATATATATATAACCGAAACTTTTGAAACTCTCACAATTTTCTACATCATCATTATTTTAAAAAATTAAAAAACTATTTCTATTTTCCAATCCACGTAATCATTATTTTTAAATCATCAGCATTATTAAAAATAAAATAAAAAATCAGCTAAAAAAAACTATTTCTATTTTCCACAGCAAAATCAAACTCAATACCCAAAATTTTTGTTCTCCTTCCCCAAAACCCAACTCTGAACGCCATTCCTCTTTGTTCTCTATTTCTCTCCCTCATCTCTCTTCTTTACCCTTTCAGCATCCTCTGATTTGTTTTTGAATCAAACCCAATAAAACCCTAAACCTCTTCAAGAACTGACCACCACTGACTGTCACTGTTACAATTTGCACACCCAGGCTAGGCCACAATATGTGTAAAGACATTCTCTCTGATTTGATACCCAAAAGTGAGTGTTGCCCCAAAATCTCCCAGTTCAATTTCTCAAGAACTCCTTGGTAAGATCACCTTGAATCCTCAATCTTCCTTATCTTCTTCCTTTTTTGTTGCTGTTGTCCTAATCTATTTGCTTATAATTAATTTGTGGTTTTTGTTTCCATAGTTTCTTCTTGAATTAGGACGAAATCAAGATGACTTTGAGGCTGAAGGATTGATTTGGGGTTTTTATTAGTTTTGGGATTTTGGGGTTTCTAATTAGGGTTTGTTGCAATTATAGATTTCAATTGCTAATATGTTTCCTCTTTGTTCTTTTTTGTTTTTCCCAGGGGAACACTATAGAAGCTCAAATTCTACCTAGGCTTTGTCTCTTGGCTTTTTGAGGAATGGTTAGTGATGTTTTTAATTTAATTTAGGATTTCCTCCCTAACCTGTTCTCTTTATTTATTTGTTAGTAGAAGTGAAATTGTGGTTTTTGGGTCCAGTTTAGCACTTTGGTTTACTAATTTGTGTTTCTTTAATTCAAAGCTTCTGAATAAGGTTTTAAATATATTTTGGGTTCTATTTTTTGTTATCCATATAATTGTAGACAAGCTATGAGTCTTCCATGTTTGAAAGACTTAATGTTCATCAAAATATATGAACGCTAACAAAAATATTTTTAATTTTGCATTTCATAGGATTTAGTTTTCTGTATTTTGGTTGGTTGGTTTTGATTTAATTTATTGGGTATCAAACCTGTGAAGAATTCTGGAGAGCAAGCTTGATTAGCTTTGTGGAGGCTCTTTGTGTTCTAAACTTGCTTGTATGTTAGTTCTTAGTGCACCAATGAGCTCTAGCAAATCACACATCATCTCCTTGTAAGAGCAAAGTGGATGGTGAGGTCTTGGGTTCAAGATCTAGACAATGTATGTGTAACTTACTTATAAAAAAATGTAGGTTAGCTCAGTCTTTAGGCTTATCATAGCAATTTTTGTTGTAATTTTGTACAATATCAGTTCTGTTCCATTTCAATTCTTTTTATACATTGTATAGTTTCTTCTTATAGTGTTATAATTTTTTCAATGATATGATTATGATTTAAAATGGTATGGAGAGCTGCAAAGATATGTTTGATCCAAATTCCACTTCCCCTATGCTAATTGTTACTCCCTATAAGATGTGTTTAGATTTTATTTATGTTGTCACTTCCCCTATTGTTATATCACTGAATTATCCTCTAGACTTATTATATTTATAAATGCTCTTGACCGATTTCTCTCTTTAAAAGAGACCAGAATAATGGTAAGTGGCCTACTTTGCAAATCAAATTCTTTTTGAAGATACTAGCTGAATTCCACGTTGATGATAGAATATTGAAGGGTTGATTTGGAACCACTGTAATGTTTGAATAGTAGATCTGCTAGGCAATACTACCAAAAGAGCATAATCAGCCCAACTTAGAGTTATCTCATCTAGAAGAAACTTGAAAGTCTCAAATTTTGGAAGCCTTGAACTATTTAGATTTGGTTTTCAAAAGGATCTTGTTGTTAGTCATTTGCTATTATTTTAATGACTTAATTTTAAAAAGATTGCATTAAACGACTTCATTTTAGGAGGTTTGGTTATTTTGGTGTTTTAGAAGGTGTAGAAGTGGTGGAAAAAGTTCTGTTTACATAATGTATATTTTTTACTTTGAAATCTTTGTGAACATGTACTTTTTTTTCTTTCTTTTTTTTGTCTCCTATCCATAGCTGTGGCATGTTCTTTTTGATTTTAGGGTAATTAGAGTAATGTAGGATGGAGGTTGTCTAATCTTGGCTTTTGAGTAAAATTTGATGGCCAAAATTGCACCATATTTGTCACAAATAAAAAGATATATGTTGCAAGTAACAATGGCAAAATTGCTGATTGATGTGCAATCTTTAAAACGTTGATTTTTGGTTAAAAGGTTGATATCAACCTAATTTTTAGCATCTTTCACAATTTTAAGTGAATACATGTAAATTTGGTGAAAATGTTAATATTTATGCCTTACAGGGCTTTGAGGAGTACATAAATTTGATTTTGAAAGATGTTGGAAAAGTCAACATCAAGAGGGAGAGCAAAAAACTTTAGGTGGGTTCATTTTCTCATTTTACTTTACTTTTAATCTCCCAAATGTGGTACATCTATTTTGTTATTTGTTGATTACATATCAAAAAATGTACATGGTAGATTCTTCTTAAGAGATGCAACACAACAGCCACCTCTCTCTCTCTCTCTCTCTCTCTCTCAATAGAGGAAATAATGATTTTAGAAATTGTGTAAATTGGCATTATGTTGCCTTTTCAATCCCATTGAGGTCTAGCATCTTTTTTTACTAGCAATGTTAGAATTTAGATACATCTTGGACATCAAGAACGATTAATGTAATTTATTAAGATGATTGAATGAGTATGGAATTAACTATATTTGTGTAATTAATTGTATTGGAGTGTACTTATATCAGTTATATATTTTCTAAATATGATCTCAAGCTCTTGGTTATCATGATATCTCATTGTATGGGATAGATTTTATTACTTTGTAAGTGATAGATTTTATTGGTTTGGTATATAATTTATACCATGATATTGATTTTTTTTTTTTTTCATATTAGGGAAGTTATTAATAGTTTTCCCGTGTATCGCACAGGTTAGCGACTAGTGTAGCTAATAATTGAACACATAGTCTATGACACGACCCCCTCCACGGCCACGTGCAAATCCTCTTTTCCCTCGAGGGGCTATGCTTAGATCTAAGGATTCTCAGAAAAAAAAACAGTAAACAAGAGGAAATTTAAGGTTATACTTCGAGGGATAACCGAGACCTCCTTAACAAGCAAAGCTTGATTTTTACTAAAATATTATCGTACCTCTTTATTAATCATATAGGCTTACAACTGAACCTAAAAACAAATCTAGCACCTAAACGATAGAAACAATTCCTACAATCTAGCCTACTAATCTGATAAGGATAAAGGCAATTGTTATCCCAATAAATAACAAATACTTGAAATATTAGATAACAATCAATAGCTAAGATAAAGATAAACTCCTAAGCAAATTCAAAAGCAAGAACCAAATCTGATATGGCAGCTGGTACGTAACAGTCTATGCTTCTATGTAAAGTTTTGTACATTATCGAAATATCTAGACCATGCATGCAAGTGCGCATAAATCTGGTTTGATACCAAAATTCGTTTTTCTATTCCCATGGATTCATTTCATTATGTTGAGCACCAAACATGAAAATTGGAATATCATCTTACTTTCAAAAATTCAGATAACTAGAATACGCTAGATATAAATAATGCAGCAGAGAAGTGGCAACTTTTGGCGGGTTGATTTTTTCCAAAAAATTTGTAAGCTTGATGCCAAACTCTCATCTTCTGGAGAATCCAAAAAAATAATGGAAACTCTAGTGAGCAATAAAACTTAAACGTATTAGTTATTGCTGATTTAACTCATTTACATGGACAATTGATCAGGGGCGGCTCTAGGATTTTTGTCTAGGGGGTCAATAAAAATCATAAATTATAAAAAATCTAAAACAAAAAAGACTTGAATATATCAATATCACCAAAAAAAAAAAAAATTCTACAATTGTTTTCTATGAGGTTTCATATCTTGAAACCGTTGCATGATAGATTCATTATCAATCCTACGAGCTATATCTTTTTCAATGTACACAGTCAAACAATCATTCAACCACTAATCCCCCATTCGATTGCACAATTCATTCTTGATATATTTCATTGCTGAAAAACTTCTTTCCACTGTTGCAGTCGCAACAGAAAGGGTCAAAACTAACTTCACAAGCAAATATACCAATGGATATATAACATCCTTATTTGTCTCCACCATCTTTCTAGCAAGGTCCCCAATTCCTTTAAGCTCTAAAAACTCGTCATTGGAGCGCATATCAACAATGTAAGTCTAAAGCTAATTATCAAGTGCCAATACATCTGTCTCTGAAAAATCAGATGGATAGAACTTTGCAAGACGAGTCAATTTTTGTATATCAAAAGCCAAAAACGAATCACTTGGATTCAAGCAAGCCATACAAAGTAGCAACTCAGTAGTCACCTCTGAAAAATGATTATTAAGCTCTTGAAGTTGCAGATCTATGACTTCAAAGAATAGATCAACACGATAGTGATGTAAATTTGTAATTTGTGGGGCGTTGCGTCGTGGCCTCACACCAACTACAAATATTTCTTCCATGTTCAAGATAGGAATATCATGCTTGCTACAAAATGTGGATACTTCAGTCAATAGAGCTTCCCATTCATCATCTCTCATCATCTGCAATTGTTGCTTAGACACTCTGACAAGTGTCATAGCATTTACAATATCTTGATTTTTCTTTTGCAGTGCTATTGACAACTCATTTGTGATCCCCAAAATATTTTTCATCAAGTGTAAAGCAAAGGAAAATTCAAAAGATAGAATTAACCTTAAAATAGATCGAGCTTCAACTCTTTGCTCAGAGAGTAGGCTATCATTTTCAATCATCTCAAGTACATCAATTGTGGAAGAGAACATCAAAATCAAGTTGAGGATTGTCCTATAATGTGATCCCCAACGTGTATCACCAGCACGTTTAAGACTTGTCTCTTAGTTCAAACCTTGCCCACTTTCAAGTTCACCCAAGTTTAATGCTTCTGTAATTTTGGCAAGTTGTGCATTTTGTAAAAATTCTCGTCTTTTACAAGAAGCTCCAACAATAGTTACTATTTTACTAACCAAGCTAAAAAATTTAGCAATATCAGTATGCTTGTTAGCAACAGCTACTAGAGTCAACTGAGGTTGATGAGCAAAGTAATGAACATAAAATGCTGATTTATTCTCCTTCAGAATTAAAGTTTTAAGACCATTGAATTCACCTTGCATGTTACTAGCCCCATCATAACCTTGCCCACGTAGTCTTGATTAACTCAATGCATATTTACACAATAAAAATTCAATTGTAGCTTTTAGAGACAAAGCGGAGGTATCTGCTACATGTACAATACCAAGAAATCGCTCTGTGACAATTCCCTTTTTGTCCACATAATGCAAAACAACAGCCATTTGTTCTTTTATTGAGATATCACGGGACTCATCAACTAAAATTGAAAAGAACCTACTACCAAGATCTTCGATGATGGCATTGGTAGTTTCATATGCAATTGCATTCACAATGTCTTTTTGAATATCAGGATGGGTTAGCTTACTATTTTTTGGAATTTTCTGCAACACTTCATTAATAACATCATTATGATATGCCAAAAATTGTAGAAGCTCAAGGAAATTTCCTTTATCACTTGAATCATCAGATTCATCATGACCACGAAAAGCTAACCTCCGATGCAAAAGGAATCTTATGCAATCAACTATTGCATTTAATTGAGTCCGATATTCAATTTTATCTTGATTTGACTGCTTAACAAAAACACTTTGAATGTGTTGATTTTGCTTCATTAGATTTTCACCATTCTTAAGAGCTTGGTTATGGGCACTATTAACACCTCCAACATGTAGGTCTAGCTTTTCTTTCTTATTCCAACTATTGAATCCCTTTGTCACAAAACTGTCATCTCTAGATTGCATACCAACATCTTGTCTAAATAGGTAACAGTATAAACAATATGCAGCATCCTTTTCAATACTATATTCTAACCAACTTTCATACTCTTTAAACCATTTAGGATTAAATCGACGCATAAGTCCACCAATTTTTGTTTGAGGAAAATCGTGTTCATAAGGTTGACATGGTTTTTTTAGTAAATAATATCTTTTTATTTCATCTTGATCATTAGGATGATAAAATGAAATCTTTTTTCGTAGCCCAGGGTCCGAAGGAAGATTGTTCACTTTAACACGACCATGTTTAGAAGATGAATCTTGAGTAAGATATGAATCTTGGGTAGAAGATGAATCTTATGGCTTACGGGGTTTCCTTATTACAAATTTATCCATAGTACTAGCAAAAGAACAAAAAATAAATTATAAGTTCATTTGACATATTTTTTTCTAATACAATAAATATATTAATTATTGTTAAGTGATTTTTTGCAATTCTTTAATCTATAAGTTTACAATTCTTTAAATGTTTTTTTTTTTTTTTATTGTCTTTGACCAAGTCACAAAGCCAACAACCACTCACAAGTCACATTCAACAAAATTAAAAAACTACTCATAAGTCACAATTAGTCAAATAGTCAAAGTTATCTCAAATCAATAAAACTCTCACAGCAACTCTACAACACGCCAACACTGAACACCCAACAGTAAAGAAACTCAAACTCAAGTACTCAACAACAATAAAACACTATAAACTAATAAAAGTAATAAGTCCTATAACTATAAGTCTATAACCCACTAACCCCACAGGCCCACACACAGTCACACGCACAGTCAGACTTTAAAGACTCAAAACTCAAGTAGAGTTACTCAACAGAGTTACTCAACAACAAATATCAGAAGTTCATATCACAGTTCTTAACGCCACAACTCCCACACACAGTCACACAGGGGCAGCGGTACAAATTACAAAACACTATAAACACTCACATAGATTTAGTGAAATAGGCAAATAGCATATCAAAACACTATAAACACAATCTCACAGTAAAAGAAAGAGAGAAAGAGAGAACCAAAAAACCAGATCAAGCGGCGGCGGCAGCGGCGGAGGCAGATTTTGTGTGTGTGAAGCAGAGGGAGCCTTTTTCCTTCGGGTTTGGAGAGTTAAGAAGGATAATGAGAGATTTTGGAGGTTAGGCAGCTACAAATTTTCTTAGGTTTTATTTGACCCTTTTTTTTTAAATTTATGATTTTTCAAATTTTGATTTATGGGCTTTTTATTTTTGAGATTAAAGACCAAAATTTTCTTTTGGACTTTTTTTTTTTTTGGAGTTTAAGTTGGGCTTTAAAAAATAAAGGGGTCGGGTTGATGGTGAGGGGGTGCCAATTTGTATTGCAGGGGGTTCAAAATAATTTTTTTTTTAAATAATATATATATATATATAATTTCGGGTTAGGGGGTTCATTTGAAACCCCTGACTATAACGTTCCACCGCCCCTGCAATTGATTGACTTTAATAGAGTACTGGTTCACCTTAACTATTCTTGTTCTCTAAAGATTTAGCTTTCTAGAACCACCTCTTGTTTGATCCCTTCAAGGTCATATAGGCTCTAATTAGTTTTGTATCAATTCTCTCCTCTTCCAAAACACAATGGCAAACCAATTCTTTGCAAGGAAAGCACCAGCCAAAGAGGCATAGAGAAAGAGAAAACAAAGTGATTATACTTCTTCGGAAATTATATCAGTTATTTTAATAATTAATCAATACAACACGTCTCGAGTTAGTAAATACATATATTATAATTGTAAAGACTAGATTTGGACCCTCAGCCCAGTAGAAATGGATGATGGCCCAACAAGCCCAAAACAATATATTTGTTAGAGTGAATCTTAATGGTAAGACTTAGCAAATCATGTATGGGCCACAAGAGATTGGATTCACGCCAGAAAGATAAGAAAACACAGTTTGAAGGAAATAATACTCCTCGGTCAAGTCTAAGGATAAAGTGTTCTTATATTCACTTAAGTTTCTTTAAGTCCAAGATGTTCTCTTTGTTTTGTCTTTTTTTCTCGGTGATTACATACCCTATTTCTCACAGGAGTCTTTTCTTTATATAGTCCTATTCCTTTTCAATCCCAGCCTTCCATTTGTTGATTGTATAAGTGATCTTCTATATACTTGTCCCATCAAAGCCCTCCTAGAACCTTTGTGTGTATACTTGTCCTTGTCCTTGTCCCTTTGCCCTACAAGCTTATTTTACTATTCAACCCTCCTCGGGCTACCCTACATCCTTGGGCATGGCCTACGGCCCAATACTCCTACTCAACTTATTTATTCCCACAATAATCATGTATTATACATACTTACAATTTTTATTTTATTTTTTATATTATAAAAAAAAAAAAAAAAAACCTCTTTTATCATATGAAACAAAAATTTTATAAAACAATACATGTTTTTTTTTTTTTTTATAATAAACATATAAAACATTTATATAATGTCTCCTGCATCATTCTTGTACACAATTACTTTCAATTGATTTAACTTGAATCCTATTATCGAAATTATAATTGTTTATTTTATTAATGTGTTTCATTATATACAACAATGAAATGATCAAATATTTTTAGTTTCATGTTTTACAATATATATATATATATATATATATATATCATACTTTTATTATAATCTTTAATTAATCTCTTGTCTTTTAATATTTGAATATACTTCTAATGATTAGATAGTACTGCCATAGACAATACGTATGTATGTATATTAATTTAAATAAACAAAATAATATTTTTAACTTATTACAATATAAGACAATTGAAAGCTTGATATCCTAAATAACTAGAGCTTGTTTAGATCTCCAATTTTAATTATGGCTTGATTAATTTTAAGCTTAACACACTTAATGCAAAATATACGTAATTAGCAAATTAATCAATTGAACCATTTAATAATTGCATGGATGAACAAATAAGTGCAATGCTAAAATGGAAAGGGCAGTGGATAAAAGAATAGCAAACCTAAGATAACACGGCGATATATTATCGAAGAGGAAACCAAATAACTCGGCAAAAAACCTCTCCGCAGCCCTCCAAGACAAAATAATCTACTAGTGAATAAGTTGGAGTACAAGGATACCAAAAAACCCCCCAAGCTTAATCTATCCAAAGTACTTGAGCCCTCCAAGCTCCAACTACCAACAAACTTCTTAGAGTTTTGTCTTTACTAACTTTCTGGATCCCGTGATACCACCGATTGCATCCGCAAAGCCTCATCGGCTTATTTTGGCAAATACCCAATACTTCCCAAACTCCAAAATACTATCTACACTTTGAATAAGTGTGGGCTGTGTTTGGGTACAAATCTTCTCTCAAGGTATAACAATGGGAGAAGGAAGGAGAAGAAACTACAAGGCTTTCTCTCTTGAGGATGAGTAGCTCTCTCTAACAAGGTGGGTGTGTTGTAGAAACCTTTTTACAGTTTTCTTCTAAATAGCCTTCTTCCAATTTTGTGGCTAATAAGAGTATATATAGTATGAGTGAAGAGCATAAAGTCAAACTTAAAATCCCAGTTACCAGTGCATCTCACAAGTCATCTTGCGACTTGGGCAACCCGCGAGATGAGTCGGGAAACACACTGACTCTTCAACTTCCGGTATGTGCTTTTCATGTGACTTTCAACTGTCTTGATCAAATTTTCACCACTTAAGACTAAACTCATTACAATATAATCCCACAAAATATAAGGAAATAAATTAATAAAAGTATGTTTGATTTTCGACCCCTTAAAACACAATTGGATTAACCTAGTTAACAAGCCAAGTTATTACTTAATCTAAATTCCAGATATATGTTATCACAATCAAACAATCATATCATGCATAACAGTGGAAAAATAAATAACACAATGATATGATGACCTAGGAAAACCAAACCGGTAAAAAACTTGGGGAGGATTTAACCTAGCTATCCTTAAGGTAAACTTGAATCCACTATAGAAATAATCGAAGTTTGTACAATAGAACTTAGATCACTAACATTCTATTGCTACCCACCAGTAGAAAACTTACTGACACGATCACGTGCAAGCTCCGAGACCACGAACTCCTTTCTTGGATTCTCCAGCAAGTACAAGCACACCCGCTTGTGTATCTTTAAGCTCTTATGGCAGCAACTGAATGATCATCAAGCTCTTGAAGAAATCTCCTTCTTGATAACCCTAAGCTTGTGTGAAAGCAAGCACCTCTCAGATCTCACAAGAGATTCACACAAACAGCAATATGAGCAACATCTAAAACGTGGTTAGGGTTTTCCTTATATACCTAAGGCAAAACATAAAACCCTAAACGTTTTAATGAGCTAGGGCTGAGTTGGAATTCTACTAAAAAAAACATTCTACCCGATATTCGATCGATCAAGTCTAAGCTTCGATCGATCGAGCCAGGCCGAAAGTCACTAATACTTCTACAGCCACTCGATTCCAACTTTACATACAACGCATACACTTTGAGCAAGTCTAAACAAGACTAACAACAGTTTTGATCATGGTTTGCCAAAATTACACATTAGAGTTCTAAATACATTAGTTCCTAAGTCTTTAAAACCTAACAAACTCCCCATTTGGTAATCTGTGACAAAACACAACTAAATGCTCAAAGTTTACAAAGAAAAGCCCTTTACAAAAAAATGCCCATTATAACAAATCCAATCCTAATTACTATCCATCAGTTGCAAGTGTAAACAGCAGCTCAATTGAATCAACCTGTATATTTCCTGAAACACTAAACAAAATGCATAAACACATGTGTGGAAAGAAAGACAGAAAAACAGGAAAACAACAAATATGCAAACTAACTCTCCCCCTAAGTTAGATACATCAAAAACAATGTTAATGGCCCTAAACAGAACATTCTTGTATTTTCCACACATATTCCCACATTTCATCTAAATCTCCCCCTTTTTGTCACGTATTGACAAAGATAACTCAAACAAAGAGTAACAACTCGACAGAGAATAAGAGGAAATAGAGAATGAAGGGAACACAAAACAATTCAACTCTATAGAAAATAGAAACAACTCCCCCTGTGAACAACAAAGGTTAAAAACAAGCTTCTCCCCCTATAAAAACAGGAAAAACAAAACAAGTTTTGGGAAAAACAGTTTTGGGGAAAATTTAGGAGGTGGGGAAAAAAAACACAAACCAAACTTAAAAAATTAAGTTGATAAGTTGAGGATACACAAAAAAACATTCTCTCTTTCAATAAAAGCAAACTTGACACTATGTGACCCATAAATAGTTGCATGAATAGAGAAAATATTTGCACATTGATTATCCATCATGTCTCTTAAGAAAAATATTTTCTGTAGTTCACACATAAAAATAGCATATACTAACAAGTACATAACTCAAAAATTAATCAATCAATTTTTAAATCAAGTTGAGTACCCAATTTAGCAAAGTGTATGCATGTTATGAGTAAAAACAATGAGAGATATGACTGCAAAATTGCAAGATGGATACAGAAAACAATGCAGTGCATGTGAATCATAAACATAAATGATGCGTGAAAAAAAATTTGGTCAAATTACTTAAAAACTGAAAATTTTTCAGTTTCAATCGATCAAGCATTGATCGAATATCAATCGAGCCAAGCAAATTCAAACCAAAATTTTTATCGCAATTTTGATCGGTCGAGGGACAAATTCGATCGATCGAAAATTTGGAAAAATCAAAATTTTGAAAAACAGAGCAGTTTAATGCAGAAACTCCTTAAAGCATAGTGTTTCATGAATGAAATACATGAGTATGAGATTAAAAAATTTTCAAAAACACTTGAATTCAACCCAGATCTTCCAAAAACAAGTTTTTCAATCAGTTTGACCTTAATTTTCAAACTTTAAACACATTTTGCATTAACATCAAGGAAATTTTTAATCTTGGATGGCTACAACAAGATCACACACAATAAAATGTACCAAGTTTAGCAAAGAGTAACTTGTGTAGTGTGTGCAACTAACAAAAGCTTGAGATGCATATGAGGTGATATGTAAATAGAAATCAAACACAAAGTCTACAAAATTCATCACATAGAATTTGAAAGAGACTATCACCGAAAGAGTCACATCATATAACTCCCACATCTCCTAAATCATAAGCTTGCAATCATGTAAGTTTCTTGATTTGCCTCATATTGTACACACCAATTTTAATTTAGCAGAAACTTATTAAAAATAGCCGTGATAATGTACACACCAATTTTAGTTGTTTGATTTAACATCAAGTCCAATAATGTACACACCAATTTTAAGCATTTAAACCGAGGCTATACCTTATGTTCTTTTGTGCATGTGCTACACTTTTATGAGCACAAAATCTTATGATATGCACTAAGGTGTTCATGATTGGCTAGTGAACAGCGGTGAGATGGTTATTTATGCCTTTCTCAAAAGGTTCAAGTCTGACAGTCAAAGACATATGACTTCAAGATCAAGACAAAATGATCAAAAACCATAAACATCTTTCTCACACAACATGCACTACAAAGCTTCAACTAGTAAAGTGCAATAAAATAAGTTCATCCAAGCTAAACAAGGTATATAAACATGTTATGTAAAGATAAATTGGCCAACCTTGATTTCAAATCCAAGATATGTAATACAAAACGCAAAAATCTTTTTGGTTTTTAAAAAAAATTTATGACCAAAAACAAAAGGCACACATTATGCTAAATGAACAATGCAAATGTAATGCATGATTGTGCTTAATTAAGCTATAGAGGGTATACAAACAAGAAATATCAATTTCTTAATTAACTCTTGAGTACATGTATAAACTAGTACATACACAAAATCAGAAATAGCTTAGCACTTATATAAAACATGCTATTCAAGTTTCTCCACAATGTCAAACATGCTCTAAATCAAGAGAGATATTATAACTCATGTAATCCTCAAAACAAATAAAACAAGACACAAAATAAAATATTTTTGTCTTTTTGAAATTTTCAATGTTTTTGGATTTTTTTTTAATAAAAAAACCTAAAATCAACAAAACAACCAAAAATAGAAACAAAACATGTCCACAAATAATTGAAAGAATTAAATCAGGGACAAGTCAGCAACACTCACCTTAGAGAATCTTTTCTCACCCATATAGTACGAATCTTCGACTTTGTAGGTGAAAATCCATGCAAAGCAGAGTGTATTTGAGAGATTACACCAATCTTCTGAGAAAGACTGAAATCCTGCAAATTCCTTTCACAAGCCAACAAGCTTAAATTTTTCAAAATAATATGAAACAATTTATATGGACTTATGGCAAGAGAAATATCATCACATATTCTAGATTGAAACACAGAATGCTTAAATTTCAAGTTATGACAATTAGGACGAATGTGACCAGAAACACCACAAAAGTGACAAACAGGAACAAATTTAGGAACATCAATATTCCTAACAACAATTCTAGTCTTAGATTTTGGTTTTTGCCTCAACAAAGAACAATTTGGTCTAATATGACCAACAACACCACAAAGGTGACAAGAAGGCACAAAAATAGATTTATTATGCTTTCTAACAATAGGTTTAGACATAGGTATAGAAACTTCAGCGTCTACATTAGAACTTTTTCCTTTGTCTAACCTAGCAAAATAAGTCTTTTCTTTATTATTCCTCTTGAAATGAGGAATATAAACTTTCTCAGTTTTAGGTTTAAGAGAAACACAAATACTTCTATTATCAACAGAAGGCTTAGTACTAGTCAAATTTTCAATTTTAGCTTTAGATTCAACTAACTCTTGTTCCAAACTTTTCATCTTATCATATTGAGAAGAAATTTGATTTCTCAAAAATTCATTCTTTTTATTAGATTCATCTAATCTAACAATCAATTCCTCTTTTTCAAGATTAGCCAATTTTAACTCTTCCTTGAATTTCTTAGAAATTTTCATAGATTTCAATAATTCCTTACGGAGAGTTTCACAGGCATTAATAAAATCAACGGAAACAACGGTGTCATTTTTATTCAAATCATCACAATAAAAAATAGTAAAACACTTAAAATTATCCATGACAACAGGGGTCAAGGATCAACTCTCAGATCAAAAGATCTAAAACAAAAGAGTTACCTGCTTTGATACCACTTGTTTGTTTTTAGACCCCTTAAAACACAATTGGATTAACCTAGTTAACAAGCCAAGTTATTACTTAGTCCAAATTCTAGATCTAGGTTATCACAATCAAACAATCATATCATGCATAGCAGCGGAAAAATAAATAACACAATGATATGATGACCCAGGAAAACCAAACTGGTAAAAAACTTGGGAAGGATTTAACCTAACTATACTCAAGGTAAACTTGAATCCACTATAGAAAGAATCGAAGTTTGTACAATAGAACTTAGACCACTAACATTCTATTGCTACCCACCAATAGAAAACTTACTGACACGACCACGTGCAAGCTCCGAGACCACGGACTCTTTCTTTCTTGGATTCTCCAGCAAGTACAAGCACACCCGCTTATGTATCTTTAAGCTCTTATGGCAGCAACTGAATGATCATCAAGCTCTTGAAGAAATCTCCTTCTTGATAATCCTAAGCTTGTGTGAAGGCAAGCACCTCTTAGTTCTCACAAGAGATTCACACAAACAGCAATATGAGCAACATCTAATACGTGGCTAGGGTTTGCCTTATATACCTAGGGCAAAACATAAAACCCTAAATGTTTTAATGAGCTAGAGCTGAGTTGGAATTCTGCAGAAAAAAACATTATGCCCGATATTCGATTGATCGATCGAGCCAGGCCAAAAGTCACTAATACTTCTGCAGCCACTCGATTCCAACTTTACATACAACGCACACACTTTGAGCAAGTCTAAACAAGACTAACAACTGTTTTGATCATGGTTTGCCAACATTACACATTAGAGTTCTAAATACATTAGTTCCTAAGTCTTTAGAACCTAACAAAGTACAACACTTTTTGACATGAAATAAAGTTAATATAAATGTTATGTGAAAAACCATAACTTAACAATAATAAATACTTTTTGTTTATAGACATTTTTTATGTAAGTGACTAAAGGAATATATGATTAGTTGAAAACCTGGGCCACTATAAATTATAAAAGCTTAAAAAGGAAAAGTGATAGTATAATGTTTTTTTTTTCTTTTTTCCTTTTTTTTCTTTTTTTTTTTCTTTTTTTTTTTTTTGAGCAAAAGTGATAGTTTTAAGTTTGGTAAGTGCCATGAAGTTTTCTCCATTTTTTTTTTTTTTTTTTAAGTTGTCATGGCTGTTTTTCTAAAGTGGGACTGCCTTTCTGTGTTTTTTCCTATGTCAGGGTGGACTTCTAAAGCATTTAGGTACCCATATACTAGAATAGTAGAATGTATATTGGACTTTTTAGGAGGAGCCTGGCTCCGCAGCCCCTGATAAAGATAATGATACATTGTCCTGAAGTGAATATATAATGGATACTATGCATTTCAAATCTTAAAAGGGGTGGAGGGGGGACAGTGATTTAAAACTAAGCCAAAGAATTCTATGGATTCCTTTTCTACCTCAATTTTCTATGAGGAAATGGTAATTTATTCAATCTTTTCGATGTTGGTTGAAGCAAAGCACTGAGTCTTGCTGTTCTCTCATCAATGAAAAGTGAAAACAATGGTTGAAGCAAAGCACCAAGTATTTTGCTCTTTTCTCATCCTCAACAACGTGCTCTCTGTGGCGGGAAGGCTTAGACATGGCTGAAGATATCGCCTTCGTCCTCTGGGACAAATTCTTGAACTCTCTACTGGCCTCCCTCTCATTTCCTACTTTAAAGAAATCAAAATACGAATGGAGAACATAAGTCTTGCAAGTTTATGTCAAAACGCCACACCCATTTCTCAAAAAACATAAAAAATAAACCCCACACCCATGACAAGCTATGAAAATCCAAACTTGGAGAAGCTGGGGGATGAAATCATGGGGGACTACTGTCAGGGCTTCCCTTTAATTAGCTGCTAAGGCACTCGCAGAGTTCATCCACGAACAGTTGTGAGCAGGGGCGGAGCCAGGAATTTTTGTTTGGGGGGGCCAAGTTGCGACGCTAATATGTTTATCAAGACAACTTCTACACCCACACACACATATGTACACACACGCACGCTTTTTTATTATATATACACACATTTTTATTTGATAAGTTATATATATACACACACTCAACAAAAAAAAAAAAAATTAGTATTTTCAATCAAAATTATTTTTGACAGCAATATTTCATAAAATAAAATTCATTTTTTCCATTTTCATAGTCAAAATCTCAAAAAGTTTCATTTTAAACACAAATTATCAAATTTTATGCTAATGTAAGTAAAAAATCTTTCAATTGAACTAATGAAATTTTCAAAAACATGAATGATCCACTTGGAGAAATAAGTTAGGCTCCAAACATATTTAAAGCTACCTTGCTTTAACACATTATATGGCAACTAAAGACACATTTCATGTGTAGTTTTAGTGACAAAATTTTTTTAATGAGTCAATGATTTGTTAATCGTCACATAACGGGTTGAAAAATATAGATTTAAATATGTTTGATACCAAATTTTATCAAATATTTAACAGATATAAAAGCACATTTTACAATAAAAAATATAATTACGAAAAATAAAGTTATATTTCTATAACTATTAGACCAATTATTTTTTTAAGAGCATTATTGGACTAATTCAAATATTGGGGGGGGGGGGGGCCAACTCTTATTTTTTAGACTAAAATTTGAAAACATAAAAATAATTGTATATATATTTTAAAAAAATTTAAAATATTGGGGGGGCCATGACCCCCCCACCCTGCTTGTACGTGCCTCCGCCCCTGGTTGTGAGTACTTTTCTTCTAAGTTTTTTTTTTTTTTTTTCATAATTTGTTTCTGCTCTCTCCACTCTACTTTTCAATAATTATGGGCTCCATCTCTCATAAGGAAAAACAAAATAAGTGTGCATATATTTTCTTAATTCAAAATATTTGGATTTCTCAATGTAAAAATTATCTCCAAATATAAGAACAAGATTATTAATACACATGCTTTATCCGCATTTGTATTTTCATAAAATTTAGTCTTTAGAGTTCATAAATCACAATATTACATGATAATTTCTCGTGTTACACCACTAAATGATTATATTTTGAGAATTCTATCATTTCGTTACATGATCTATATCTTCTTAATATGCATGTCAAATTTTATGTCAATAAGATGTTATTTACTTTTCAATTCATAAGGAAAAACAAAATAAGTGTGCATATATTTTCTTAATTCAAAAGATTTGGATTTCTCAATCCAAAAATTATCTCCAAATATAAGAACAAGATTATTAATACACATGTTTTATCCGCATTTGTATTTTCATAAAATTTAGTCTTTAGAGTTCATAAATCACAATATTAAATGAAAATTTCCATGTTACACCACCAAATGATGATATTTTGAGAATTCTATCATTTCGTTACATGATCTATATCTTCTTAACACGTATGTCAAATTTTATGTTAATAAGATGTTATTTACTTTTTAATTCTTAAATTCATCTTAGGCTTAATTTTTTTTTTTTTTAATGGTAATCTTATACTTAATTTTATAATACAACTGCGTGCATATAGCATGGAAATAGACAAGAAAAATGTGCGAACTTGTATGAGACAAGTATACTGAACTTGTTCAGGCATCCCTGGTCAAACCATGGACCGCATAGTTTAGCCAGATACTTCACCTACCCCTATACTATGACAATCCCTAAATCAAATTGTTTTACGGGGAAAAATTATTAAATTGATTGTATAAATATATTATATGACTATAACCAAAATATTTGTACAACGATATGTGTATAATTATTACTTATTGGATATTTTGGAGGGACAACAAGTAGAGGATAATAATGTGAGTTTGATAGTTGATAAGTTTAGCATCAGTGTTGATGCCATTAAAATTAAAAGTTTTGTCGGCCTTGCCGAACTCTTGTTAAATCTTTACAAACTTTTTACTTGATGGTATTGGATGATGTGTGCGAGAATGACGAATGATGAATGGTATTGTATAAACCTAATTAATATTTTTTTATATGTTTAAAACAAATGTTTATGTTTATGTACATGTTTATGCTTAATTTATTTTTGTTAAATTCATTAGCAAATTACAAACAACATTAATAGATTATAAATAATTAAATCCAAGTTGATATTTTTGTAGCATGATTTGCCTATAAAATATTTTAAATTCTTTAGAGAATAAATTGAACTTAGTTTATGTAATTTTTTTTTTTTTTTTTTTTTGAAAACTCTAATGCATGAGCGCGCGCACGCGCAAGAGAGAGAGAGAGAGAGAGAGAGAGAGAGAGAGATTTAAAGATAATATATATATATATATATATATATATATTTTACTCTTCCAAATTAATCGGTACGGTTGATGTCAACACTTATACCACAAATGCCTGCATGTGGCATGAGAGTAGACGAGAACTAATGTGTGCACTTGTATAAAGACAAGCAAGCCATATTTGCACAAGCGTCTAAGGTCATACCATAGACAGCTTAGATTGAACAATACTTCACCTAACTCTTTACTATGACAATCCCTAAATGAAATTGTTTTATAGGGAAAAAAATTATCAAATTGATTGTATAAATATATAATATGATTAAAGCCAAAATATTTGTACAACGATATGTGTATAACAACTACTTATTGGATATTTTGGAGAGTCAACAAGTAGAGCATAAGAGTGTGAGTTTGATAGTTGATAAATTTAGCATCAGTGTAGATGCCATTAAAACTAAAAGTTTTGTTGGCCTAACTGAACTCTTGTTGAATTTTCACAAACTTTTCACTTGAAGGTATTGGATGATGTGTGTGAGAATGACAAATGATGAATGTACTGTATAAACTTAATTAATATTTTTTTTATGTTTGAAATAAATGTTTATGTACATGTTTATGCTTAATTTATTTTTGTTAAATTCATTAACGAATTTCAAACAACATTAATATATTATAAATAATTAAAACAAAGTTGATAGTTTTGTAGCATGATTTACCTGTAAAAGATTTTAAATTCTTTAGAGTATAAATTGAACTTTATTTTTTGTAATATTTGATTTTTTTTCTAAAAACTCTAATGCATGCATAAGAGAGAGAGAGAGAGAGAGTAGTCGAGAATTGATCTATAAGGTTGGTGTAAAGGCTTACATCACAAATGCCTGCATATGGCACGAGAATAGATGAGAACAAATGTGTGTACTTGTATGTAGACAAGGACTCTAAACTTGTTCTAGCATCCCTGGTCAAACCATGAACCGCGTAGTTTAGCTAGATACTTCACCTAACCCTTTACTATGACAATCCATACATCAAATTGTTTTATAGGGGAAAATATTATTAAATTGATTGTATAAATATATAATATGACTATAGCCAAAGTATTTGTACAACGATATGTGTATAACTATTGCTTATCGAATATTTTGGAGCGACAATGAGTAGAGGGTAAGAATGTGAGTTTGATAGTTGACAAGTTTAGCATTAGTGTATATTCCATTAAAATTAAAAGTTTTGTTGACCTCGTTGAACTCTTGTTAAATCTTTACAACCTCTTTACTTGATGGCATTCGATGATGTGTGCGAGAATGATGAATGATGAGATGATCTGAAGGTGATTCAAATATTTGCCTCTAGGTATTGTCCCTTTGTGCTTAGATATAAAAAAATTCCCTAAAAACTTCAACTTTCATAATATATCTATTTGCTATGGGCTCCAAACTACTTGACTACATTGTACTATGTTACTATGCCATCTCTAGCTTAATTAGAGGCATATTCTTGTTTCCACAAGTAAGAGACTTTTTTTTTTTTTTTTTAAATTGAAGTTGTGTGCTATTGTTTCTAAACTGTATTCTAAGAATAGAATCATCTTGCACTAACAAATTACAGATTCATGGGTTCTCGCATTTCTACAACGATGTGTATAACTATTGCTTATTAAATCTTTAGGAGGGACAACAAGTTGAGGATAAGAATGTGAGTTTGATAGTTGATAAGTTTACCATTAGTGTAGATGCCATTAGAATTAAAAGTTTTGTCAGCCTCGTTGAACTCTTGTTAAATCTTTACAACCTTTTTACTTGATGGTATTGGATGATGTGTGCAAGAATGATGAATGATGAATGGTATTGTATAAACTTAATTAATATTTTTTTACATGTTTATGTTAGGGTCATATTTTCTATGTAATTGGATAATCCTTTGACAAAACATACTTTACTTGTAAATTGGCTAGATCTAAGTTGGGTTTGATACATATCAAGTGGTTGTATTAAAGACATGAAGATAGATCCAAGAAAAAAAGTGAAGAAAAGTTGTTTTACTGAATCTCGACAGATAGCTCGACAGAAGGCTACTATCGAGACTTAATGGGAAGCTCGACACTAGCTCGATCTATCGAGCTTTATGAATTCAAAAATTTCAGATCTAAATTTTGGCCCATGTTGATGTATTTGTTTAAAGTTTCTTTTCTCACAACCCTTAATATATATAAGGCTTATTTTAAGAGCCATCACACACGGATATAGTGACCAACAGTTTTTTTTTTTCTCTCTGTGAGAAGCTACTGCATTTGTATACCATAGGGTTTTATAATCAAGTGCTTCCTGATCATCATTGTTGATGAAGTGAAGAACTTTTTTTCCAACACTATTCAGGTTGCTGGAGTTAATCACGTACTAGGATCCGTGCAAAGGAGTTAGTCACAAATTGGAGATTTGTGCAACAAAGGAAAGAAGGCTACTAAAAGATCAAGTCCAATAGGATATTAGAGCAAAGATTCAACTGTAAGTTGGTATTTTGGGATAGGTCAAGGTAGTGGTAAGATTCCTCATACTTGTAACCGCTTGATTATTGATTAGTGGATTCTTGGGAGTGTGACCTTAAATTCACCTGGTGGGGTTTTTGCCTTGCAAAAGATTTTCCTTATTTGTCAACAAATCACCGTGTCAATTTAATTTCTACTACATTTAATTTATTTGGTGATTTATTGGTGCCTCCACAATTTGCATGTAATTTGACCTAATTAATCAACTTGGGTAATTGAATTAATTAACCGGGGTCAAACTATCTTAACCCAACAAGTGGTATCAGAACAGGCACACTCTGATTAGGTTTTAATCTTTGATGTGTGATCCATTGACGCCTGTTGTCATGGATACAAATTACATGAACAAGCCTTTTTATAATGCCTCTTGTGGTACTAACAATGATGTGTTTCAATCTCTCAGGACACATAAGTCTGAATTTTATTTGAGACTGATATTTGTGTTAATTGAAAAGGGCTTGCATATGGATATATTGAAGAATTCAACTCGGGTGAAAGAACTATTGATTCTCGAGAAATGCAAAAGAAGACCAGATTGTCTCAAACGGTGCACACATTGGGCTGCAGGCAAAAGAAAGGTGAAGGCACAATTAAAGTTGTCTATCAGAGGTCATAAAGAAAGAACTCTACCACATAACTTGACTAGTAAGCATGAAGTGTGCTTTATGATGTATACTGCTCTTAAGGTGATGAATACATGTCTGTGGTATCTAGACAGTAGATGTTCAAGACATATGACTGGGAACTGTTCTGTCTTCAAAACTTTTGAGCCAAAAAAGGGTGGCAATGTTACATTTGGGGGTGGAAGCAAATCTTATATAAAGGGGAAAGGAATTATTTCCTTACGTGGATTACCTAACATTGCAAATGTGCTATATGTTGAAGGACTAAGAGTAAATTTGTTGAGCATAAGTCAAATTTGTGATCAAGGCTTCATGGTGTTGTTTTCCAGAGGAAGATGTCTAGTACTTAATGAACTAGGTGAATAGCTTATTAGTGGAGTCCGTACTTTGGATAATTGCTACGGCTTGGTTCCAAAGGCTGAGATAGTCTACAATAGTATTCGGATGCCTAATGAAGAATTATGGCATCAAAGGATGGGACATGCAAGCTATAAACAACTATCTATCATATCTAAGAAGGAAGTAGTGCTGGGCATTCCTAAGATGGCTAAAGTCAATAATACCATGTGTGGACCATGTCAACTCGAAAAACAGACAAGAACTCATCATCAGGCAACATTAACCACTACTACATCAAGACCTCTTGAGCTCTTTCACATTCATCCATGGGTCATACTAGAACAGAATCTCTAGAAGGCAAGAGATATATCATGGTTGTGGTAGACAACTTTACCAGATTTACATGGGCAATTTTGCTTAGGTCCAAGTCTGAAGCACCACAAAAAATAGAAATCTTGTGCAAAAGATTGTAGAATGAAAAGGGTGTATGCATATATCATCTTTGGAGTGATCATGGAAAAGAGTTTGAGAACTCTTAGTTGGAGCAATTCTGCACTGAAGTTGGAATAGCGCAAGAATTCTTAGCTCCAATTACTCCTCAATAAAATGGAGTAGTAGAATGGAAGAATCGAGTAATCCAATAGATGGCCAGGCTATGATTCACAACAAGGATTTTGCAAAAAACTTGTGGAGGGAAGTTGTGAACACTGCTTGTCACACTGTAAACAGGGTGTACTTCAGCCCAAGAACAAAGAAAACTCCCTATGAACTATGGAAAGGGAAAAAGGCAAATGTAAAATATTTCAAAATATTTATCAGCGCTTGCTTCATCTTGAAAGATAGGGAAAATGTGGGAAAGTTTGACACTCGAAGTGATGAAGGTGTCTTTCTTGGTTACTCATCCTCCAGCAAGGCCTACTGGGTTTTGAACAAAAGGACATGTAAAGTCATGGAAATTGTGAATGCCGTGATTGATGAAACCTCAATTACCTCTACACAAAAGGAGGCTGATCAACTACCAAAGTCCGTTCTCCAATCAACTCCTATAAGCAATAAAGTTGAATAAGATCCTTTTCCACCTCCTACTCCAAATGCTGATCAATCATCTGATAGCAGTCATGTTGAGATTACTCAAGAACCAACCTCTCCTCCTCCACCAGTTGGTCTCATCGAAAGGGAACCTTCATCTCGAGTTAGATTGAACCATCCTCAAGAAGAAATTGTTGGAAATATGAACAAACGAAACTTGAGAAAATGTACAGTTGATAAATATGTGGCTAATTTTGTGTCTTATTGATGCTATTTGTCTCAGGTTGAACCTACAAAGGTAAAGGAAGCACTTCAAGACGAAAGCTGGGTTGAAGTTATGCATGATGAGCTCCATCAATTTCAGAGGAATGATGTTTGGACTCTTGTTCCAAGACCAGAAGGGGTGAACTTCATTAGCACGAAATCAGTCTTTTGTAATAAGATTGATAAGGAAGTAAATGTCATCAGAAATAAAGCCAGACTTATTGCTCAAGGATACACTCAAGTTGAAGGGGTTGATTTCGAAGAGGCGTTTCCACCAGTGGCTCGTATTGAATCCATTTGGATACTTCTTACTCTAGCTTGTCATCTAAAGTTCAAATTGTACCAAATGGATGTCAAGAGTTCTTTCCAAAATGGTTTTCTCAAGGAAAACATCTATGTGTCACAACCAAAGGGATTTGTTGATCCACATTATCCCAACCATGTGCTCTATTTGAAGAAGGAATTATATGGCTTAAAGCAAGCACCAATGGCATGGTATGATAGCCTCACAGACTACTTGGTGGCAAATGGATTCTCAAGGGGACAAGCAGATCGAACCTTGTTCATCAAGAAGGTAGATGGAGAGTTGGTTGTAGCTCAAGTATATGTGACGACATCATCTTTGGATCTACAAAAAACGATCTAGCACATTCCTTCTCTAGTATGATGTAGACTGAATTTGAGATGAGCACGATTGGAGAGCTAAAGTACTTCCTTGGCCTTCAAATTCGACAAAATGACTCAGTATCTTCATCTCTCAAACTAAATATGCTAATAATCTTGTAAAGAAATTTGGATTAGAGTTTGCTAGCTTAGTTAGAACTCCCATGAGCCCGAATGTTAAACTCACTATTGACTTGTTAGGAAAAAGTGTGGATCCCACTCTCTATAGGAGCATGATAGGTAGTTTTCTTTACCTTACTACTAGTAGACCTGACATTAGCTATGGTGTGGGGGGTTTGTGCTCATTATCAAGCCATCCCAAAAGAGTCTCATGTTACTGTTGTAATGCGTATCATAAAATATGTTAAATCTATGAGTAACTATGGTGTCTGGTATGATAAGGACACTAATGATGTTCTGGCTAAATACTCTGATGCTGACTGGGCTGGTAATGCTGATGATCATAAGAGTACTTCTGGTGGGTGTTTTTACTTGGAAAATAATCTTCTTTTGTGGATGAGTAAGAAGCAAAACTCCATAACTCTCTCCACTATTGAGGCTGAATATATTACTGCTGGTAATTGCTACACTCAACTTCTTTGGATGCAAAAATTTCTTTTTGATTATGGTATTTGTTAAAAACATCTCACTATATATTGTGACAATACCAGTGCCATAAATATCTCAAAAAATCTTGTTCAACATTCTCGAACTAAACACATTGAGATCCAACATCACTTCATTCGTGAGTTAGTCGAAGATGGCAGTCTCACCCTTAAGTTTGTCAACACTAATGATCAAAAGGCTGATCCTTTCATAAAACCTCTGGATGGTCGTTATTTTGAGTTCTTACGCCAAACATTGGTGTTATTTCCTTGGCATGATTCCTTTCTCCCTTTTTTCATGCATTGGCTTTTGCTTCTAGTTTTTATTGCTTTTCAATATGTTTGTTTGCTTGTTTTGTTTATTGCTTTCTAAAAATAAAAATAAAAAATCTGAAATATATAAAAACAATGTGTGTTTGTGTATACTGGTACTTGTGTACCTTGAATGGCCTTTGAAACAAAATTCTTAATTTTGTATCTATTGTAGCTTAGATGAGCATCTTCATGCACAACTAAGCAATGTGAGTTTTGTGGCTCAATTATGTGATTTGTATGATTTGGTTAATTTTTTATCATTCATATATTTATCACTCTTTTTGATGGGAAGAACTAAAAAATCCTAAGGGAAAGGCATAAATAACCATCTCACCACTAAAACTTGTCAATCATAAAACATCTGTGTGCAATTCATAAAAGCCGTGCTCAGTAAGGTATAGCATTTGCACAGTAAAAACAAGATGTTCAGCTTACATAATTAGGTAATTCTCTTCTTTCTTATATACCCATGCATGTTATGTCAATCTATGTTTTAAAGAAAATTATGCAAAGAACATGAAAAATAAAAAGAATCAAAATGCTTTTAAATATGATTGCAAGAGTGTTTCTAGGAGATGTGAGAGTTATATAATGTACCTCAAAGGTGATGGTCCCCATCAAATAGTTATGATTGTGCGTGGATATATTTAATTCTCTTATATCACTACTCTTCATAAAATGAGACACAGATGCCCTCTTGCAATGGTTCCACACACAACACGCATACTTTTTTGCTACTCTTGATACTATTGTACAGGTACAATGTGATTTGGCCATCACAAGGAAAACATGTGATAGTATAAGCTTACTAAACTGTTTTAACTTGTTTTTGAAAATAAAATTGGTTAGACTTGTTTAATGTGTGTTTTGATCTAGGAATGCTTTGCATCTAGAGTTGTTAATGTGTTTAAGTGCTTAACATGCTTCTTTGTCGCTTGGTTTAGTGTCTATCTTGGTTGCATTCATCTCATATTGTTTTTCCTCCTTGAAAAACCTTGCTTTTAAATGCTCGATAAAAGCTCGATAGCATCTCAATAGATGCTTGATAGCAGCTCAATACAAGCCTCTTCTATAGAGAATTTCTAGGTTTTTCTCGATACATCTCGATAGATATCTCGATCCATCAAGCCTTTTTCCTGAAGTCTCTGTCTGCTCGATCAAAGCTCGACACCTCCTTAATCTATCGAAGATGTTTTACCGTTGATACCTCCTCGATACCTCTCAATCTATCGAGTTTTTGTTCTTGACACCTCCTCAATGCCTTCTCAATCTATCGAGGTTCTTGTTTCTATATATACTTGAGGTTCGACCCAGTTCTCTTTTCTCTCAAACATTTCAATCCTTCTCTCCTCTCTCTCGATCAAACCCTATCTTTTCACCAAAAACTTTCTTCTCTTCATAGTTTTGGACTCTTCCAAACTTTTGTTTTTGTTGGGATATTTGGGGTTTTTGTGTTTTTGATAAAATTTTTGGGATGGGTCTTGTGATTCTATTATCATATGACCATGTATTGCATTCTCTATCATTGTAATCATATTTCTGTGCATTCTAAGATTGTATGCTTGATTAATCAATGTGAGTGTTGTAATTTGGATTGGGTTTTTGCCTATAATGCAATTTGTTTTGCATGTAACATGTTTATGCATTACCATGCATTACTCTTCTCTTTTCCTTCTTTCTTGAGCATTTTTTCTATTGTGTTCCCTTTTCTTTTACTTCTCCTTAGACTCTCTTCTATGGCACCTAAGAAATCTATTCCTTCAAAGAAACCGATCTCTCATCGTGATTCTTTAACTTCTTCTTCTCTTCCCTCTGTTCGTAATAGAGTCCAATTTCGTGATACGAACTCCTAAAAGGATTTCATTGAGAACTTCTACAATTAGGTGATTCATTCGGAACACCAAGTCATTATGTATGATTTTCTAGACATGCCTCTTCCCTGTGCATTTAGCTTTCGGGGTTAAGAATCTTTTTGTGAGAAACAATTGAGGTGTCCCGATGTGTTTATACAAGAGTTCTACTCCAACATACATGCCATCAATACCTTTGTTCCTCAGTATACTATGGTATTCCGAGGCACATGTATCGTACCAACTCCAAAGTTCCTTTTCGGTATACTACGTGTCCCTAAGGTAGCTCATCCAGACTATCCTAGTCACCCTCGTCTACGTTCTATCTTTCATGATGACCTGGCCTCACTATTTTGTGAGAAAGACATGACATGGGGACATACTTTTAATTTCTCCACAACTGAGTTTGCTAAGATCCAAGGATCCTTAATATGGTGATGACCTTCATTCTCACACCACAGTCCCACTATAATACAATCACTAAGCCTCGTGCTCGTTTTCTCCTTTCTCTCTGGGAGAATCTTTCTATAGATTTTCCTTCACATATGATAGTATCTATGATAGATATCTATCGAGACACTGCCACACGTGATAAGCTAATCTTTCCTTTAGTTATCACACGCATTCTCACACACTTGCACTTCACCATTCCTTCTTCTCCTCTCTTTTACTCCATAGTTGCTATTAGAAAGGAATCTATGATGAGTGATGCACAACTGGCTGCCAAGCGGCCTCGTGTGGAGCCTACTCTAGCCCAGCAAGAAGAGGTTGCTTTTCGTACTGCAGAGGATGCTACCTATGCCTCTCGACCCTCTTCATCTTCTGCTCCATCTTCCTTTTCTAGAGTAGAGGCATCTCTTGCTACCATTCTGGATCAGCTTCAACACATGCATGCTGATTTTGGTAGTCGTTTTAACCATCTTTCTGATGAGATGTGTTAGATGAACACCAAAATTGGTCGCATTGCTCACTGACAGTCTCATCTTGGCGGTTTTGCTTCTTCTCCCTCTCCCGGGCCTACTGAGGACTCTTCTGATGGTGGAGATGAGGATGATAATGCTTATGGCTCCTCTAGTGATGATGAGATGACTGTTTCTCAGTAATTCACCCTTTGTCATTCATGATAAAAAGGGGGAAGGGGGAATAGTTTTGGTTATGAGAGAATAGTCATGTTGTTAGGGGGAGAGCTAGCATAGAGATAGACTAGTTAGGGGGAGAGTTATTTGAGAGACGTAGTGAGGTTTTGATGTATCTTTCTCATTACATGTACCATGGTCTTGTGACCACGTTTTACATACATTGTACTTGCTTGATATATATGATGATGTATGTTTCTTCACATTTATCTTACATGTGTTGTTTTTATTCTCTCTTTATACACATGTTTCTTCTCTTATATAACTTGTCTATGTTTCACACTTGATGCCTTGATGAATCTTGTTTAAGTGTCTCAATTAAGACAGGTTGCAAGTCTATCATGCCATGATCTTTTTTCTTGCAAAGTTTTTCAAGAGTTCATAGTAGTAGTTAGACTTATTTACTTTCTGTGTAATAGTTATGGAGATTTTTGTTTTATACTTCTCTCATAATTATGCTTGTGGTTTTATCACGGATTGCTAAAGGGAGAGATTGTTAGGGTCATATTTTCTATGTAATTGACTAATCCTTTGACAAAACGTATTTTACTTGTAAATTGGGTAGACCTAAGTTGGGTTTGATACATATTAAGTAGTTGTATTAAAGACATGAAGATTGATCCAAGAAACAAGTGAAGAAAAGTTGTTTTACTAAAGTTCAAATGATAGCTCGACAGAAGGCTGCTATCAAGAATTAATGGGAAGCTCGACACTAGCTTGATCTATTGAGCTTTATGAATTCAAAAATTCCCGATCTGAATTTCAGCCCATGTTGATGTATTTGTTTAGGGTTTTTTTCTCACAACCCTAGATATATATAAAGCTTATTTTAAGAGCCGTCACACATGGATACAGTGACCAAGAGTTTATTTTTCTTTGTAACAAGCTACTGCGTTTGTACGCCATAAGGTTTTGTAACCAAGTTCTTCATGATTTTCATTGTTAATGAAGTGAAGAACTTTGCAACTAACAACAACCATTCAAGTTGCTGGAGTTAGTCAAGTACTAGGATCCGTGCAAAGGAGCTAGTCACAGATTGGAGATTTGTGCAACAAAGGAAAAAATGCTACTACAAGATCAAGTCCAATCGGGTATTGAAGCAAAGGTTCAACTGTAGGTTGGTATTTTGGGATATGTCAGGGTAGTGGTAAGATTTCTTAAACTTGTAACCGCTTGATTATTGATTTATGAATTCTTGGGAGTAGTGACCTTAAATTTACTCGATGGGGGTTTTTGCCTTACAAAAGGTTTTTCCCATTTATCAACAAATCACCGTGTCAATTTAATTTCCACTGCATTTAGTTTATTTGATAATTTGTTGGTGCATCCATGATTTGCATGTAATTTGACCTAATTAATCAACTTGGGTAATTAAATTAATTAATCAGGATCAAGCTATCTTAACCCAACAGTTTAAAATAAATGTTGAAGTTTGTGTACATGTTTATGCTTAATTTATTTTTGTTAAATTCATTAACGAATTACAAACAACATTAATAAATCATAAATAATTAAATCCAACACACTTGCTTGCTTCTCTATAGCAATATTTATGACTTGATGTTCTTCATGGGATGCCACAGAGAAGGTCCCTGCAATCATCAATGAAAAGAGCAAATTCACCAAAAGTTTCAACTAGTGACGAAGCAACTCTTGGACAATGTTCCCCCTAATTTTTATTTTTATTTATTTTTTAATATTTATTAGTATATATATATATATAGGTATTAATTTTAGCAATTTTATTATATAAAATTACACTTTGCCTCCCTTAACAATATCATTAATTCTTTTGAGAGTAATGTTATAGTCACAAACTTTTCTATAGTATTTTTACAAACCGTTGAGGTAGCAAATTTTTATTAGTTCGCATCTGAGCCTACCATTTACATCACATTTTTACTTAACAATAACCACTAAGCACATTAGCAATTTATAAAAACTTTTGTAATTATAGCATTTTCCTCCTTTTAAAGGCTATAAGAGCATTACCATCAAGTGTATCAAATGCCAAAAATTTGGCATTTGACACACCAAACACCAAAAACCAACCCTCATAAGATATTTCAAATCTCAAGACTTTTGGCCTGGAGCTACAATACACTCTCAATTATGAGACAGTACGAACAGAAATGCCAAAAAATTTTATTCTTATTTTATTTACATTTTCTCTCTTCATCTGGTTCTCTCATCTTTGTCTTCTCTATTCCTCTTTCACAGCCACGCCAATCTCACCACATTGACCACCACGCCACCGAGCTTGCCATACCATCCACCACGCGACGCAGCCGAGCTTGCCGTACCATCCACCACGCCATGTCGTCGTGCTATCGGAACCTCCCATCATCGGATCTCTCTCAATTGGCCTGCAGTGGTGGGTTTTGCTTTTGGGTTTATTTGATTTGGGATGGGTTTTGAGGTACGTGAATGTGGTGGGTTGTGGGTTAGTTGTGGCAATGGTATTGTGGCGGCAATTTGGTGGTTGTGGTGGTGATTATTGGGTGGTTGTGGTGGTTATTTTTTGGGTTGTTGTGGATTTTTTTTTTTTTTTTTTTAGGTGGATGTGGGTTTGTGCCGGTGGTGTTTGTGGATTTGTTGTGGGTATGAGTTTGGTAATGGGTTGTGCCGGTGGTGGCTGTCAATGTTGGCAGTGGTGGTTGTGCCGTTGTTGTTATTGTTGATGAGGAGTTAATATATTATTTTAATGTGTTGTAAATATTATTTTAATGTATAGAATTGAAGAATAAAACATGTGATGTGAGGGATATTGTAAAATGATATGGTAAAATAATAACATAGACTTTTAGTTTGTCAAAATGACATTTTTTATAAAACAGCTTATGGGAATACTCTAAAACATGTATAGATCTAAAATCTAAAACAAAATATACAAGCTTAGGAAAATTAGCCCAGCACTAAAAATTACTAATAGCAAAAATATTTTAAAAAATAATTAAGTCCAATCAATCAATTTTACTCAAAACAAACAGGTTGGCCCTTTAAGAAAATTTAAACAAACTAATTTTGTCCTTACCGCGCAGTACACATCAAAGAGACTGAAAAAACCCCTTCTGCGGCTAAACAGCAGATTTGCAAGCTGCAATCACAGCACTCAGCAGCAGAGCCACCCCCTCGAATTCCAAGTCCTCGCTCCGTGCTTGGTTTCAGCAGAGCTATTAATTAGACAAACCACTGCTTGAGCATTCGGTTCTATTTCAGTGGCAGATAACTGTAGACGGGAACAGAGAAGCAAACTATCCACTTCTTTTTCTTTTATTTTTTCTACCTTAAAAGAAGTTCTACAACAGAGGAGAGAAGAAGCATGCCTTTGACCCACTGTCAGTTCCATTGTCATCATTGTTTCTGGTTTTGTTGGAAAGGAAACCCTTGGAGCAAATATAATAACATCCAGAATTATAGTTTATTTTAATTTCTTGTCTTTAGAATTCTGTTCTCTTGTTTTCAGTCTTTAATTCCTTAAAGTTTCTTTAATTTTCCACTTGATTAGTAGGGTAATGACTTAGATTCGAGTTTCTGCCTATAGGGTGCGTACGCAGCCTTGTGGTTGCAAGCATAAGCACCTAAATTGCTGCATACGAATCATGATCCCCGTATACACAGCCTCGGTTAAAAAATATAGTTCGTTTGTTTTCTTACTTGTTCTTTCGTAGGTGAATATGATGCAGACCCAAGTATATCTTCTCCTCCATTTTTGTTTATCTCCTTTATTTTAACACACGTGTCATGTATGTCACGTGTGTTACCCAAGTGTGTCTACTTAATACTTTTACTTAGAATATTCAGCCCAAAAAAAAAATAATAATAATAAAACCCCTCTTACTTAAAATTGTCATGCATGCTTAGGAGGGATCCCACTTAGGGGAGCCCTTATTAGCACAGAAAAATCTCTAACGTGCCTGACGCATGGGATACCATTTCTATTAGCACATGACTAGGAGATACAAAAGAAGGTTGATGCCTTACGGTGCTTAGAGCATTAGCATTGGAAAATGCTAATGCTACTCTATTTTACCATTCTAAAACCCCACTTTATCATTATAACATCCAATTTTACAATACCCCCTACACCCCAAACTTCTATTTCACTCTTTTACTCATTAAAATATTATTTTTTATCTTTTCTTTATTATTTATTTTCAACCGTTTTTTCCTGGGTTTTTCAACAGTCTCACATAGAGCAAACCCATTCAAACCCACACAGAGAGCCACACAGAGCTAACCCACACACACAGCCACTCACACACAGCATCCCATCACCACACACACACCGATCAAAAAAATCATCACCGGAACAAACCCATTCAAAAAAAAATCATCCCCAAAGCCACCGGAGCAAACCCATTCAAAAAAAATCATTCAAACCCACACAGAGAGCCACACACAGAGCAAACCCACACACACAGCATCCCATCACCACACACACACTGATCGAAAAATCATCCCATCACCACACACACACCGATCAAAAAAATCATCACCGGAGCAAACCCATTCAAAAAAAATCATCCCTAAAGCCACCGAAGCAAACCCATTCAAAAAAAATCATCACCGGAGCCACCAGAGCAAACCCATTCAAAAAAAATATCCCCAAAACCACCGGAGCCATCATCGGAGCTCGCCATCAACCGATCCCAGCCCACCGATCCAAACCCAGCTCGTCGATCCACACTGATCCAACCTCCAACCTCAAAAATCCAAAACCCAGCACCGGTGCGATGAGAGATGAGAGAGAGGCCGTGTGAGATGGGTGAGAAATTTCGGCGAAGCTTCAGAGATGAGAGAGTAGATGGAGAAACAGAGAAGGAAGAGAGAGAAGAGAACAGAAAAAATGAGAGGGATGAGAGAGAAATTTCGGGTATAAAAGGAGTAAAATATTAATTTTTTTTTTGCAATACTGTGAACAGTGCAATTCTATGTTTAGAATTGCACTGTAGCACTATTGCAAAAAAATTTGCAATAGTGCTGTTTGCAATCCTCTGATGCAGCTAGTTTTGAGACCAAAAATGCTAAATATTCCTTAGATTTGGCTTTAGCATTTGCCAATGCTAATGCTCTTACACCTACCTAAACATGTATCCTAACTCTAGATTCACATTATAGTTACATTAGACCTCTGCTTAGGGGTCAAAAATTTTAAAAACACTCCAATTTCAAGTCAAGTGTTTTTTCAATCATACTTTAATTGTGTGTTTATTACATTTTCATGCAAAATTTGAATCTTATTATGCTTTTGTCTATACTACAATTAAGGGGTTTCTCATTTTTGGACTCTTACCTTTTTTATACCCTCAAATTTTCTATTTAAGGGGCTTCTCTCGGGTTGGACTCTTACTTTTGGTTACCCAAAATATCCTTAAATTCTCCTCAAAACTCAATTAAGAATGTATAAACATACCATTTGTTTTTAATAAATTTCATAATATTACTTTTTCTTTCCCTTTGTCTTTCTGTTTGTCTCTCTTTCTCTAATTGCTTTACCCAAAAAAAAAAGGTCTTATACATGCACGAAGCGCATGCAATGAGGCTTAACTTACCTATCTATATGCTCTTAACTATATCATTCCAAAGCAATAAGGACATGCATGATTGCTTTCAAGTTAATTAAAAGAATGAAAAATCTATATGTTTTATTGAAGTAACATCATATTTAAGTTTGGATATCAATTGAAGATTTTATCATCAAAATTTTAAATATTCATACTCATTAAGATAGTTTTAGAAAAGTTGTGATTTTTTTTTTTAACATAAATTCCTCTAGGTTACATTTGGATATTTAAATTTGGATGGTAAGTTAATGGATTTGAAATGCCTTGAATCCAAATCAATAAATTTTAAAATTCCTTATTTGGATGTGTTTTAACTTTTAGGCCTATGATGATTTGGAATTATAAAGTTTAAAATCTAGGGCCTATTTGGTAGGAAGATTTTTGTTTTTGTTTTCAAAAAAATATGAAAACAACTTTAAAAAACTTGAAATTGAAACTAGTTTTTGAATAATAATTTTTACATTATACATGTTTGGCTCTTATTTTTCAGAATAATTTTCAAAATACTGAAATTAAAAAAAAAAAAAAAATTGTTTGGGAGATCATTTCTATTTTTTTATATATTTTAAAAAAAATTTACAAAAAGTAACGTGTAGAATCTGTAGATTACTTCTTCTTTTTTTGGGATAATTACTTCTTCTTTTTTTGGGATAATGATAAGTGAATAGAGGTCATGTACCTTTTTTTTTTAATAATGATAATTTTCAAATTTGAAGTGTGAGAATTTTTTTTCGTAATAAAGATAAGCTCTTTAATTTAAGAAATAGAAGAGTTTGGACAAATCTGTGGGTCTATTGTTTTTAATTAATTACAACTATACCATTAAAAACATTTTTTGTATCTTGAAAATACTTTCTCAGCTGTTTTCAAAATCATGTTTAGAATAAGGAAAATATGATACAATTTTTTGAAAACTATATTTAGAGAACATCGGCCAAACAATAGATTCGTGTGGGAGCCACCATTTTATGGATTGCAAAAAAAAAAAAAAAAATACACTTACCAAACAGGTCCATTGAAGTACGTTTAAAGGATTTCTAAAATTGGTTTGAAGCTATTTCAAATCCAAGGATTTCAAGGTTTTAAATCATTAGTGAATTTGTTAAGGATTTTTATTTTTATTTTCAAAACAATATGAAAATTTTTATAAAAAAATTGAAATTGAAACCATAGTTATAAAAACCGTACCAAACCACTAGTTAAACTGTGAAAACCATGAACCAAAGCATTATCCAGAGTAATTTGATATAAAATATCGAATATGCAATGACTCGTTACCAAACCATGTAAACCGACATATTGCACGGGTTAATCTTTTTAACTCGAGGATAAAAGAAAAAATATCATGTATATTTACTAAACTACTGAAGATCGAAAAGATAATTTGATAAAGACATATAGTGATAAATATTAAAGGCTAAAAGATTTAAGAGATAAAGTAAGAGTTGTGCCATAAGATTAGATTTGAGATTAACGTTGCTAGAGATGGAGATAACTTTATGGACTTAGGCACTGATTGGTTTTCATGGAACACAAGCAACCAATGATTTTAATCATCAACTGTATTTGGAGATTTAAATAATTTTGTTATGCTATATGGTTTAATGATTAAGCTAAAATTTTATTTTGAATTTTTATGAGATATGTTGTTTCAAGATTCTTGGACTATATAACTTGGTTATTGGATGCTTTATGTGAAAGATATGTTTTTTTTTTTTTTCCCCCTAACTTTATGTCATATTATGTATTGTTTTTTTTTTTTTTTTGTTATAATTTATTAATTTACCTAAATGGAGTATTTTTATTTTATTTTAGTTGCTTTTTATAATAATAAAATATATTATTTAATTAATTAATAAACAAACAATTCAATCAATGAACAAGTGAGCCAATTCTTCAGGGTCAAATTTGAAACAAGTTTTCAAAGAATCATTTTTACATTACACGTGTTTGGCTCCCAACAAAGTGATGTGTAGATTACTTCTCTTTTTTCTTCTTGGATATTGATTAGGGAATAGATTAGGTACCTTCCTTTTCTTTTCTTTTCTTTTTCTTTTTTCTTTTTTAATGTAAGATTCAAATTTTAAATGTAAGATTTTTTTTTTCGAGATAATCTCCTTAATTTAAGAGATGGAAGTTTGGAAAATTTTGTGAGGTCTACTATTTCAATTTTTTACAACTATGCCATTAAAATCATTTTCTATATCTTGAAAAACAAGATCTCAAGTGTACCCCATTCAGGAAGGTCTTGATTCCTCAATCAGCTTGACTCGACAATCAAAGACTTGACCAAAGATAAAAATAGAGAACGGCATTTTGAACAGGGAAAATAGGAAACAATTTTTTGAAAATTGTATTTAAAAAACATGACCCAAACAATATATTATGTATGGGACTCACCTTTTTTAGGTTTTCAAAAAAAAAAAAATTGTATTTAAATCATCTTACCAAACACGCCACCTTTTTTAAACTATTCAAACAAAATATTAAAATTTTACTCACCCAAATTCAAATCTACATGACTAATGCCAACCATCCAAAAGCTTCTTGTTTTTTACATTGCTCTTGACTTTTACTAAATAAAACTCCTAGAAGGTCCAAAAGGTCAAGAAGATAAGTTAGACACGGAAGGGCCATTTATAGATCAATCAATATTATTTATCGCAATTGACAAGAGATGGCAAAAATGAAAGAGATTGTGTGCTTGGGTGTGTATGCAAACCTCCCACTTTGATCAATCTTTTGACGTGCCATGTAGTTATTGGTTAAGCCTAATGAATTCTGTTTTTGGACAACCAATTAAACAAAACCTAATCCTATTTTTTGTTTTTCCTTAGCCTTGTTGAATTCTCCAAAGACAAATACGCGTTGTTTGCCGATCGCGTAGCCTTAAATTCTCCACTATTTCATGACTTATTATTAGAGCAATGACAAATCACAATTATAAATACCCTTTTTCAAACATATTCTCCTTTAAGGCTTTACCTTCATCTCATTTATACTGTCCTCTCTCCCTTTCTCTGATCCCTTTGGAGTTATATTTTGGAAGTCATGAGTCACTACGACCAACAACAAGCACCTGGTAAGCATCTGAATATTTTGTCAATTTATAAGTGCCTGTGTAGTATGTTAATTTCCAAAGTATTATAGCTCTACCATTATGTTATTTTCTTCTTTCTCCTCCTTGGAAACTTAGGATTTTTCATTATATCTTTTCTCTGTTGTATAAAATGACAAGAGATTATTTACTCTCTTGTGTATCAAATGCTAAGATTTTTTATTAAAATATATAGTGTAAATTCTAATAAACTACTCTGAGGTTTAGGCTAATGCCAACTTGGTCAAGACAAGACTTTTTAAAAGTGATCAATTTGGTCCTTGAACGTTCCTAACGCCGTTTAATTGTTATTTTTCTCACCTTCTCGTTTCTCTTCTCTCTTCTCATACCCTTCTCTTCTCTCTTTCAGACCTCTCTGACTCTCTCTTCTCTTTCTCTCACCCATGGCGGCTGACCATCTCCTCTTTCTTCTCTCCTCTCTCTTCTCAGACTCTTCTCTACTCTTCTCTTCTCTCTTTAAAAGCTCTCTGGTTCTCTCTTCTGTTTCTTTTTCTCACCCACAGTGGCTGAAGACTCCCTCTCTCAAGCTTTTGTTGTTCCTTAGCCATGGAAGAGAAGGTTTGTATTTTTGTTTCTGGGTTTGGGTTTGGTTTGTGTTTGTGTACCAAACATTTAGGGTATGTTTGGCGGAGGACCATGGGCTTTGCCACCACCACAAGCGACGAATCACACTGACGACACCACCACTGGTGGCTTTCTCTTTTATCCCTATTCTTTTTTCTTTTATTTATTTATTTTTCTTTTGGTTTGGTTCTTTATTGGTTTGGATCTTGGTAGATTTAGGGAGTACTTGGTAATTTTTTATTTGGGTTTTAAAGGTGGGGTTTTGGGTATAGTATTTGCAAATCTGTGGGTATTTTCCGATTTGGGGTGTATCTCAAAATGGGCCTAATAAGGTATTTTTGTTAGTGTATACTTTGTAATATGGGATGTACCACTCATATTTCTCTACTTTTTTCTTTTTAGGAATTTTGCATTGGTTTCATTTGGTTTGTGCATTGATGGGTCTATTTGATTTTGTACAAGAGAATAATTTTTTGTTTTGGTTCGCTTGAATCTGTATATGAATAATTGGGATGAGAGAATAGAGAGGAGAGGAAAGAGAGGACCCAAATGACTGAGAGGGTATTAGGTATCAAATGATACAATGTCAACGATATCAAAATTCAATAAGTGTGAGACATGTCAGCAAAAAATAACTACTCTACTAACAAATAAAAGACATATGTTAGTGGGTAGTTATTTTTACATACATGTTTCTCATTTATTGAGTTTTGATATAGATGACATGATATCATTTGATATGAAATACTTTTTCCAAATGACTAACGGTGTTTAGAGACCAAGTTGGGTTTAGGGACAAGTTGGCCAATTTTGAAATTTCTTGGACATGCTTGGCATTAGCCCAAATCTCAGGATAGTTTATTAGAATTTACCCAAATATATAATAAATAAAAAAAAGTTTATAGTTCAAATAGTAAATAACATCTAAATTAGGTAATGAAGCCATCTAGCTATAATTAGGTAATGAAATTTTCAAAAAATTGATCCACTAAAAAGTTATTAGATTGTGTAATAAGAAAAAGTTAAAACAATTGATCTTATCCTCTCTAAATATATTTATTGATCCTTTTGATATTTCATTCATCATAAATTGGAGTACTACCACTAAAAAAATTTATTGGAATCAATTATTAATATGTCAAGGAAATTTAGACGTACCTGTTTGATTTGGTTCATACTTTAATTTTTACATGCAGTGGCATATCCCTCACCAGTGACAGCATATCCAGCACAGCGTACTTATGTTGCACCACCACCACCAATTGGTTATCCCACCAAGGTCGACTCTGGCTATCCCCAACACACTGCTCCAATAGAAACTACGACAAGGGGTGATGGGTTTTGGAAAGGATGGTATGTGTTTAATTACTTATCTTTCCCGTCTGTCTTTTTTTCTTTTTTTCTTTTTTTTTTTTTCTCTTTTTTTCCTCTCTTCTTCTTCTTCTTCTTCATCTTTTCTTTTTTGGTGAGAGTTCTCTCTAATTAAATGTCTTATTTTGTTATCTTTTTTTGTTATTTATTTGTTTGCATTTTGTTTGCAGTATTGCTACCCTGTGCTGTTGCTGGATCTGTGAATCGTGCTGTTTCTGAGACTATATATTCAATATTTTATCTCCTTAGAACAGAAAAATAATTGTAGCAATTTGAAGGCAAAGGTGATACCAGTACAGGATTTGAGAATATGTAATTATTACCATTTTCGGGTGTAATTATTTGGAATAATATGGTGATTATGTCTATATTTATTATGGGAGGATAAAGCGCGTGTTTTTGCGTTAATGTGTTTTTAAAATGAGCTTAAATTTTTAGGGATTGTATATTTATGATTAAACAATTTGAGGACTTACCAAGAGTCCTTATAGCTGAGCTGACATTTCTTTACGGTCAATTTGTTTCAATATAAAACCTTGAGTAATAAAGTGTAACGATGTGGGTTCTAGTTAGCTTATATATTAAAACTCTTTTAAAATAAAAAATAAAAATAAAAAAGAGTAACGATAGATATTTTTCCATGTTTTCCAACGTTTGGTAGAATAAAAAAAAAAATAAGTCAAAGAAAAACTATATTTGATCAATATAAAAAGTGTGACTTATTTTTAAAAATTATTTTCCATTAAATTTTTTTGAAAAATAACTCTATCTTACAACAAGCTAAATAAGGAAAGTTAGGAGATTATTTTTCAACTTATTTAAGATTGTTACCAAATATAGGAAAATAAGATAATTTTATAAAAAATACTTCTGGGGAAATGACGCATTTTCTAGAAAACATCATCTCTAAAACAAAGCATTAGAGTCTGTTTGATTGGGAAGATAGAAAAGATTTTACTTTCCTCCTTTTGTATTTGATTGGAAGTGGAAAAATATAGGGATGTAAAAAATGAGTTTGTATAAATTTACTTACATGTCCTTATTAAAAAATGATGTCCAATTAAAATAATAAAAAAATGGCAAACAACAACAAAAAAGACAATCATCCAAATTTATTATTAAAAAAATCATGCCAAGAAAAAAATATTAAAGAAAATTTATGTTTAGTTAAACCCAAAAAACAAAAAAGAAAAGAAGAAAAGCAAAAAAAAAAAAAAAAAAAAAAAAAAGGCACTGTCACGCCCAGGAAAGGAAAAAAAAAATAGACAAAACAAAAGAAAGCACCGTCATGCCTAGGAAAGCCACACCAAAAAAAAAAAAAAAAAAACCGAAGAAGAAGAAGAAGATCAACATCCAGCACATGAGAGGGGAGTATTCACCTCCCCTCTATTTTCTTCTCTAATTGGTCCAGGGAAATAGAATTTTGGTGGCCCAGGAGCAAAAACATCCATAAAATCAATTTTCTCTCCTCTATTTTTTATATTTTTTGTTTCACCCCAACCAAATAGATCTTTAGTATTTTCAACAAAGATATTCTGAATTCAAAACTCCTATCTCTAATTTTCATATTATCAAATAAAAAAATAACAATGTGAGGACTTTTTTTTTTTTTGGGAAAAACAACCATGCGTGGACTAAGTTATTAAAAAATAAGGGTGCTAGTGCTAGTATGCTACCCTTCAAATAGTGACGTATATATTTCATATGGTTGGCATAAATTGCCTAATTGGTGGGTTTAGTGCAACAATGAAACAATCATACATTCAACACACAATACATGTGTTACAAGGCAGTCAGCATCATAAAATGTCAAATGGTGGCATTGACAATCTTGTTATTTAATACTAGCTTCAATGCATGCACTCGGGCTTTTCAATTTTTTTTAAATGTCAATACTTTTTATTCATCCCAATTTGGGATTAAAATGTAGGTTAACAAGTAACTATCATTGCCGTTTAGGAAAAAATTTTGAGTTGTTGCATAGCAGGTTAATAAGTAACCATCATAGACATTTTGGTAAAAAAAAAAATATTTATCCAAATCATAGTTGGTAAAAACTAAAAACGTGTTACTTACATGTATAGTACTTAATTGTACATGGTTCTTAATTATGCGGTAAAGTACGCGGTATTTTGGAATAGAGAGTTTCATTGTGTTAGTTACAGACGAGTTAAAATCGGCCAGTAAATACGATGCCTAGAAACTAGAGGTGATAAAACTTTGAAGAGATTATGTTACTATCAGGCAGTAAAGGATTAAACAATTCTTAAAAGATAAACTTTCAATCAAAGAAACACTTATCACTTAAACATTGAGAAACCCGAAAGAAAAAAGTTAATGAATGCCCTTAGGACTTTGATTTAAAAAGTATTTTTAAAAATTTTTTATAGAAAAATAAAAAATGTACTAATTGATATTGAAATTTTCTAAAATGGTAGATTAACAAATGTCTTAAAGACACCTATTAACGGAAACCAACCCAAAATACTAGCAACATCCTAAATGCTAATCCTAAACGTTAAAATTCAAAATACATCTGCACCCTACTACCCTACTCTTTTTTCTTTTTTATAATCAATTTTTCATTGTTCTTGAAGGCTAAGGTTGTGCTCACAGTTTTCAACGTCAAATTATTCCCCGTAAGTGCTGAATCAGCTTTTATATTTGCTCTTTGTTACTAATTTTTTTCTCTAAATCTCATTTATCTCTAGTATTATATAATATAATATTATTTGCTTATACAATATCTATGGATTCTATTCTAGTAGTAGTATTTACTATTTATTTACATTATTAATTATGGAAATAATTTTTTCTATTGTGTACGGGCATCAGGTATAGGCCCAATCCATTAACCTCTATATGTTTAATAATTTAGGGCCCAGTGCCAGGTCAGGGCCCATATCAGTTTGGGGAGCCAGTACTAGTCGAGGCCTATATCAATGGGAATGGTAATGCCTTGAGGGAAATCGTTTGTCGAGCACCATTTGGCGACGAGTGCAAGTTTCAAGGGAGTCGCATCAGTCACGAGAAGTGGGTCCCATCTAGTCAGGAATATATCCCATAGAGATCCACCAACATGAAAATCCTCCCTCTCATCATGACAACCCCACTAAGGGAAGTCTATAAATAGCGGCAGATAGTTAGGGGGAGAGGGTTAGCAATTTTTGGGGGGAGAGATAAACAAGAGAAAAGAGAGGAAGCACCAAGGAGTAAACTCAACACTACTAAGCTTAAGCCTTCTTGGGAAGCACACACACAGAATAACAAAATACAAATTGGGCCTGAAGCACCTTCTCTTGTGTAGTTGGGTTGGATTTAAGAGGTTTTTCAATTGTAGGAAATTTCACACCCATCTTAAACAAGTAAATTGGGAGCTTGAATCAAAAATTCTTCTGGTACTTTGGGTTAGGCGCCACAAAGCGGATTATTTCAAGTTCAATCATTGAGAAATTTTTATATGATTGTAATTTGTTGAATCATTGTATTTATCTCCAAAAAGCATATGAAAAATATTTTCGTAATTTTGTGGTAAAATTGTAAAATATAAACGAATCTGTGTGCCATTATTTACTCTTTTTTTTATTTTCTATCAATTTTTAAAACATACTTTTGTTAAAGATGTCAAATTATATTCATCTATATATTTATCATATTATATATACACATACCGTATTTTACTAATTATGACCAAATAGCTATTTTCTAAGAAATAATTATTATTGGTTTATCAAAATGTAGCTAACAATAAATAGAGATCTATTAGATTATATATTACATTCTTAAAACTAGTTTTGCGTGCTAAATGTGCCCTTAGTATTGATTCTATTCAAATGAGTGCTTATAGCTTAGTGGAGAGGACTTATTGTGTGTGTGAGTATATATATATATTAAAAAAAAAGGAGAGGACTTACTTGTTCCTAGTTTATCACGTGTGAATATTACAAATCACTCTCACAATAACTTTTTATATTTGGTTAATATTTTGAAAATATCATAGTTGGATTACAAGTTTTTTATAACATGCATGTTAATTATTTAGTTAATTAGATTTTATTTATCATTTTATCCATTAAATCATATTTTATGTATAATTTTAAAATATAAAAATAAATAAATATCTCAAAAAAACAAGAAATTATACCTTGTACCACAACAATTGTAACGTATTAATTGAAGTCTATGAGTTGCAAAACAAAAGGCACTTTTGTTCTAGGGGGAAAAAAACACATTTCTATAACATGTCAATTTATAAAATAGCTAGTATTCAATCTCAGATATGCATTATTTTTCAAGATTGACATAAAATTCTCCGTTCTTTGTAATTGCCTAGATATGAGGATAACAAAAAATAAGGTTTGGATAAACGACTATTTATAATGGGTTTGATTTTCTGTCCTCATGAATTTTATCCATTTTAGACTTTATAATATCACGTACAACTCAGGTTCCTTAGAAAAAGCTTTGCCACCGCATTTTCTTATAAATAAATAAAAGCTCTGCCACCGCATTTTCTTCCCCTGAGCCCACTTTTCCTACAACATGCATTTGGAAGACGTGATTTTCTTCCCCTGGGCCCACTTTTCCTACTGCTTGAAATTGGAATCATATTTCAACTGTACACCAAATTTTTCAGAGAAGTATAACGTTGATAACATTTTTATGATACTTTCATAACAAATTTTAAGTTGTAAGTTATTATTAATTCTAATTTGAATTTATCATCGAAATTACTTTTTTGCTCACCAGTAACAAGCAGTAACAATTTGTCACTTAGAGTCTGTTTGGATATCGCTTATTGTTGAAAATTGAAAACACTGTAGTAAAATAATTTTTAAATGTATGAATAGTAATGTGGGACACAGTTTTAATGAAAATTTTGTTGAATTAGACAACTTGTAGATCACATAAACAGTGCACGGGACCCACTAACAAAGACGCAATCGGTTACTTAGAATTTATTTTGAAAGTACTGTATCTCAATTTTCCACATTTCACACCACTTCCACAGGCCGGTTTGAGATTTCTTCATATTTCCTACCTTATACGCATTTTACCTTGCAAGTTTTGCTTGAACAAAGTTTCAATCGTAGTGCTTCTTCTTCTATACTATGTTACTAACTTCTCCTCCACCTCTTGCTTATTTTTCCTGCCTTTTTTGTAAGTGCTATTTGAGGATAGAGGCACTTGCACAGTTGCACAAATTAACCGTGCAATATAAGTTCTCTTGTTTGATTTCAAAGCACAATAAGCCTAAGCATGAGATTATCACGAAATGTAGCATTGTTCTAAGCATGAGATTACCATGAAATGCTTGGGGTAGTCGAGGGACAGGTATTGGAGGCATTTAGTCAAATTCTTTTCGCTTAATTCCTTAAACCTCCTTACAGTTCAATTCAAAGGATTTAGTTTGCATTTGGTATTGGCTTAAAAAGTATTTATTTTACTATTTAGCTTATTTTTGCTACTATTCAGTTTATTTTTGGTACTATTCATAGGTTTTACTATACTATTTTAACTACCATTTAGCTTTATCTATAGTACTTTCAGCAAAAAAATTTCAGTTTCAACTAAATAAGTTATTCCCAAACAGACTCTTATGTTCAATTGCCTAAAAATGCAAGAGAGAATGTTACATTTCACCTAAAATTAGAATTTAGAAGACAACAATATGACACCAGGCAGACTTGGTTGCTCTCTAACTGACAAATTAACACTCCTTAAACTTCATTTCATCCAGCCACTAATTAAAATGCAAGCACAACCAGCAGGGATTAAAAATATGAGAGAGAAATGTGAACATTATAAATAAAAGAAATAGCAACTCCATGTCAAATTCTTTTAAGAATCAATTTGAACAAACTCCAATTCAATAGGTCAATGCATACGTGTCTCAGAAAAATGCAATTGATCATTTTAAGTAATTATATTTATATAATACTACAAGTCTTACAAAGCTCTGGTCATCTGGAACATGGACTCATACGCATATAACCTTCAACTTCAACTACCAGTCTACCATTTGGTGAGTAGCGTTAAGTTTTTCAGCAAATATAGTTAATATATAATGGTGCTGCCTAACCAAATTTCACATACAATGTCATGATTTATGCAGTTGGTCACCCAACCCATTAAAACTTATTTTCAAAACTTCCAGAATATTTCAACTTTTACCGAACATCTCTCTATTCCTCTGCTCTCCTCTTCTTGATCCAAAAATAACTGGGGGCGGTTCCACGTTGAAGGCAGGACTACCTGACCTAGAAAAAAATTTTGTATATAAATTTTTTTTTTAAATTATGATTTTTTTACTCTCTAAAAAATTTGTAACCACCCTAAATTTTTTTAGACCCAACATAATTACATTTTAGACAAAATTTGGCACCAAACTTGGTTGTAGACTAAAGTTACGAGCCTACAGCTCCACTCAAAATTTTTATTATTATTATTATTATTATTGAATGTAAGTTTTGATAAATCTACTTTAAATTATATTTTCTTCTTATGTCCTCCATATTTACAAAATTTGAAGAAAATCAAAGATTATTAGCTATATTATCAATCAAATGTTTAAATTTCAAATTTTTGTAATCCAAAATTATACATAAAAAATAAGTTTATGAATCAAATAGTAAATAGCATCCACAATTGGCATAAATTTTGATATAGGAGTATGTTTTAAGAACATAAATAACATATAATTCAACAGTTAAATTTTCAAAATATATAATCATGTTAATTATTTTAGTGAGAGCTAAAGCCTTAAGTTACAGCTAAATTTGTAGCCAAATTTTGGTTCCCTTAACAATTTATTAGACCCTTAAAAAAAAAAAAAAAAAAAAAAGTCTAAGAAAAATTTTATTGTACTAAAATTTTGAAAGAGATGTAGTTTACAATATTGATAATAAGACTATAATACAAGAATTTCAAAATAAGAAAACTCATAGAAAGAAATTGTAAGACTTTAAGTACTTGTATATGTTTTTTTGTTTTTGTTATTGTTGTCAATAGTATATAAAATTATCTTTTTATTAGATTTTGTATAATTTAAATTTCTTAATGACCATCTTAAACATATATTTCTAAACCCCACCGAAAATAATCTTCACATCCCAAAACAATTAAGAAAACTTATCCTATTTTTGTTTTTCCTTAGCAAAGACCAATCATACGCGTTGTTTGCCGACCACGTAGCCTTAAATTCTCCTCCCTTTCATGACTTCTTATTGGAGCAATGACAAACGGACAAATTGACAATTATAAATACCCATTTTCATACGTCTTCCCCTTTAACCTTCATTTCATATATACTTTTCTCTCTCCCACTCTCTCATCCCTTAAAATTTACATCTTTTAATTTCCAAGAACTTATCTTTTTGGAAGTCATGAGTCACTACGACCAACAACAAGCTCCCGGTAAGAATCTGAATATTTTGTTAATTTATAAGTGCCTGTGTTGTATATGTTAATTTCCAAAGTATTATTGCTCTACTTTTATGTTATCTTCTTCTTTTTCCTACTTGGAAACTTAAGGATTTTTTTTAACTATATCTTTTGAAAAATTCTCTTTTGGAACTTTTATATATATATATATATATAATGATAAAAGATAATTTACTATCTTGTGTATGAAATATTTAGTTTTTTTTTTTAATATAAAAAAAGAGAGAATAAACAACATAATTGGTGTATTTTTTAAGAATAAAGTCAACCTAGCTATAATCAAGTAATGAAATTTTTAGAAAGATTGATCAACTAAATAGTTATTAAATTGTGTAATAATGAAAAGTTTAAACTATGAGTAATTTGATCTTTAACCTTTATAAATATATTTATATCAATTGTTTCGATATTTCATTCATCATCACTTGGAGTACCACAACTAAGAAAATTTATTGGAATAACTTTTTAAGTCAACGAATTTTTTGAAGTAAGGTTGTTTGATTTGGTTCATATCTTTAATTTGCAGTGGCATATCCCTCACCAGTGACTGCACATCCAGCACAGCCTCAAGGCCCTTATGTAGCACCACCACCACCAATTGGTTATCCCACCAAGGTTGACTCTGGCTATCCTCAACACACTGCTCCAATAGAAACTACAACTAGGGGTGATGATGGGTTTTGGAAAGGATGGTATGTGTTTACTTATTATCTTTCCCATCTGTCTTTTTATTTCTTGGAAAATGTCAGAGTCACAAACTACTTTACAATATTTTTTACTAAATGCTAGTGTGATGAGTAGTTATTGATAAGTGTAAAAGTGATGTTAGTGATTGGCCCGGATGAGAACCAGTAAAAATTGGTCACATTAACAGTTTGTAAAAATGTTATAAAATAGTTTGTGGTTGTAGCATTACTCTTTATTTCTTTGGTGAGATTTCTCTTTAAGTAAATGTCTTTATTTTGTTAACCTTTTTGTAATTTATTTGTTTACTTTTTATTTGCAGTTGTGCTGCCCTGTGCTGCTGCTGGGTCTTTGATGTGTGCTGTTTCTGAGAGCCTGAAACTATACATTTAATTTATTTAGAAGCCTAATAGTAGTAGATCATCATATGTAAGACAATATTTTCTCTCCTTTGAAAAGAGAAATGATATTAGCAATTTGAAGGCAAAGGTGATATCAGGACAGGATTTGAGAATGTGTAATTGTTAAGTAATGTTTTCGGGTATGATATTTGGAATAATATGGTGATTATGTCTAGATTTATTACAGAAGGATAAAGCATATGTCTTTGTGCTAATGAGTATTATTATGTCTTTAAATCCTTTGTGTGAAGAACTTTTGTAACTCAACTGATATTTTAATATTTTCAACAAAGCCGTTCATGATTTAAACCTCTCTTCCTAACACTCCAAAAAAAAAAATGAGGATTTAGTTATTAAAAAAAAAAAGTTCTTCCCTTCAAATAGTGATGTATATATTATCTATTCATTTGGCATAAAATATCATATAAATTGCCTATTTTGTGGGTTAAGAGCACACACCAAAACAATCATACATTCAACACACAATCATATATATTTCACGTTAATCGGCATCATAAAATGTCAATTGGTATTTATTAATATTTTAACACCATATAGTTATATTATTTAGTAACCCATGATATCTGGTTAAAAAAATTATTTTGATAGAAACTTGAAAAGATTTTTTTTAATAAAAATAATAATAATAGAATTTGCAAAAGTTTGATCAAGCTTTTTCCAACACATGGTTATTGGTTATGGTTAGGGCTGTACATGGTGCGGTGCGGCCGGTTTTTGTGGCCGTTTCTGCACCGCACTGGAACGGCTCTCTGGCAACTCGGTGGCGGTTCTAGTCGGCGCAGTGGTCGGTGTCCACCTGTCTATCACACACACAGAGAGGAAGAGATATCTAAATTCTAAAACCAAAATTAAACCCAGAAAACTCAAGGATTCAAACCACAAATCAAAACTTAGATCAAATCTAAATATCAAAAGATTCAATACCCATCACAAACCCAAATATTAAAACCCATTACAAACCACCTGTTTGAGTCTGACTGAGGTGAGTGATGGAGTGAGTGGAGTCTTAGAGAATGAGAGCAAAAAGTCTAAAAAAGAGAGAAAGAGACAAGTTAGAGTGTTAGACAACCGGGTACAGTGCGCGGCTGAGAGAAAACAAGGAAAAAAAAAATCTTATACAATGACTTAAAAGTGCAGAAGTCTAAAGAGTGAAAAGGAGAAATGACTGATAAGAGTAGCTGAGTAGGAAATAACTCAAGAGAAAAGACTTGTGTGGTTGAGATCAAAAGAGAGAAAAAAAAATTGTACAGTGACTAACTCAAACAGTAACAGGCATCATTTTTTTTTTTTTTTCAAAAAACGCAAGTGCAAGAGAATGATTAACCCATGCGGCATTTTTTTATTTTTTTAATATTTTTTTTTTCAAAAAACTCAAGGGGCATGACTGTAACCACTAACCCATACGGCCATACAACATTTTTTATATTTTTTTAATTCTTTTTTTCAAAAAATGTATCTGGGAGACACAGACTTTATAGACAAGACCACTCAAATATTTCCTCTTGACACACGTTTTGAACTGAGAAAAGTAGCTCATAGCCTCACACACGTTAACTTCCTTTTTAAATTAAAATTACTTTTTGATAAGGACATTAGGCCTGTACATTCATAGATAAGAATTCAAAATTTATTTTATAAGAATGACCCTATTCATGGATGAACGTTAGGCCTCTTTTGGTTCTTAGAACGTTAGGCCTCTTCTTCTTCAGTTCTTCTTATACATATTAACATATATATAAAACATGCTCGGGTCGGTTTGGTCTTCGTCGGTGTGCACATCTCGGCGCCCACGGCCGCACCGGTCTGACATTGGCACCTGAAACCTTTGGCGGAGCTCTGAGCAGGGCGGGGCGGTGCGGTCATACCGGTTTTGTCAATGCCGGTATATCCTTGAACAGGCCTAGTTATGGTTGGTTTTCCAACATGTGGGTGTCCGGTTTTTATTAAGTTTGTGTTTGACATTGGTTGAAAATGATAGCTTTTTTTACCATTTAGCTTATTTTTGTTACTATTCAGTTTATTTTTACTACTATTTATGGGTCTCATTGCACTTTTGATACTATTTATGAGCCCCACTGTACTATTTCAGTTAGCTTGTAACTTTATTTACAGTACTTTTAGCAAAAAAATTTCAATTTCAGCTAAATAAATTGTTTCCAAATGGACACTAAATGAATTTTCAGTTTCCATTTGGTCTTGGCAGGGGCGTGTGTATATTAGTTAAGGCATGTTTGAGTGTTACAGAAGTTTTTTTTATTTTTTTTGAGAAGAAAATGGATTACCTATTCCTATTAATTTGTTGATAATAAAGAATTCGAATCTAAAATCATAGTTAATAGAATGTGTGGTAGAGCATAAGTGTAATACATTAGGTTCCTCAATTGAATTCAAACACATAACTACAATGAATTTAATTATACTTAAAAAATATTAACATTATTTATATGGTGTTAGTCAAATAGCACTTTATAATTCAATAGTTACAATGTGAGAGGGGAATTTGAATTCTAGATGCCTCAATTAGAAACATCAGAATATACCAACCAATTGAGTTCAAAGCTCTCGGCAACACAAATAGCATTGTAGAGTCAATAAAAAAAATATTTAAAAAAAAAAAACCTCTTTCGTCAACATATTTTGATTTATAAAATAGCTAGTATTCAAGATTAGAAATGCATTATTTTTCAAGAATGACAGCTAGCAGCCTAGTAGTGTATTGGCATAAAATTCTCTGTTCTTTGTAATCGCATAGATATGTGAAAATAAATAAATAAATAATATATGAAAAGTGCTACATTCATAACATTTTCACATCACTTCTGTTAGTTTAGAATCTCTTCATCTTTTTTTACCTTGTATACATTTTACCTTGCAAGTATTGCTAGCACAAATTTTCATTCTTGCATGCTATTTTACACAATTTTCAATCCCCTTCTCCACTATGTTGGGAATTTTCTTCCTTTTGCTCGTTTTTCCTTCCTTTTTAATTGCAGGCTGAGGTATAGGCACTTGCACAGACCATGGAAATATTAAGTTCTCTTGTTTGATTTCAAAGCATAATAAGTCTAAGCATGAGATTATCATGAAATGTAGCATTGTTCTAAGTCTGAGATTACCATAAAATGCTTGGGGTTGTTGAGGTGGCAGGTATCGGAGGCAATTAGTCAAAGTCTTTTTGCTTAATCCCTTGAAGCTCCTTATAGTTAGTCAATTCAAAGGATGCGTGTCCAATTGCTTTAAAATTTAAGAGAGACTGATACATTTCACCTAAAATTAGAATTTAGAAGGCGACAATGACACTGGGCAGACTTTAGTTGCTCTCTCTCTCTCTCTCTCCAACAAACCCTCCCTTTTTTTTCTTATCATACAGTCAATGCAAGAACAACCAGATAACATCCACTCAAATGCCTGTAAGCTTGAGTATTCTTTTGGAAAACAAAAGTCATGGTAAAGATGATGAATAGGGATTAAAATGAGAGAGAAATGTAAACAATATTAAAGAAATAGCAAACACTATTCAATCCGCCGTGGTGAAGGTTAAAAACATATTTTTAGGCTTTCTGAATCCTTTATGAAGAATCAATTTGAACAAACTCCAATTCAACAGTACACTGCATGAAAAATGTAATTCATTTCAGTAATTATATACAATTCTTACAAAGCTTAATCACTTGTTATAGTGATGAGGTATACTGATAAAAATTAGCTGCAATTTATCAGATCCTTAGTATAAGTTTCAGCTAAAATGACACATGAATTGGTGATTAGCATTAGGTTTTTCAGCAGATATAGTTTATAATGGGGCTGCCTAACCAAATTTCACATACAATGTCAAAGAATATGCAATTGGTCATCCAATCCATATGCACTTGGTCACATACAATGTCAAAGTCAGAAATGGCTAAAATCTAAAAGCAGTGTGAGAGAGGAGAAGAGAGAATCTTTGATTTGTTGGATATCTAATGCTTTCTTTCTATTTGCAACCACAGTATCTAATTAAATGTTGTTCTAGATCTATACCCAATTAAAAGATCTTACAACTGTAACTACACTATTAGCAACTACAATATCTAATTTAATGTTGTTCTAGATCTATACCCAATTAAAAGATCTTACAACTGCAACTACACTATTAGCAAATACAATATCTAATTTAATGTTGTTCTAGATCTATACCCAATTAAAAGATCTTGCAACTGTAGTTACACTAATTCAACATTTGTTTAGATCTATTCCTTTTGTCACACGTTCAAGTTTTAATCTGTTTTCCTTTACCATAGCTAAAAAGATCAAATCTTTCATTTGTACACAATGGGTTGTATATTTTTTGTTCATTTGGGGTGTTGACTTTCTTGTTTGTTTTGGTTAGTTTCCGTTTCAATTGGATCCAAGTGGGATTACTGTAGCTAATTAGATATTAGATTTGGTCAAACACTTTTTGCATAGCAATATACTGAGAAGTCCACTCAACAGTGCTAAAAGCATTGGCTGCAAAAAGACACATGAGCTTGAGTTCAAGGTTGACCTACTAGTAGGAAGCAAAAACCATAGTTTTCTCAGATTAACCCTTCCATTGTAACAAAGTATATAGGACTACATGGAACATGAATACCCATATACCTGTCATAATTCTATGTTAAACAAAATTGGGGTAAATGCCATAAACGTTTTTGAAATGTGTGACTTGTGAATATTGCTAAGAATCCTGTTGCATTATATAAAGTATCAACCAGATTGCACAACTGATCACAATCCTAAAGCTCCTCTAAGTGAAGGTTCCACTAGGCCTGTAATTATGGATAAACAGAACAATAATAAACCAAAGGAAGCTCCTCATGGAGCTGTTTCTTGTACCTTAAAATTTCAAGTCTGTTGTCCATGTACCCTGAACGCTAGGGTGTTTGGCAACATGTCTTGTCTTCAGTTTCACAACCTTTCTTCCCAAAGAATTCCTTAGCCTGGTTGCATGTAGAAGTACGTCTTCTGGATCCATATTCTTCACACATATCACCCTTTCGTTTTTGTTCCCTGTGCATTTGGTAAAAGAAATCCTTATTTAAACTTCACATAAGAGAGAGAGAGAGAGAGAGAGATACTTACGGTAAAGTCCTTTCAAATGCGGATGCTGACCACGAATTAGCTGAGTAACAAAATCCAACTGAGGATTTTTCTCTCCAAATGCTGGCAGATGTGACTCCATAAATGCCCTGCCATATTGATTGCTTACTTGTTAATCATTAAATAAGTAAAAGGAGGGAGCATCCGCTTTTGTTTTGTTAATGAATTTTTTAGCATCCACTTTATTCTAACAAAATGAGCCTTGCTAAACGTCTGGTTTTATCTTCAGGGATCTTAACCAATTACTCATCTCAGAACCTACATATTACTATTATTCTCAGCGGTGCTTGTAGCAGCATTGACCAAAAAGTAGTCAGCAAAAATAGATAAGCCTACTACAAAGAATGGACAGAGTAGAAAGCAAGTATACAACATAGTAATTGTGCTTCCATCAATTGTTTATAAAACATGGTTAAAAAGACCAGCCCACTAAAACAGACTCCAAAAAAAGAAAATCAAATCAAATCACATTATGCACTAAATTATAGATCTCCTGTCTGGAAAGAGACGGATGGTAAATAGTAGGGGCACTCCTATATAGCACCTTTGTCAAGATTGATGGAACTAACAAAGAGTGGACACCATTTTTGACACCAAATTCTGGATAGTTTCTTTCTCTACCACAGTACATGTAGTTTCAATGAATTCTCACCACCATGATACTAAAAAATTAACTGTAGTGGAAGCAAGGAAAATGGCTGGGATTTCTAATTCCATGGAAGAAAGTTAACTTACTACACTCCCTTTTTTCAGTCCTCTCAACTTAACTCCATGGAAATAGTATTCTAGAAACTAAAGCAACATCATATTCTACCTAAAAACCCTCATCAGGAAGTTAATACCTCTGAAGCCCTCATGACTCTAGGGGGAAGAAAAAAAAAGCAACTGTGAACAACCCTGCCTGTAGCCCAATGGATTCTGAAATAGCATAAAGTGGGACTATCCAAGAATTTGATATTGGCAACATATAATACTCAGCTCAGTACCCTGAGAAATGCAAATTTAATCTGCTGGAACATATAACACTCAACCCAGCACCCTGAGAAATGCAAATTCAACCTGCTAGAAAGTATAACAGAAAGATGAGTCACATTCCCTTCGCCAACTTGCGAACTACCTTAGATCATTGTCCTTTGCAAAAATAGAACACACTGACATTACATACGTTTTAAAGTAATTATCTTTCCAAGACACAAGAGAGAGAGAGAGAGAGAGAGAACAAAATATAGAGCAATTCCTCTAATCATCTACCCTACCAAAGAAGAACAGTTCTACAGTCTGGCATAACTCATAAATATGTTTGATTAGTACACATCACTGTCACCAAAAAGAATTTGTTTTTGACAAGTAACAAATTTCGTTAACACAACCAAAAAAATAAAAATCTACAATTCAGATCAAACCAAGAAGAATTCCCACACAAATTAATTTGGTTTTTAGCCTAAATGATTGTGGCCATTTACAATCATCCATTTCAACTTAAGATGCTTCATCTTGTTCAATAAATCATCAGAAATGGAAATATATTAATCCACAAACAAAATTTCAAAGAATCCATTATAATAGAGCAAATTACTACATCCATGCAAAAGCCAAGGCATTCTCACTTCAATCAATTTCATCTTAAGATATAAATCTACAACAAATAACATATATATTAATATATAAAGCATACCTGATGCCCCTACTACTTCCTCCCAAATCAGAAAAGCTAAGAACCAGCTTTTGAAGTTGCCATGCACCTCTCAAAGCCATCTCACTTCAAAACCAATACAACAACATAAAACAATAATATTATTAACATTGAAACCAAATTAATAAGAATAATAAATTAGTTTTGAGGATTTAAACTTTAATATAACTTTTCCTATCATCGTAATCATAATATTTATTTTCTGTGCTTGATTCTAATACAAAGGTAAGGAATTTAAGTGCTTCATACGAAAACCTCATAGTTGAACCTGACTTTTTTAATTATAATTATATTTAGAACAAATTTTCTTTTAGATCACTTTCAAAATCAAATCTTGTAGAGGATTTTTACTCCTTTTTATTAGATTATGACTTCTATTTGGTTGCTAAAAAAGCGTAAGAAAAATATTCCTTTTCCTAGGGTTATTTTTTGTTTAGATAATTTGAAAAAGTCAAAAGCTTGCTCTCTTCTCATGTTGTTTTACACCGCTTAATAACAACATAATTGGGTTGACACGACACAACTCACATTTATCGGGTGGTGTTGGGTTAACACGACCTGTTAGCTAATACCAATATTCATAACTCTAAGTAGAAGAGTGTAGTAACACAATGAGTCAAGGTTATATTTATAAATGTGATTAAACCAAGGACTAATTACCAACACCAAGCAAGGACATGAGAACACATTAGTAACCTGGTATTAAAGACTCAAGTAAGTTATTGATATCAGACAACACAATATTAAGTTATTAACAATTGCATAGTATTGACACCAAGTTACAATAGATTAACAATGGCACCACTCTGTAATAAAATATTGGTCAGAGATAATGTGAGCAATAATTTTGCAGACTTAATTTTAATTAAATGATTTCAAAAAAAAAACTCATGCCCCATTGCTACCAAATACCACACCACAGCCATTTATTATTGACATGTTTTTTTTCTATTTCACTTAAAAATGGAATAAGAACCATAAAACAAAGCAAAATGTGGCAAGAGCTAAAATTTTCAAAGCACACCTCATTATCATCACCCCTTTATTCAAACCAAAACTGGGAAACTACAAAACATTAATAAATAAAAGAAAGAGAAAAAAAAATGGCATTGTTAAAGAAACAGAGAGAGGGAACCTTGATGTTTGCAGAGTTAGAGGAGAGTGGTTGGTGGCGCGATGGTGACTGGTTAAAGAAACAGTGGCTTGTTTCTATGTCGGTGGCTGGTGGCAGAGATTGTTGGCTGTGATCGCTGGTGGCTAGTGGTGGCGAGTGAGGGCGTGAGAGACAAATATAAAAGAGAGGGGAGTGTATGTAGTATACTAGATACTAATGTGGACATTGTCTCTCCCTTCCAAGCTGCATTCATTCCGGGTAGGAGAGGAACGGATAATGTTATCATTGTTCAGGAATTAATTCACACCATTGGTCGAGCGAAGGGAAGGAAGGGGTTCATGGCTATTAAGATTGATTTGGAAAAGGCCTATGATAGAATTGAGTGGAGTTTTATCAGGGATATGCTCTTCAAGTTCAACTTTCCAAAAAAGCTTACGGACCTTATCATGAGTTGTGTTTCTTCAGTCTCAACCTCTCTTCTCATCAATGGGGGCTGCTTGGACTCCTTTTGCCCGTCTAGAGGCATCAGACAAGGGGACCCCTTATCGCCCTACCTTTTTATTCTCTGCATGGAGTATTTGGGGCATTTAATTGAAGGAAAGTGTGCTGCCAAGGGTTGGAAACCAGTGAAAACTTCAAGGAACGGGCCTTCTTTCTCGCATCTGTTCTTTGCAGATGACCTGGTTTTATTTGCTGAGGCGGACACAGATAATTGTCTTTCTATTAATGAAGCTCTACAGGAGTTTTGTTCTATATCTGGTCAGAAGGTAAGTGAAGCAAAATCTCGTGTATTCTTTTCACCAAATGTGGACCCTGACCAAAGAGATCTTTTGTCTAACACTCTTGGTTTCAGCTCTACTAACAATCTTGGCAAGTATCTGGGTTTTCCTTTAAAGCATGTAGGGTCTCGTGAGCATGACTTTGATTTTGTGTTAGATAGAGTCAAGAAAAAGTTAGCGGGGTGGAAAGCTAACTTACTATCCATGGCTGGCCGTTTGGTTCTCATTCATGCATCTTCCTCCACCATTCCGAATTATGTTATGCAACAGGCTTCGCTCCCGAGCAAAATCCTCAAGGGCATTGATAGGGTCAACAGGAACTTTTTATGGGGTTCTTCTGACCATGCTAGGAAAATGCATTGGGTCAAGTGGGATGTTGTAACTAAGCCTAAGGCTTTGGGAGGTCTTGGTCTGCAATCGGCTAAAGGGAGGAATACAGCACTCCTAGCCAAGCTAAACTGGAGATTTCACACTGAGAATGATGCTCCGTGGGCCAAGGTTCTTAAATATAAATATTGTACTAGGCAGAGAATTATTTCGAGGAATGAAGCTAAACTCCCAAGCTCCCCTACTTGGAAAGGTATGAAGATAGGTGAGGCCACTTTCAAGAAAGGGGTAAAGTGGATTCCAGGTCATGAGAGTAATCTTGATTTCTGGTCTGACTGCTGGTCCAATCTTGGTCCCATTAGAGCTCTCATCCAGGGTCCCCTTCCTCTAGACTTGATCAACCTCAAGCTTAAAGATGTAACATCCTTCGGAAGATGGGATTGGTTGAAGATTCCCTTTAACATCCCTTTGGGGATCAGAAATGAAATTCAAGCAACACCAATCCCCCTGTTATCTAGAAACAATGATAAGTTGGCATGGAAGTATTCTCCAAAAGGGAACTTTGATATGGGAAGTGCTTATCTTATTGCCACAAACTTGATGGAAGCAGAATCTTTTGCTGGTTCTTGGATATGGAAGCTTCAAACTCTGCCTAGAATTCAAATATTCATTTGGAGATGCATGCACAATAGTATTGTTGTCAAGGAGGTTGTAGCAAAAAGAGGAATCCTTCTTGATACCTCCTGCCCAATGTGCCAGACTGAATCGGAATCCTTAACTCATGCGCTCCGGGATTGTAACATGATTAAACCGATATGGCTTCAACTTGGAACCCTCTGTCTGAACCCTTCCTTCTTTTCCCAAGGTATCAGTGACTGGTTGATTTCCAATTCCAGCCTCAAATCCTCCCAGAATGCAGCAGGTATTCCTTGGAACATTCTCTTCCCTTATACGCTATGGATGATTTGGAAACAGAGGAATCAAGTTTGTTTTTCCAACAAAAGGGCTAATCCTAACCTAACCAAGGTGATTACCACTCAAGCTATTGAATTTTTGCTTTGTGTTTCACAACCAATTCGCAATAATCATTTGGTGATCAAGCAAGTTAGATGGGAAAAACCAGATCCGGGCTGGTTTAAACTCAATACAGATGGGTCATTAAGTGGTTCAATAGGCACTGCTGCAGGTGGCGGATTGATAAGGGATGAGTTTGGTAAATGGGTGATAGGTTTTTCTAGGAAGATTGGAAGAACTGATAGCTTTGTGGCTGAGATTTGGGCTCTCCGAGATGGTCTCCAGCTTTGCCGTCAAATGAATGCTTGTGCTGTCTTGATAGAACTTGATGCGAAGTCTCTAGTGGATGTTCTCAATAGTTCTTCAAACTGCAATTCAGTGATTTCTCCTCTTCTGGATGATTGCAAACTTTTAATTGACCAAATCCCTCAGGTTCGTGTTAAACACATTCAGTGATTTCTCCTCTTCTGGATGATTGCAAACTTTTAATTGACCAAATCCCTCAGGTTCGTGTTAAGCACACTTACCGGGAAGCTAACAAATGTGCGGATCGTCTTGCTAATTTAGGATTGTTTCAAGCTGTGGATTTTTTTGTTCATTCTTGTCCTCCTGTAGAGTTGATTCCTCTGTTAGAGGCTGACTCGCTGGGTTCCTTTTGTAACAGGCTTTGTCCTGGGCCTTTTTCTTCTTGCTAGTTTAATATATCTTCCTTTAGACCAAAAAAAAAAAAAGATACTAATAGAAAATTTCGCTGTCAATAAAAAATAAAATAAAATAAAACCCACTCATTTGGTTACTAAATTTCACCAAAAAAAAAAAAAAAATTCTTTAAATTTTAAAATTTTTATTTTTCGTCTATTATAAATATTTTACTTGTGGTCTTTAAACTTTACTAAAAGACTCTTTTTCATCATTAAACTATTGAAAAACAAATTTTTAATAAAGTTAGGTCAAAATAGTATTTTATTCCAAAATATTTGATAGTTACTAATTTGGAAGCTTGTGAATGGTAGATTAAAAAGTAACATTAGTAGTGGGTTAAGATGAAACCAGTAAAAGCAATTATCAAAAAAAACCAGTAAGAGCTTGCTAATTTAAAGGGTGTGAAAAGATGTTGACAATATTTTTTTTTTTTTTTTTTTGTGTACTTAAAATTACTCCTTGAGAAAATCCTTGGAGACAAATTTTGTTTCACAACTTTTGCCACGATCCTGATATGGTTGGTTATGAGTGGTAGGAAAAAAGTATAGGATTATGTGAAAGTAATAAACAGTCACTTATAATTTATCACATCAAAATTGTGGCAAAAGTTGTAGTAGAACTCCTTACACAATTTATTTCACTTACAAAAGTTGAGAGAAACTGACATTTTGTGTCACAATTTTTGCTACAATCTTGATATCGCTGTGATTGGGTATAAGTGGTAGAAAAGAAATGATAAGTTAATGTAAAATGGATAGACAACTACTCACAATCTATTATGTTATAATTATGACAAAAATTGTGATAAAACTCGTTACACAATTCATTTCAATTACAACAGTTGAGAGTGACTGAATTTTTATGTGTAAATTTTGTGATTCTAGACTTTTAGATGTACTAATACTAGGGTTTTAAATTTGGTAAATTGGTCAGATTAACCTATAGTAATTCGTGTTGATGGGTTATTGCAGATTTTGCATGTTGCAATCATGTTAAGTTCCATGATTTTTTTTTTTTTTATTCCTTTCAATAAAATTCTAATAGTCTACTAGTCTAATAATTCCATAAAAGAATAAAAGAAAGCGCAAATACGTGTTATACAAGAAACAATAAATAAAGTTAAATCACTTATAAACTAAGTGTGCTCTTGGATTAGTTTTTTTTGCTGATAGTTTATTTATTTATTTGCTAAAAGTTGGCAAAATTATAGTTGTACTTAAATTGAGGGTTTTATTTTTATAAAAAAATTGTACATAAGCAAGTAAGCTAATTAACTAAAAGAAAAGAAAAAAAGAAAACTGTAATCCAAACTCATACAATATATGAATATTTAAGGGGGGAAAAAGAAATATATATATATATATATATATATATATATATATATATATGTTAGGTAAAAAAAAAAAGTATATAATTACGAAAAAAAAAAACCTATAATGAACTTACTGTAAAATTAAAAACATTTTATATTTAAGAAGTGATCATGAAGTTGATGAGTAAAGTTATTAGTATTTTTATTTATAATATAGAAAATTTATTATATAACTTCAGTATACAAAAATACATTTGAAAATGAGTCAGAAAAAAAAAAGATTAAAATGTATAATAGAGGGAGCAAGTTTGATCTAAAACAGGTTGCTACTCCTATTACCCATGCCTTACCCTTTTCATTCAGGTTCATACAAGTTAACAGGTCTAAGTCAAACTTTGTCAAGTAATCCTCTATAGGCTATACTTTCTCTGTTAATCTCTTCCATGTGATTTTGTAACCCTTTTTTTGGGTTGTACTGTATCACAATATAAACTATAAATATTCTTTTGCAATTTTAAATTAAAATTTGGACTTTTTTTCACATTAATAAGATGTGAGCAATTTTATAATAATCAAAATTCGGACTTACCTTCACACTAATAAGATGTGAGCAATTTTATAATAATTGTCGGACACAATTACCCCTCTATCTAGCTGCCAAATATGAACTTTAATAATAAAAAACCACGAATCCTGAGGACATAAATGAAAAGATAAAGTGGGGATTATGGCAGTCTTGGATTTTTGTAACACTAAGACCTGTTTGGATTGAGGCCGAGAGAGAGGGCGTAAAGTAGAGTTTTTCATGGATTTGTGTTGTGGGTAAATGACTTGAATTCTTGCTGACAGCTGGAGGAGCTGGGTTTGTTGTTGGTGGCAAGTAGCTCCTTTCCAAACATATCACCTGCGTAGTCTTATTGCAGGTTGCAGCAAACCTATCCTTGATTTGTAAATCCTTTTTAATTGTATGCAAAACAATAGATATGTGTTTTGGAATGGCTTTTGAGGAACAAACCAACTTCCACCAGTCAACTATGTGCAAGTTGCCTCTAATAGCATGCCATATTACAGTGTACTGAAAATTCCCACAATGAGAAATTGTCTAAGTTACTTGATCCTCTTTGCCCTCCAGAGAAATTAATTCAATTCCAACCCAATTTAGCATATACACATTCGAGGACTAAAAAGAGAAAAGTGTGAACAACTGAACATTATAAAAGAAATAGCAAACTCCATGTCGGTTGCTGTGACGTGTACATGCAGCTTCTGCCATGATGAAGGCTGGAAACAACTTTTTAGGGTTTTCAAATCCTTTCTAAAGTATCAATTAAACCAAGACAGGCCCCGATTCAATTGAGCAATGTATATGCATGCCAGAGAAAAGTAATTCATTGCGGTAATTATACAGCACAAACAAGTCTTACAAAGCTTAATTCTTTTATGACTAGGTTTGCTGATAAAAATTAGCTACGGTTTATCAGTTTCAAAAACAGAACAAATAACTAAATGTTACTTATTAGAAGTAATAACCGAAAACGTAGGCACGTCCAGTGAAAAAAAAATTTGAGGGTTGAACAGCAACTAAGTTTTTCAGTAAATATATTTAATTATAGGGCTGCCTAATCAAATTTCACATACAATGTCAAACAATATACACTTGGTCATCCAACCCATCAAAACTTATCTTCAAAAGATCATGAAGATGGCTGGCATAGACGAAAATACTTCAATTCTCACTGAATACCTCTCCATCCCTCTATTCTCCTATTCTTGCCCAAAAATAACCAATTAGCTAAGTAACCTATTATATATTAACTCCAGCAGAAGCCCAACTCTTTTAGGCTAATAAAGTTGTATGATTACTTTCACAGATTTGTAAAACAAAAGTTCATGACAACAAAACCCCAAACCTAATGCACGGAAAATGCAGCAAGAAATCCCTAGTTACACAGTTTAAGCAACAAAAAACAAACAGGGCCTTTTTTTCCCCATCCAATTTATCAATCAACCTACAAACAAAGGCATTAATTTCTGAGACAACATAAAGCAGATTACAATTGATCCACAAAGGCAGAACCACAGGACCCTAGAGATAAAGAAATTGTTAAGTTCACATGAGAGTCCTAATGTTCATAGCCACAAAATTCTTCAACACAAAATGACCAATTCAAAAACCACCTAAACCTCTCATAGGGTTGACAGTTCCCCACAACCAAACACAAATCTTAAAAATACCACAAGGAGAATCAGGATAAATGAAACCAAAACTGCATAACCTTTTAACTCAATACTCAACCCACATTATCCAATGACACCCATTTTAGATGCCACATAAAGAGAGAATAAAGCAATCCCATCTTAAATTATAAAGGGTAAAATTTAGGTAAAATTAACATTACATTCTGCCATTAAATTCAAACACATATCTAGCAACAATTAAGTGTACTTGAAAAAGTTGCCACTATTCATGCTTCATCTAATGTACTGCATTGTACCAACTACATAATGATTAGCCCAATACTCAAATTTTTAGCAATAGACAGCAAAATGCTACATTTTCCAATAATCTTATCTCGATAAAGAGAAAACAAAACACACATTTAAATTATAGCTATTAGCCCAACACTCAATTTCTAGCAACAAATTGCAAAATCCCACATTATACAATAATACCCATTTCAGAAATCTCAATAATTAGAAACCAAAATAAACCCATTTAAAATTATAACAAAAACTGCATATCTGTTAGCCCAAAACTCAATTTTCTAGCAACAAATATCAAAATTCCTCATTTTCCAATAATACCCGCTTCAGACATAAACAGAAACCGAAATAAACCCATCAAAACTATAACAAAATAACATTTATCTCATTTCTCAATTCTCAATTCTGTAGTAACGAAAAAAGAAAATGCCACATTATCCAATATTACTCAAACAAAACCATCTCTAATAAAAAAAAAGAAACAACCCCAGAAAACAAAAATCAAAACCTGAGCTTAGAAAAGAACCACCTATTCTTTCCAGACTTAAACCTGTCCTCGAACCTAGCCTTGGTCTCCTTAGCGGCAGTGACCTTCTTGTCCCTAGACTGAAGAGAATCGACAGAGACGATGTCTTTGAGATCGACATCGAGAGTGTAGCGAGTGGGCATGATGTGAGAGTAGTTCACGACCTTGAGGAAGGCCTTGACGCGAGACTTCTTGGCGGTCTTTTTGGCCGAGTCCTTGCGGATCACCTTCTTTGGGTACTTGGCTAGACCAGCTACCAAGCAGTGACTGTAGGGTCTGTCTCGGTTGCCATCGTCGAAGTTGCGAACGATCACGGCTTTGTGACCTGCGAATCGGCCCTGTAGAAGGACCACTGCCTTGTTGGGTTTCAAGAACTTCACCATCGAGATGGGTTTGTTTGTTTGTGTGTTTCTCTTTTCAGTTGCTGCTGCTGGGAGAAGCCAGGAACTAGGGTTTGGGAGTTAAAATGGTTTATATATAGGGTCTTTAAAAAAAAAAAAAAAAAAACTAAAGCGGCTCCGTTTGAATACGTCTTATTTTGCTGAAAACTAAAAATATTGTAATAAAACAATTTTTAAATATGTGAATAGTACTGTGTAACCTATTTTTAATGAAAATTTATGTGAAAAAATAGATTTGTGAGTCTCATAAACAATGCATGAGACCCACTAAAAGTGCTGAAACGCACTTTTCCAAAAAAACACGCGTGAAACACAGTATCCAAATTTCGATTCTAACCCCCATTTTTGATTCTCAAAAAAAAAAAAAAATGCTGCTTTAATGTAATTTTTTCTTTTAATTTTTTTCTTTTTTTGCTAGAATGTTATTTTCAATTTCATCCCTAAAATTATATAAATTTCGATTTTCAATCATAAGCATTAAAAAATTTGCTTTTTGTCCCAAAACTATAATAAAAGTTTAAGTATTGAAAATTGTAACCTTTTCAATAATTTAGAGACCAAAAATTGGACTCTTTTAAAATTTAAAGAAAAAAAATTTTAATGGAAACTTAAGGACCGAAATCATATTTGAGTCTCTCTTTTTCCCCTCCTAACTTTCTTTTTTGTATGTATAACTTATAGATATAAGGTTTTTTTTTTTTTTTTTAATGAAAATTTATAGATATAAGGTAAAACTTAGTTACACTCTAGCTATCTATTATTAAATCCAAATACATAATTGTATTGAATTTAATTGCCCTCATAAAACGTAATATTGTGTGTGTTTCATTGATTCATGCTATCATGTATTTAAGTTTAATTGCAAAACCTAATTTACATTACTTAAACGATTGAATTTAATTTTGCTTTAGTTTTGCTTGGGAATAGAGTAAAGAGATGCGGATTTAGTTGTTTTAGTATGTTTGTTTGCTCAAAAAATTGTGATTTGAGAAAATGAGAAGGTTGTTGGTTGTGCATCTAGAAAAAGACAAAGAAAAGGAAAACGAAAAAATTAAAGAAGAAAATAGCTTATAAAATGAAAATTTCGGATATATATAAAAAAGGTTTTTTAAGGTTTGGCATCATTTATTTGACATGACATAATTTAATTGGTCAATCTAGTATCTCCCAATCTTTAGGAGTCTATTTGCACTTAAGCCTTTTGACAAGTAAAGGGGGGAGAGGAAAGAGAAGTGATCATATAAAATTGATATCTTATGAGCAAATTTGCTTAAGTGGAGCCCTTCTCCCTCCTCCCCCCAAATTCCGGTTTGAGGGAATTAAAAAAGAAAGGTTAGGAGGGCTCCCCTCCCCCAAAAACATCTAAACAAGTTTGGCTGAGCAAACATTTTTATGGACTTTTGAAATTCACTGTCACATGATCCTCTCTGTCCATTATTTGAATACACAAAGGACGATTCCTGGCTTCATGACATGATAGAGATGATCACTGCTCTCAGTAACTCCTCCACAGTGAATGCATAATAACATGAGTATCCTCATAATTTCATTGCAGCAACCTATCCTTGATATATAATTCCTTTTTGATTGTATGCCAAACAATAAAGCTGTTCTGAAAATTCCCAGATAGAGAAATTGGCCAAGTTACTTGAACCTCTTGCCTCCAAGAAACTTAATTTACGTCCAACCCAATTCAGCACACAGTAATTTTCAGGGATTAAGAAGTGAGAAATATAGAGCTTTAGCCTGATGAAAGCTAAAACCAATTTTATTGGGTTTTTAAATCCTCTCTCAAGTATCAATATGGACCAAGACAGAGTCGAATTCAATGGAGCAATGCATATGTATGTCATAGAAATGCAATTCATTGCAGAAATTACAAACAAAGCTGAATCAATTCTTATGGGGACTAGGTTTGGTGATAAAAATTAGCTGATCCTTTGTATAACAGTATAAGTATCAGCAATAGAACAAATAACTGAATGTTGCTTATTCAAAATAATAACTGAAAATTAGGCACATCCAACGAAGGAAAATTTTGTGGAGTTTAAAGTCAATCATTATGGATTGATAGGCCTCATTCAAAAGCATTGCAACATAAACTCAAACCTATTTTACCTTCAACTACATTTAGTGCATGGAAAAATGACACATATATTGGTGAATACTGAATAATGCTAAGTTTTTTAGCTAATACAGTTAATAATAGGGCAGCCAAATTTCACACGCAATGTCAAGGAAAAATGCACTTGGTCATCCAACCCATCAAAATTTATCTTTCAAAACATCATATAAAGATGGCATGGACAAGAATATTTTAACTTCTATGGAACATCTCTTGATCTATCTCCTTTTCTTGTTTGGTTATTCAAAAGCTGTAGGTCTGATCTGTCCCGCATGCATCACCTTCGGTCTTAAATTCTTAATCTTATATCTCAATTTGGTCTGTGTGCGACTTCCGAGTGGTGCCTCAAAGAGCTCGAGAAGATCATGGATTGCAGAAACAACTTTAATATAACGGTGCTGCCAGTTTTCCACGACGTGTCTCCATCGGAGGTGAAACAACAGAAGGAGAACTTTTCAGAAGCATTTCCTAAAGCCCTTGAAGATATAATGGAGAAATGGAGGGTGGCTCTGACGGACGCTACAGAGGTGGCAGGCTTGCATTTGAAGCCAGATTGGTAACTTAACTATCTTACTAGTAGGGTTAGGGCAGCCTCATGCATACAAATTAATTGCAAATGATCACATATATATGAATAAGAGATGTAAATGAAAGAAAAATTAGTAGAGCTTCACCTTAAGGAATTATTTGGGATCCACTTATTTTACTTAAACAAAAATTTTTACTGAAAGTACGGTAGATAAAGATAAAAGTTAGCTGAAATAGTATAGTGGGACCTATAAGTAATACTAAAAAATGTAGTAGGGTCCATAAATAATAGCAAAAATAAACTGAATAGTAAAATAAGCTGGTTTTTTAAACTTGAGCCAAATGCACGCTAATCCACCTTAACTTAATTGGTAGTGGTAGTTTGTCAATAACAATCAATCAGATTTTTTCACAACCATAGATGGACTTCTCAAGAAGCATCACTTGCTCTAGCAGGTTGGCATGCAGTATCCCACACAGTTCTTAGTATCAATAACGACTAATAACATATTTCACTACTTCCAGATGAACTCTGGGGGACTCCGAAAGTACTCTAGACCACCCAAAAGGAAGCTAGATGACCTTGGAAGCTCGTTTTCTGAACTTCTTTCACTCTTGCTTCTTCCAACTTGGTTTTGCAAATGGGGGTGATGGGCTATTTATAGAAGGAAAAAAAAAAAGAGTTAATCAGCACTCGATGGAAACATGGCAAAAGTAATTGGCGCATGATCATACATGCCAATGCTTTTTTGGCGTGTTTCCATCATGTACTGCCAAGCGCATATGCCTTATAAGCCAATTTTCGGTGACTTTTCAACCTTGTCTCTGAATCCATGGTCTAATTTTTGCACCCAAAGTATCAATTTGATTGTTAGGATTTTTGATGATTATAGAATTAAATTCTTGTTCATCTAAACAGTTCAAATGACATTTTTACCTTTGTTTTATGAAAATGTCCTTTTACCGTTAGTTTTAAGTTAAATGGTAGTTGTTTTGATTTAATGCAACAAAAGAAAAGCAAGATGGAAGGATCATTAAAATACATTTTAAATGTTTTATATATGGGGTGTATCCAACACTTATAGACTATTGCATTTCTTTTTCTTTTTCTTTTTATATTATTATTTACTACTATTACAAGTAAAGAAGACAGTATATCATGCATCAGATATATACATTATCTCTATTATATAGTGTAAATTTCATGTAGTTGTGGAACCCAAACATCATGAGAAGGAAATTACATAGGATAATTATTAAAAGTAAAAGGAGATTAAACCCTCCAAAGAAAAAATATATCATGTATTAGATATATGCATCATCTCTATTACATAGTGTAGATTTCATATAGTCATGAAAGCCAAACATTCTGAGAAGAAAAATTTATATATTTAATGCATGAGATAATTATTAAAAGTTAAAAGAAGATTAAGCCCCAATGATCCAACTCATCAATCTCTCCCAGATGGGACATTACGGAGCTATAACACGAGCCAAAAACTCCGTTGGGCTATTATCATATCTAAGAGAATATATGAGATTCTAAAAATGGAAGTTAAAACTATAAAATTTTTACAAAATTTTGTTACGTAAGTTTGTAATTTTACCTAAAGTGTTCTTTTCAAACCCTACGTTTCGTAATTAAATTTCTTTTGTAATCATGGTCGATATCTTTTATCGTTTTTAACTATTGTGGCTACACTTCCAATTGTAGCCCAGAGACAAGCTTTATAGAAGACACTGTTGAAAACGTTTTGAAAATACTCAAGGAGACTCTTTATCAGAGTGATGTTAAAAAAGAAAACTCTTCAATAATCATCCCCAATGTAGATGCTTCACTAAATGGGGGATCCTCTATTACAGCATCCTCCCGTTATCAGAGTGGTGTTCCTAATGAAGACTCTTCAGAAATCATCCTCAATGTAGATAGTACACTAATTGAGAGCGAGGTTTCTATAGAAGAATCTTCAACAATCATGCCCAATGCAGATGCTTCACCAAATCATCAAGCAACCACTTAAGTTACAACCATCGTCTTTAGACATTGTACTTATTATATTTTCATATTTCTTATGATATTCCTGTCACCTGTTTTCCAAGAAGTAAGTCATTTCTTGGGTGAGAAATTCTTCAATTTATGTTATTTAATGGCTGCGAGACTCTTCCATCTACGTTAAAGTTCTTCAAGTGTATAAAGATATCATATGGCCAAGCATTCTTGAATATTCGTCAAGAATCTTGATTATCATTTTAAAGAAAAAGAAATTCTGGTTGAACAGTGATGCCATATGACTGCTATTTTGGTTTGAAAATTAGAGTATTCCTATTGGGTTATGCATAACCCTTCAACAATGCAAAATAGATATTACTGTTCACGAAAGGCACAAAAAAAACCCATTCCACCCTGTGATGCATTTAGATTTTACAACTTGCTACGATATCATGCATATTTGCATAATACTTTAGAATTGTGTAAAAGTTTTTTTTTTTTTTTTTTATTTACTTTTAATTTCTCCCTATGTGCCATGAACCAAACATCATCTCTATGTTGCCAGACCGATTGAACCATGCATAATACTTTAGAATTGTGTAAAAGTTTTTTTTTTTTTTTTATTTACTTTTAATTTCTCCCTATGTGCCATGAACCAGACATCATCTCTATGTTGCCAGACCGATTGAACCAACCACCATCGGCAGCGCAGATCTGTGGTCGTTCTCGGCATGGGTTGTTGCTGGGTCCCGTGGATTTGGTTTTGGGTTTTGGATTTGGTGGCAATGGTGGAGGCACATTTGGCTGTGAGTGGTGATGTTTTGGATTCTGATGTTGTTGGCATGGGTAGAAAAAAATTATTTTAATGTGATGTAATGCAAAATAATGAATGAAATGTAGATTGTGTTATAAGAGTTGTTATATAAAATAGATAAAACAGATTTTGGTAATATAAAATACACTTTTTTTTAAGAACCAGATAGGAATGCTCTAAAGAACCTTATGAAGTATAGTTTAAAAACAATTATAGCTCGTCATTAATTCTAGGCAGTCCCAACAAGTTGGAAGCAAGGTCACTAATTTTAGGTCACTGTTTTAGTCAAATTTAGCTAAAAATCCCTCTTGGCTAATTTTCTACTCACAGCCTACCATATCAAACTCAATGCTCTATCATTATTTTATTTAAGAAAAGTGCTACGTCTACAACATTTTCACAATAAATTATAAGTGGTTAGTTATTATTAGTTCAAATTTAAACCTAACACTAAGATTACTTTTTTGCCCCAACAATAACAACTAGTAACAACCTGTCATTTAGGATTTGTTGTAAAATTGTTGTGGACGTATCATTTTTCTTTATTTAAATATTATTTTCCTTCCCCATTTCAACATTCTCTCAGTTTTTTCAGATTATACAAACATAACCGCATCTAACCTAAAATGAAATAAATTGGTTTAATAAGCTATAGTGTCTCAGTCAATGTATCTAGCCACTGTTCAAAAACTAGTTTGACTTTCAATTTTGTTGAGGATGATGCAGGAGTGTTTTGAGTGAAATTTGCTAAAATTTGGTTAAGCAGATTATTTGCTGAGCCTGCTGTGGATGCTTAACAGTTTGCAACTCTAGGGTGACCACTATACCCAATGGTTCTCCCTATGAGTTAATGCATAACACTAGGTCTAAGTTGTGGCAAAGTAAGTGCTCCTAGACTTTTGTAACAGCATGGACTCTAGGGAGCCATCTACAAGGTTGATAATGCAGAGCAGATAGAAATTATTCCTGTACCTAAAATTTTGATTGATTTCAAGGCATACCAGCTAATGATGTAACATGCAAGTTCAGTTCAGTAGTGAAAGAACAGGAAAGTAGGAAAACTCCAAAACTCTGTACCTCTTTAAAATCAACACTCATCTCCTTATTCATAGACATGGCAAAACGGGTCAGAATTTTCTGACCCGACCCGACCCGACCCGAAAAATACCCGACCCGAACCCGATTTTTTTGACTCGGAGCAAAAGCGGGTTGACCCATGACCCGACCCGTGTTTTTTGCTGGTCAACCCGACCCGCGACCCGACCTGAACCCGAACCATTTAAAAAAAAAAAAAAATTTGGGTAAAAAAATAGTAAAACTAAGACAATATTGGTTTAATTGTTTATTGTGAACTTTAAGGAAACAATTGATACATTTACATAACTACATGCAATTTAATTGAAAGATAAATGGTTGAACATTCTGTAATGAGTAAATATTTTTAGATATCAAATAACAAAGTACATGCCAAGATAATCTGGTTACAGTAGAGTTAAAAACATAGATTTAAAATTGTAGACATGTGAGAAACATTCACAAGTGTGAAAATAGTGAAGCTAAAGTATCAAATTAGCATAAATTATGAATACTTAGACCTATTTTTTAATAATTTACGTCCAAAATAAACGGCTTTTCAAAATAAATTATGATACTTCCTAGAGTGTGTGTTGCTTAACAATAATATGATATTCATAAACGAGACCATGTATAAATAAGTAGCAATCAAATTTTAAAGTATATCTCAAATTGAAATAGAGTGTCAACCACAACTGATAATAGATTATAAAATTAATTTTCAAGATTGTAAATTTCTTATATGTTTTTATTCTTTATCAAATGAGTTATCCAATAAGTCATTTATAATTTTGTTTTATATTTTGGAATGTTAATATTGTGTAGAAATAAAACTTGTGTATTTGTTTTACTTATCTTTGTGTTATTTTGTTTTAGATAGTAATGTTAGGATTTGTATAATTTTAAAATTATTGAATAAGTATTAATAAGTTTAACTGAGTTCATTCTTGATATAAGTGGTGAATTCAAAATAATGCATTTTACATCAAGTAATTTATTGCATAACTTTCCAAATAGCAGATACATGTTTTTTTCTTTATAAAAATTAAATAAAAAAAATTCACGTGAAAAATACGGGTCAACCCGACCCGACCCGCAACCCGATTGACCCGAACCCGATTTTGACCCGCTTAAAGTGACCCGTTTTTGACCCGTGACCCGTTTGACCCGCAACCCGATTGACCCGACCCGAACCCGACCCGACCCGCCCGTTTTGCCATGTCTACTTATTCATTCATGACCACAAAAACCCATTAGAACCAAAGACCACCTTATTTTTAAAACCGATGCTCTCATTTAAGTGCCAAGAATTGGACCAATTAGGCATAAGCCCACAAAAAGAAGGAAAACATACAGCACAACAAATTGAAAACATGGTGACTTAGGAAATGAAAATATTGGAAGTTAAGAATTAGAAATACCAAGGACCACAACTAAATTATGAAAGTACAAAAATCAATTAAAGGATATTTTGAGAACTATTGAGTTTCCTGCAAAATCTCTTAAATTTTACAAAAACTCCATTATGCAACTCGCTAAGCCATATGAAAACATAGTTTAAAAACACTTACAACACTCATTAAATAACCAACTTTTAGTAGTATTTGTGGGAGCAATTCTAACACCATTACAAGGTATATGCCATCCTAGTGGACAAAACACTCTTTTTAGCTACAAGATGCTAAACATGAACAAGGGTCAAACTCACAATTGTGAAGTGGTTGAATTTAATAAGCAATTCCCCAGTTGCAAACTTATAATTGTAATCTTAATTTTGAAGTCCTAGCCTAGCAACAACAATTTAAGACCTAAATACGCCATACCATAAGGAGCACTACTTTGTAATCATGGGAAAATCCCAAAGTCATTATAATTGTTCACTTTAAGAACCTTGTATACAATAAGTTAAAATCTTTGGTTCGTAGATCACTACACAATCCAACGATCTTTCTCTTCAATTCATTTGAAAGACATATGAGTGGGTTCCAAAATAACTAGTGGCCCAAGCATTGAAGGAAATAATACTGGATTGGATACACCTATAGCTAAAGGAAGGTATAGGTACAACAAGCTGTAGAGAGAGGGAGGTCAATATCTCATCAGCTACCACAGCCTACAGGCTACTACAACGATAAGAAGGTTTCTTTCCAAACAAAAACCAAAACAGAGAGTAAAAGAGAAAGAAACCTTCTAACTGATATTCTCCTTTTGATAAACATTTGGATATTTGAAGTAGATGTTGCATCAAGCCTGCATTCTGTCATGGAAAAGCAGTCATAAAAATGGTATGCTCCTGAGACCTCAAATCTGGATGAACCCTATTGTTCCTCCATAACAATGCCAAGCTCTCCTCAAAATTGCATATTTACAGACAACTATAACAGGTTTATGGATGATTACTTTGATGTTTTCATTGTCTCTCTAGTGAAAATTGCAAATGGAAGCAGCCAGACATCCCAGGACAGAAAGGTACAGGATTCCAGCAAAGCAATCAAGCATCCAACAGAATTGGGAAACTAGAGACCAGTACCTCAAAACCATTTAGTCACAAGCTGATCAGGGGTGGCCACACATCTGAAACTATGGACATTGATTCCTGCGCACACAAGAATTAATACACATTTTGTTAATTGCAAACAAACAAGGGGGAACGAAAGAAATCAACAACCAATACCAAAACAAAAACAAAAGGGTTAAGAACAGCTAGGTGCAGGAGTGTAAGATATGAAGCTAGTTTGGTGGCAGTTGCAAAAATTTTGTATTGAAAAAGTTAAGGAAGATTAAGTTCTTAGAAAAATATGGATGAAAAGCACCTGTCTCTTTGACAGACTCTCATAGGCACCAAAGTCCATGTCTTGACAGATTAAAACTAAAGATATGTCATTCACAGCATTTCACATTTATGATGAACATGATGTTATTCTCCTGAGTCGAGAAAAGAAACATATGACCACTTCAACTATTCATTTAGTGTTATAAACTTCACAAAGATAAGTGTAATGTTAAATCTACACACATAAGACTCGATAAAAGAAAAATAATTAGCACTGTTCAAGTAAAAGGTGTATTCATATACAAGTACATGTGCATCAACAGATTTAGGGTCTATCAAATAAAAAGTTCATATACCAAGTTTACTCTACAGCAATAACTTTCTAATAGCACTTGCTCATCCACAATATATGCTATATATCTAGAGATGAATGGGCATATGCAAGCATATGAGGGCACACATGATCATGCATAATTTGTAACCATAGCTTATCATTTTCATATAATTCTAGGATTTTATATTACTTAACTACTATATGAATGTCAAATGCTTTAGTTACTTGCTTTTATTACCAGCTTAGAAATGAAAATTGGCCAAGAGTTTGGTAGCTCAACTGACACCTTGGTATTTCCAATATAGATGTCCAAGGTTCAAATCCCCCTCTTTTCCAACTATCCCAAAACAAAAATGGCACAAGACACTTCAGGACACAACACTTAAATCCACCTATGTCTCACACTAGTTTAGCCATTTGTAAAAAAAAGCTTGCCTATAGTCACCTAAAAGAAGTGGAGATTTGCATGAACATTATGTTTCTTTGCCCAGAAAATCATACATAGTCATCCATCCCATACTTGGTATACTGTCTGTGGTTCTAATGCACACATATGCATACTCAAATAAATGTTCATGTTCACTATTATAAATTTAAAACGACAGGGCAAAAACCCTCACATCTAGATTTTTGGAAGTTTCCATGTCCGTGAAAACATTACACTCGTTGCTCTTCGTAAATCTATAGATACAGTGCTTTCTACTTCAGGCATAACAATTTCCATCAACCAATATGGTTCCTGTACGAGAACTTCACTTTAAACATATCCTTTGTGTGTATCATGAATTGAAGGATTTGTCAAACTAAAAGAAGAATATTGCAACAGCTTGTTACTTCCACATGCACTTAATTTAAACTAGGTGGATGGACATGTCACCAAAAAAACCAAATAATGTCATAAATAGTACCACTAGAGCGCAACAAACAGAACCCTAAAATTGTAAAGAGAAAAAACAAAACCAATATTGTATTTATACAAATATTCATATTTATTTTCTATCTATACTATAGTACAAATATATATATACACACGCGCATGCAAACATACAAAGAAATACACGCATGCATATATGTGTGTGTGTAGAAAGAGAGAGAAATTTGCAGTTTGAAACACAATTTCTTGGCAATTACTTTAATTGCATTAGTGATATCACACCTTCACAATATTCAAGAGGTAGTCAGTTCTTTTCCTTTTTTAGTTTGCATGTGTAAAGCAAAGAACTCAAGAGACATCTAATACATAAGATGCATTGCAATGTAGATATGAAACTTGAATAGGAGAGTTACAGTTACAATTAGCTGATTGTTGACTGGCCTGTCCAGGTTCAGTTAGACTTAACTCCATATCATGAGTTGCTGTCCAACCAGGTTCATATGCTTCAAGGAAACCAATCTTTGCCTTGTTAGGTAGATCATGGGGATGAACAAATGGTACCCCAGCTGGCCATCCAATCTCCATTCTTATATTGGCACATGGGCTATCTAGCGTGTGAACGTGACTCTCACATTCCTTCAAATTGCAAAACCTCAGCTTGATGCCCTTCTTATCAGCAATGTCCTGAACACTCTCCTTCAGAACTCTCTGAGCTTCAAGTCGTAACCTCTTAGAAGGTGGCAAAGGTTTGCTTCTTGAATCATGCTTCCTCCTCCTCACCAAGGGCTTCATAGATCCTGTACCAGCATTTCATCGATCCAACGACCTGCTGTTAAAAACTTCTCACTAAGGGCTACTTGCACAGAAAATAAATAACGTAATTTATTATCAAGATGGTGAGACCAAACACAGACTGAAATGCTTTTATTAGGAAAATATCCTCTTTTTTAAAAAGAAAAAAGATGACTTCAATGTTTAACACAACTGTAGTTATGATCATATTCCTTTCTCTTTTCATGAAAAAATTTCTGACATAGCATTCACCTCTCATTGATGATTGATTCCTGTCTGTTGTATTTAGTTTTTGTTTCTTATCTTATGAGTATGATGCAGTAAGTTTTTTGTTAATTACTAGCCTACTATATTACATTTGTTTCAACCCACAAAAAACTTGGAAGCTACACATTAAAGATTTCAAGAACTTCTGACTAGTAAAAATGTAATCTTTTAGAATTGTCGTCATTGATATCAAGCACGTGTCTAAATATGGTTTAGTTCCCTGCTTCTAAATCATTTGAGAACAAAACCCAAAGCAGAGGATAACTCTACCTGCACCCTGCCCGATCCCACCTCACACTTTTTTATTCACACCTATTTTTTAATATTAAAATAATCATCACATATTTTTTTAATTACATTTATAAAGGATTTTCATCTTTCAGTTTGTTTCTTTTCTATGCTACATCGTGTGACAGTTTTACCACAAAAGACACATGTACACACACATATTTCTATTATTCAATACAAAAGTAAATTTTCAAAGGTCATTAAAATTAAATATAGAAGAATTGAGAATGGGGAAAATTAAGCCTGGCAGAGATGTGGACTGGGTCCCCAGTCCCACCCCCACCTGCTGACATCTTTAGGAGGCAAGCTATACACCATAATGCTTAAGGCATCATTAGTGCAAAAGCATTTTAAGCCCTAAAGTCCTTGGCTCAAGGAGTTAAGACTTGAGTAGAAGAGCTCAAGTTGATTATCAGATGCTCAATTTTGGTATCCAAACAAATATGTCACTACCTTAATAATTAATTTCTATTATTGAGTTTCAGCTCAAACAATGGTATCTAGTCTAAGGCCTTGACTCCCTGTTAATTCCTTCATCAAGAAAGAAAGGTTTAACTTTTAAGAGATGCAGAGATATAGCATAGTAAGCAACTGGGAATATTAATACTATGCTATCTATTATGAAGTCCATGCTAAATAAATTTGAAATATTGAGGATGCACAAGGAGAAAAAGTCCCAGCCCAAGAGTGAAACAGAGAGTAGGAATCAAAGCCAGGTAAAAAGATGAAATTTAAAAAAACAAAACAAATCGTTAAAATGACTGGAACAATTTAGTATTATAAGATCAAGGAGATTGAGTGTTGGGTTAGTACCAAACGTATATAAAAGGTCGCTTAAGCCAAATCTGGAGCTTAAATTCATCACTTGTTGTTCCCCACCACCTTCTCCCCCATTCGTTTTTTTTTTTTGTGTGTGGGGAAGAGAGGCAGGGGGGTAACAAACAAGTTGTATTTGTTAGCAAAGAAAGTCATGCCATGTGATATGACAACCCTAACCTGAGTCATAATGAAAATCAGGGGTAGTAAATGTCTCTAGCAGAAAGAGGCTCAAATAATTGGTTTATGAAAAAAAAATTGGAAACATAAAATCCAGTGACAACAGAAAGCTACATTATCATTAGAATTCTGCCTACCGTCTTGGACTGTAGGAAAATTGAAACACTGGATATTCTGCCTGTTAAAGAGCTGATCAGTTGGGGGGGATTTCTGCATGAAGTCATCCACCAGTACTGGAAGCAGGAACTGAGCTTCAACTCCATGACCAGCCGCTCTCATCTCTGAACAATTAAGACTGGACATGGATTTTGGCATCAGTTTGAAAGCCAAAGAACATCGCCCATGCATGTTACCCTGCATAGTATTGATCTCTGTTCTGTAAAATGCGGGGTTGACATAGCCTGCTGTTGCCTGATAAAGTGCAAGTCCAGGGTAAACAATGGCTTCTTGAGGGCCAAGATCACTATCCACTAAAAACCACCGACCATGAAGATCTCTTATATGTAAACCTGCCTTATCTGACTTAACAAGAGATATGAGGCTTTTATCTGCTTGGTGCTCATGGTCTGTAAACATAATCAACTGGCCATCCTCTTGAGTGGCTAAATTATGGTGTTGTGCTCCCTGAAATGATGGCCTTGCGTAACAGCAAACAGACAATACTGAAGATGAAATTTCCCGATTTCTCAGTGGAACATTATCGAGTATCTCAGTAAATGGAGAACTGCGTAAGTTCAAATAGAAGCTGATGGCATCCAGTATATCCCGAGCAGCCTTTCCAAGTAGAGCAAATATGTCAGGCAAACCTGCTGGAGGGAGATCCATTGTATTGTTTGGCTCATTAGGAGTAAGGCCCGGCCGGTAATCATATGTTTCTTGCCACATCTGAGGATCTGCATAGTATCCAGATGTCTTGCACCACTCACGAGAGTCATTATTATGAATCATTTCTGCAGCTGGGTATGATGGTCTTTGGTGAAAGTACAGGCGAGCAGACTCCAACCCAGATCTTAAAAGAGCCCCATCACTTGCTGGGAACTGAATGATGGCGGCAGAATATTGAGCAAGCGACTGTGACAAAGTTGAGACTGATAGTTTATAAGAATCAGAAGGAAGGCCTTCACAGGGTACTAGATCAGTGAGCTTCACACGACCCAAAGATGTCAGGCCACTGCCTGCCATGAAATTCTTTCAATATGCTGCTGCCTGAGTCTGAAAAGATGCTGTGCACAATATTGCAGAACAGGAAAAAAAATTGACATCAGTCAGACAAAAAGTGCAATCATCATCTACAATGTCAAAAATGAAAATATCACTCACTTGACCTGACACAGAATCTCATAAAAGCAAGAAAATTATGGTCCCATAACCACCACCACCCCCCCCCCCCCCCCCTCCCGGGGCCAGGCACAAAAAAAAAATTTGTTGATTAGAGGACAAAAAATTAAATGAGGATTGCCAGGAAAAGGGGAAATTAGTATGCCAAAATTCACTTTAGTTGGTTATCTACCCTCAACGAAAAAGGGCCAAGAGAACTATGTTGTTGACATGGATTACTCCATGACCAGAGCTGATGCAATAATAATCAACATCATGAAACAGGGGCCAAAAAAAAACACCCAGTAATAATTTAAAGATAAAGATGATATTGCTATTGAAGTAGGAAAAATATTTAGGATAGATGTCTGTTGATCCAGTGAGCATATGAAATAGGTATTAGAGAAATTATTTAGCCCATCACAGTCAGATAGATTTTTATGAAGAACTAATTAAATGGACAATAATAAAGATAGTCTATGTGGCACTTACCACCAGAATACAACAGAGTGAACTTATAATTTTTAACATTTATTTTCAATTCAGAAAGCACTAACCAAGTCTATGTAAACACATGGGTACAGTAACAACAACAATAAAAAATCTAAAAAATACCTTCTCCAAAGTGTATTTATATTAACTTCAGGGAAACTTTACATTATTTAACCCTGTTAGCTTCTTTGTTGATCCATTACAACAAGTCACATAATGATCCATATTCTAATTTCTGATAGTTCTTTTACTTATTTAATTATCATTAGAAAAACGTTACTAAGAAAAAAAAAAAACTATTAAATTTACTCTAATTTAAGATAGCAAAAAGAAGAAACTTAAGAAAAGAACATTTTAAAGATATGCTGGGTTGATGATTGGATAATGTAATTAATAAAGTAAGAAACCTCCTCGCAAATTAAAATAGTATGAACAGAAACAAATCAAATTTCAATTGATGATTCTCATTTTTAAGTTGTGGATGGGCAACATCTTTTGCTAGAATCAGAAAGATAACATTCATGCGTTTCATTCATGCCCTTTTTACTAAAACAAATTATTTCTTTGATAAATAATAACTAATTATTTTGAAAGAAGGAGAACTCCAATGGTAGAGTCTCCCAGAGAATTACAATGACATTTAAGAGATCCATGAAATCTGCTAAAGAACCACAAGACACCCCATCAATCATTATAGTACAGCCTTCAAAAAAAGAGTGCCCCAAAAACATTATTTCATCTCAATATCAGATATCTCAACCCCTTCAAAAGTTTGATTGTTCCTTGCCAAATTGTTAACAAAATGCAAGTTACACAATGGAGTAGAGATTCAAGCAGTGTGGATAACTGAGGTGACCAACAAAAATAAATATAGAAACATAACTTTCTGTAAGAAGTTCCTCCCTAAGAAGCACAGACAAAAACATTAATATGGATGCAACATGACATAGGACACGCAATTCTTGGAAAAATACGACACAATACAGGAGCATCCCTAGCACATCCAGACATGGAGATGTCGGGGGTTTTAGAATTGTCCATCTCATATGAAAAATTGATGTCTAGCTAGAGAAGAACACATTAGAAGCAACATCATCTTTGGACGGTTAATAGTTACATGGTAATGAAATGCTTATCCAACAACAACAACAAAGCCTTTAAAGTCCCAAAAATTTTGGGATCGGTTGTGGATCCTCGATAGACAGGTTAGTATCGGCCACATACATGGTAAAAGAAAGGCATATGTTTTCCCAAATCAAATCCAAAGAAGAAATTACAGACTGGGTCACCAATTCCAAATTTCCATATCTATGAAGACCATCTACACAACACATCCCAACCAAGCTCAAATCAAGAAACAAATTAACACATCCAAGCCAAGACCAATACCCCCTTCAGCACCAGAATAACTGATGATTCAACTGAACTGGCAACAAATACAAAACTAATACTCTACTCTTCATAGTAACTACTAAATTTTTAGTGTCAGCAAAAACCCATGTCACAAATGGAAAATCAAGAATAATGTGCCTAGAATTAGCTTATTTCCCTCTTACATAACTAAAAAAAAAAAAAAAAACAATTTACCCCAAAAAAAAAAAAAAAATTTCTTGCACCATTGTCAATAAATCTCTAAAAAAATTCAAACCCATTAAATATTTGAGCTAAAAATAAAGAAATTAATTAAAAAAGATCTCATTTTTCAAAAATTACATTCACCAATCAATCATTGTTAATCACAGCAAAACAAGTAAATATACGTATATGAACAGAGAGAGAAGTAGAGAACTGACCTTCAACGAAACCAAACCATATGAGTTGGATATACTGAGGACTTGGATATAATTTTGACAAAGAAATAAGCAAAAATTAAGGACCTGAATTGGGATTTGGCAGAGAGAGAAAGAGAAGAATAAGAAGAAGAAGAACAAATGAAATAGGTTGGATGGATGATGCGTTAACGGCAGACGCCATTGGCCGTACAGGGAGAATTCGGGATCCTCATCCCCTCCGTCAGTTTTCTCTCCGTTACCGTCCATTGCCACATGCTCGGCCACGTGAGTCTGATTCACTAGAACCGCAACTTTTTTTTTTTGCGGGAGCACTAGAACCGCAACTTGAAACTTTTTATTTTTTTTAGACCGTTCAACTTTCAACTAATGGTTTTTATTATTAGACGTGAACTTTAATTAAATTTTTTTTGTGTAAGCAGAAATTGAACTTTAAGATTTTTTATTCAACAACAAAAATTTTTGACAATAGAACTATCTAGGGTGCATTTGGTTTGCGTGTTTTGAAGCCCGGCGTATGCGTCTGGCTTTTTTTTTTTTTTTTTTACCAACGCTGGTGCACTATTTATGGGACATAAACAGTAACCAAAATATTTTTTTTTTATTGTTTTCAATTTTCACTAAAATAAACAGTATCCAAACGCACACCTAAAACCCACAACTTGAACCTTGTTTGGCAAAAAAAACCAACGTTGTGAAAAGCACTAATAAAGAGTTCCAATTACAAAGTCTTGATTGGTTGCTACTTCTTGATCTTTTTAAGCAAAAGATCCTAGGTTTTAGTCTCCTGTCTATCATATATTGAATTAAAAAAATTAATTATAATGTCTCTTGTATTAATAAGAGATTTGGATTTCATCATAAGTTGATATTTACTTTAATTATGAGGAAATTGTCATACAACCTAATTCTTGAAACATATTTGTTAGTAAACAAGTTTTCAAAACTTATTAGCAAATTAGCATCTCAAGCCTTAGAGGCTCGAGTTCAGTGGTAGAACTCGAGTCTTAGAGATTCGAGTTCCATAAAGCAAAACCAAGAGAGCAAAACAGAACCTAAGTTCTGAAGAAAAAAGACAATAAACCTTTGTTCTGGAGAAGAAGAAGAAAATGACGTTGGAGAAAGAAGAAGACATTGGGAGTTCTCTGAATTCGATTTGAGTAGGAGTATTGAAGATCTGGAGAAGAAAAAGACGCTAGAGGACAAGATCCAATCAGGTATTTGTTCTTGTGTGGTATTTTTTAATTTTTGGGTTTGGGTGTAGGTGTTTGAGAAATGGGATTTTAGGGTATGAGAAAGAAGGATGAGAAGGAAGTTGATTTAGGTATAGAGAAAGAAGGAAGAGAAGGAAGAACATGGGTATGAGAGTGAAGAACAGCTTCTGCCAAAGAACAAGAAAGTAACTCTAGTCTCTTAGGCTCAAATTGCTACAGTGAACTTGAGTCTAAAAGACTCGAGATGCTAGTTTACTAATATGTTTTGAAAACCTACTAACTAACGAAATTGTTCTTAAAATGGTGTTAAATGACAAATTTCCTCTAACGAATTTATAATTTTTTTTTTTTGAGAATATTAAATATTTTTAACACACACACGGGGAGAGGGGAGAAAGTTTTTAAAGAAACTTACAGTGGTGTATATCCAAAAGGGTCTAACTCTTGGATACAGAACACAGACTTTAAATTTCTTTAACTCACACTCATTTTCCAATGTGGGATTAACCCACTACTTTTTCTTTTGAAAATACTAAATATTTTTAACACACACACACATGGGGAGAGGGGAGAAGGTTTTTAAAGAAACTTACAATGGTGTATATCCAAAAGGGTCTAACTCTTGGATACATAACAAATTTATAATCATTGTGAAAAGTTTGTGAAAATTTTATATTCATGATACTTGTGGGGCCAGCAAGTCAGAAAGCCCCGGCCCATTTCGTACCAGGCCCGAAGGCCTGCGCCGAGGAGGTGTCCAAGGTTCGAGGATGAAAGTAAGAAGCCCAGGAGCCCAATAAGCCATGCCGACGACGATCTTGTCCTCGGACATCCGACACCATAAAGTAAAAAGGCAACACCCCATCAAGGGGAGTCTTCCTGACTATCCAAAGAGCAGAGAACAAGTACAACGTGCCAGCAATAGAAGCATGGTAGAGGAGCAAGTCCAGGACGAACTGTCACCTCCATATTAAATGCCCTCAACTAACGTCCTGGTCGCATTAATGAGGAGAAGACTCCACAACAGTGCCACCTTGGTTGCCGCAACCCACAGAGAAAATGGGAAGGCGGCTGATGGGACAGGCACTCAAGTAATGGCCTGATTGCTCAACAAATGTAGGGCTAGGATCGATTGGGAGAGAGGTATATAATGTAAGGGACCCCTCCTGAAGGAGGGGACGGAAAATATGAACTAAGGAGTACTGTAGCAACCTGTATTCTCTTAGAAAACCTTGTAATCAATCTTCAAAGAAATTATAAGAACTTCAAGCCTTGGAAAACAAGTCCGAGGAGCATTATTACGCATCCCAATTCACGTTTAGGTTATCTAACCCACATGCAACCATGCATGGTCGTTGCACTTCTCACTAAGGCTTAGTTCTTGAACCCATTCTCTATAAATTCATTGCGGGGCAAGCTGGGCTTGGGTCCGCTCTCTCCACCGTAGAAGTGCTCAAACCCGATCCCTACAATTCCCACGTAGGATCAGGCCCTCACCAAGGAAGTCCCCATCGACCTGAGCCGGCTAAGTCCCGGCACCAGGGTAACTATGGCGACCCCGGGGGCGGTCGAAATGAGGAGAACGGACGATTTCGAGAGAGAAGCGTGCATACCTCAGCAACTAGCGGAAGCCAGACCCGCCAAGACGGGCATGTGCCCCAGAAGCGCGACAATGGCCACGCCAGGCGATCGGAAGAGGCCCATAGCCACGCATCCCAGAGACAGGATGATAAGGTGGCCATGCAGTGCGAGATAGATGATTTGAAGAGGAAGCTGCGCCGTGCACGGCGAAGACAGTCCGAACCCAGCCCTGACCTGCCCTCTGACGACGAAAGTGATGACGACTACAGGCAAAGGTCAAGAACACCCCCGAGCGAGACTTTCACTCACGAGGAGGAGCGCTACCAGAGGCGTAAGCGTGACAGCCCAACTCCTAGGGGCTTAGGGAATGACGCCATGAGCAAGGCACTGGATCGGCTCTCCAAGTCGCCCTTCACGCGTCGTATAGAGGAGGCAATGCTCCCTCGGCGGTTCCAATAGCCAATCTTCACTGTTTACAAAGGCAAAACGGACCCCGTGGAGCATATGAGCCAGTTCAACCAGAGGATGGCTGTCCACTCTAAGAACGAGGCGCTGATGTGCAAGGTCTTCCCATCCAGCTTGGGACCTGTGGCAATGAGGTGGTTCAACGGCCTAAGGACGAATTCCATAGACTCATACAGACAGCTGACCCAGGCTTTTGGTTCCCGTTTTGTCACGAATAGCAAACCTCCTCGGCCCATGAGCGCGTTGCTGTCCCTATCCATGCGTGATGAGGAGACCCTCAAGGCTTACTCGGACAAGTATTGGGAAGTTTACAATGAGCTGGACGGCAAGTACGACGATGTCGCCATCAATACATTCAAGAACGGACTACCAATGGGGCACGGCCTGAGGAAGTCCTTAACTGGTAAGCCCGCCACCAGCATGCGGCAGTTGATGGATCGGATCGATAAATACAAGCGGGTAGAGGAAGATATGCTACAAGGCAAGGGGAAGGAGAAGGTTATCCCTCAGGAGAGGAGGGATTTCAAGTCGGACCGGTATAACAACGCCCGCCCGAGGAGGGATTTCGGTAGACAATCTGGAGCGACCAATGCCCAGACTATCAGCGCCGTGTTCCAAGAACCCGTACACAGGGTGCTGGAAAGGATAAAGAACGAACTGTACTTCAGGTGGCCGAATAAGATGGCTGGGGAACCTAAGAGGCGCAATCAGAATCGCTACTGCCAATACCACCAGGACCACGGACATACCACGGAGGACTGCAGGAACCTCTAGAACTACCTAGACCAACTAGTCCGGGAGGGAAAGCTGAAGCACCTATTGCACCATCCCAATGATCATCAGGGCCAAACGTACCAAGAGCCACAGAGGGATACCGCCATGGGGCAGCCCGCTGGCACGATCAACGTAATCCTGGCGGCACCGGGAAGAACGGGCACGCGCCCTTTGCGAGTGTTATCTGTAGCCCAGCTGCCTGCCGAGAAGGCCCAAACAGAGCCGAAGAAGGTTAGAAGGAGTTCCCGCCCACCCCTGAGCTTCTCAGAGGACGACAAGATTAGGACCACCCAGCCCCACAATGACGCTTTGGTGGTCACCCTCAGAATTGGGGGCTCCGACGTGAGGAGAGTGATGGTGGATGGTGGCAGTGCGGCCGAGGTCATGTACCCAAACCTCTACAGGGGGCTGGGGCTAAGACTACAGGACTTGACGCCTTACAGCTCCCCCCTAATGAGCTTCGACGGGAAGCTCGTCATCCCAAAGGGCATGATCAGACTGCCCATACAGACCGGCCCGGAAGTGGTGGAGATGAACTTTGTAGTGGTGGACACATACTCCCCCTACACGGCCATCGTAGGAAGGCCCTGGCTCCACACTATAGGGGGCGTCGCCTCCTCCTTACACTAGAAGGTGAAGTTCCCATCAAGAGACCAGGTTCTAGAGATCCGCGGTTGCTAGCCCACAGCGAGGCAGTGCACGGTGGCTGCCATATCATATCGGCTTGACGCACAGCCCTCGGCCACTACTGAGGAAGGTTTATAGCAATCAAAGACCCCGATAGCGCCTCCTGGTATAGCTGTCGAGGAAGCCAAATGTGAGGACCTGGAGAAAGTGGTAATTGGTGACGATCCAGAGAAGTTCTTTCGGGTCGGGGCTCGGCTGCCTCCTACCGAGCAGGAAGAGCTGGTTGAGTTCCTCAGAAGCAATATCGACGTGTTTGCATGGGACCCCTGCGACGCCTCAGGGATTGACCCATCCTTCATCTGTCACCATCTCAACGTCAGTCCATCCATAGTGCCCAAGAAACAGCCGCCCCGACTCCCATCGAGGGAGCACGCTGATGCCATCAGGGAAGAGGTGAATAAACTTAAGCGTACCGAGGCTATCAAAGAGGTTTTTTACCCCGAGTGGCTAGCCAACACTGTGGTGGTCAAGAAGAAGAGCGGAAAGTGGAGGGTCTGCGTGGACTTCACCGACCTGAATAATGCGTGTCCAAAAGACCCGTTCCCCATGCCTCGGATCGACCAGCTGGTTGATGCAACCACGGGCCATCCTCGGATGAGCTTCCTAGATGCCTTTCAAGGCTACCATCAGATACTGCTGGCCCTGGAAGATCAGGAGAAGACAGCATTTGTGACGCCCGTCGGGAACTACCACTACAAAGTAATGCCGTTCGGTCTGAAGAACGCAGGGTCCACCTATCAAAGGATGATGACGAGGATGTTTGAACCAATGCTAGGCAAGAGCATCGAGGTCTATGTTGACGATATGGTGGTGAAAAGTAAAGTGGTATCCGAACACTTGGGGGACCTCGGCCACACATTTGACGTCCTGAGAAAGCACAAGCTGCGCTTAAATGCCTCAAAATGCTCGTTTGGCGTAGGCTCTGGCAAGTTTCTGGGGTATATGATCACCCACAGGGGAATCGAAGTTGACCCTGACCAAATCAAGGCTATTCATAATCTGAAGCCTCCGCAGAACCCCAAAGAGGTCCAAAAGCTTACTGGGATGATCGCGGCTTTGAACCGATTCATTTCTAGGTCGGCTGACAGGTGCAGGCCCTTCTATCTCCTGATCAACAAGTGGAAAGGGTTTGAGTGGTCCGAGGATTGCGTCGTAGCTTTCCAGCAACTCAAGGAGTATCTATCCCGGCCGCCTATCATGTCCAATCCTGAGGCCGACGAGGTCTTGTACGCATACCTTGCTGTGGCGCCCCACGCAGTGAGCCTAGTACTGATACGGAATGACAATGGCGTTCAAAAGCCAGTTTATTACGTCAGCAAGTCGCTGCATGAAGCGGAGGTCAAGTACCTGCCCTTGGAGAAGGCCATACTGGCTGTGGTCCACGCCACGCGAAAGCTCCTCCACTACTTCCAAGCTCACACAGTGGTCGTCCTAACCTGACTGCCCTTGAAGTCTGTGCTCCGAACCGCTGATTACACCGGAAGAATCGCGAAGTGGAACACAATTCTTGGGGCATTTGACGTCAAATACATGCCTCGGACCTCCATAAAAGGCCAGGTTCTGGCAGATTTGACGGCCGAGTTCGCCGAACCTACTGTGGAAGTGGCTGCCGAGGAGGAAAGCTTTGATAAGAAATCAGTTGGGGCAGTCTCCATCCCGGGGTCACCATGCTGGAAGGTATATGTTGATGGCGCGGCAAACCAGAGGGGGTCCGGAGTGGGGCTAGTCTTAGTATCCCCTGAGGATCATGTCATAGAGAAGTCCCTGAGGCTCGGATTCTCGGCCACAAACAACGAGGCTGAGTATGAGGCATTGCTGCAAGGGATGGCCATGGTACAGAAGATGGGAGGAAAGTCGATAGAGATGTTCTCAGACTCGAGATTGGTGGTAGGACAGGTAAAGGGAGAGATGGAGGCCAGAGATTCGAGAATGCAAGAATACCTGAGCCAGGTCAAGCGCTCGCAGTCGAAGTTCGACCTCTTCAGCTTGTCTCATATTCCCCGGAGTGGGAACAGCCATGCCGACTCATTAGCCACATTTGCAACTTCCTCGGCAGAGGGCCTACCTCGGATCATACTTGTGGAGCATCTGGAGAGAGCGAGTGAAGTGGCAAAGGGAGCGATCCCCATCCATCAGGTTGAGGTGGGTCCCAGCTGGATGGACCCCATAGTGAGATTCCTCAAAGATGATGTCCTGCCCGAAGATAAGTCAGAAGCTGAGAAAGTACGAAGAAAAGCTCCTCGGTTCTGGCTGTCCGGATCACAAACTATACAGGCGCTCCTACTCTGGGCCGTACCTGCTGTGTGTCCACCCCGAAGCAGCAGAATTACTGCTCGAAGAGCTGCATGAGGGAATCTGTGGGAGCCACACGGGAGGGAGATCCCTGTCTCACCGAGCCGTCACACAAGGATATTGGTGGCCGGGAATGCAGCAGGAGGCCCTGGAGTATGTCAAGAAGTGTGACCAATGCCAAAGGTTCGCCCCAAATATTCACCAGCCAGGAGGGAACCTCAATCCTTTGTCCAGTCCCTGGCCGTTCGCCCAATGGGGCTTGGACATTGTAGGACCTTTCCCCAAAGTGTCAGGGAATAAGAAGTATATGTTGGTGGCCACGGACTACTTCACCAAATGGGTCGAGGCCGAGCCACTGGCCAATATCAGGGACGTGGACGTAAAGAAATTCCTTTGGAGGAACATTGTCACACAATTCGGGGTCCCTCATACCCTCATCTCGGAGAATGGGCTCCAATTCGACAGCAAGGCCTTCAGGAGGTACTGTTGTGAACTTGGGATCACAAACAGATACTCGACGCCCGCCTACCCTTAGGGAAACGGACAGGTCGAGGCTGTCAACAAGGTTATCGTCAATGGGCTTAAGAAGAGACTAGACGACGCCAAGAGGAGATGGGTAGAGGAGCTGCCCCACGTTCTCTGGACGTACTGGACTACGCCCCGGCGGTCAACGGGGGAAACACCTTTTGCCATGACCTATGGCGCCGAGGCGGTGATCCCCCTGGAAACGAACTTCCGGACGCTAAGGACAAGCTCTTTCACTCCAGGCAGCAATAATGAACTGCTGAGGAGGAACCTAGACCTGGTGGACGAACGAAGGGAATGAGCAATGATCCAGCTGGCCTATTACCAACAAAAGCTCAAGCAAGGATATGACACCAATGTGAAGCTCAGACCACTAGCACCGGGGGACTTGGTGCTGAGGAAAGTCGTAGGGGCTGCCAAGAATCCTTCTTGGGGAAAGCTGGGACCCAACTGGGAGGGGTCCTACCAAATTACCTCAGTAGCGGGGATAGGTGCATACTATTTAGAAGACCTAGATCAAAAACCTGTACCTCGTCCATGAAATGTAAATAACCTGAAAAGGTATTATTATTAATGAAGAAGTCTTTTTGGATTCCGATTCTTAGCCTATCACGATTATGTATCTCACGTTTTGACGGCCAGCCAAAGTGTTAGACAGAACCAAGGTCTTGCATGGTCCTCGGACTCAAACCTATGGGGAAACTAACCACTCAAATATACCTGGGTACTAGACAGAACCAAGGTCTTGCATGGTCCTCGGACTCAAACCTATGGGGAAACTAGCTACTTACAGAAGAACAGAAGTGTTAGACAGAACCAAGGCATTGCATGGTCCTCGGACTCAAGCCTATGGGGAAACTATCTACTTCAAAAAGAGTCTAAGTGTTAGACAGAACCAAGGCATTGCACGGTCCTCGGACTCAAGCCTATGGGGAAACTAACTACTTCAAAAAGATTCTAAGTGTTAGACAGAACCAAGGCATTGCATGGTCCTCGGACTCAAGCCTATGGGGAAACTAACTACTTTAAAAGATTCTAAGTGTTAGACAGAACCAAGGCATTGTATGGTCCTTAGACTCAAGCCTATGGGGAAACTAACTACTTCAAAAAGAGTCTAAGTGTTAGACAGAACCAAGGCATTGCATGGTCCTCGGACTCAAGCCTATGGGGAAACTAACTACTTCAAAAAGATTCTAAGTGTTAGACAGAACCAAGGCATTGCATGGTCCTTGGACTCAAGCCTATGGGGAAACTAACTACTTCAAAAAGATTCTAAGTGTTATACAGAACCAAGGCATTGCATGGTCCTCGGACTCAAGCCTATGGGGAAACTAACTACTTCAAAAAGATTCTAAGTGTTAGACAGAACCAAGGCATTGCATGGTCCTCGGACTCAAGCTTATGGGGAAACTAACTACTTCAAAAGATTCTAAGTGTTAGACAGAACCAAGGCATTGCATGGTCCTCGGACTCAAGCCTATGGGGAAACTAACTACTTCAAAAAGATTCTAAGTGTTAGACAGAACCAAGGCATTGCATGGTCCTCGGACTCAAGCCTATGGGGAAACTAACTACTTCAAAAAGATTCTAAGTGTTAGACAGAACCAAGGCATTGCATGGTCCTCGGACTCAAGCCTATGGGGAAACTAACTACTTCAAAAGATTCTAAGTGTTAGACAGAACCAAGGCATTGCATGGTCCTCGGACTCAAGCCTATGGGGAAACTAACTACTTCAAAAATTCCTAAGTGTTAGACAGAACCAAGGTGTTGCATGGTCCTCGGACTCAAGCCTATGGGAAAATTAACTACTTCGAAAGATTATAAGTGTTAGAATGTTGGGAGAAGCCAGAGCCCTACCTAGTCCTTGGGACATAAAAGCTCTGCCTATGCATACATGCCTTCACGTTATTGCAATCACTGCCGTGACTGGCCGAGGTACAATTGATGTTAAGATTATACAAGTAAAAAAAGGGGAAAGGGAGAAAATGGATAACGCGCAAATGAGCAAACAGCCAGAACAAATAGAAAGAGAAATAAGAATCACATTGCATTAAATCCATGGAAGTTACATGATAGGCGTCACATTACAATGTAAAAAAAAAAAAAAGAAGAAGAAAGATACAAAAACAAAAAACAAACGACCAAAAATAAGGCAGGCAGAGGCGCCAAGGAGCCTACTCCTCCCACTTAATTGCCCGCCCCAGTGGGTGGCTGGTCCATGGTAGCCTCGGGATCCTCTGAGCTCTGACTGAGTGGAATAGCCTGCAGAGGCACGACAGGAATGGCTGCCTCCTCTGCGGAGGAAACCTGGGCTTCAGAGGAGGACTTCACAACCTCTTGGGGCGCTTCCTTGTTGGGGCCTTCACCTGATTCAGCCACCCCGGAAGGGTCACTCTCTTGAACAGGCTCACTAGTAGGTCCATCGACCGAGGCTCCCTCACCCGGGGTAGCACCAGCTTCCCCAACAGCCTCCTCAGCCTCAGAGCCATCTGGAGTAGCCTCGCGGATGGCAGGGGGGTAGTACACACTCTCCTCCTTCCACAGGTCGGACGAGGCCTCGACCCCAGCTTGTTTGAGAGCCTCTTTCCAAACCTGGGAGCAATAGTGCCTGCATACCCCAGGGACTTGAGCCTTGAAGGCAACTTCCATCTCGGCCACCCCCGCAGCATAAGTTGCCTCCTCAGCTTCCTCCTTAGAGGCCCAAGCCTCCTCCCTACCATGGTCTGCCTCAAACTTGGCCCTCACAGCTTCATCCTTGGCCCATTCAGCCACCTTTTTGGCTTCCTCGGCAGCAGCCACCTTCTTCATCAGATCAGCAAGCAGCTCCTTTGCGATCTTCAGCTGCTCCTCTGCCTCACCTAGACGCCTCGTCTGATCTTTAGCCTGCTTCTGGAAACCAGCGAGGCCTGACACGGCGTTGTCCCGAGCCCTGGTCATCGCCTTTAGCTCCTTCCGGGCCGTGGCAAGGTTAGCCTCGGAGTTCTTGAGGGTCCGAGTGGCCTCCAAGCGCTTCTCACGCTCTGCGTCCATGGCCTTTCCTTGGTCGTGGGCCGCCTCCTCCAGCCTATAGGTAGCCTGGATGGCCTGCCAAACAAAACGGATACATAATAAGCCGAGCTCAGAAAAAAGGAAGAAAAACTGAAGCCAGAAAAAATCACAAGTGTTGAGAGTCTTACCATTCCCAAATATCGCTTGAGGCTGAGAAAGACCTTCCTACTCCTCATAGTCCCCAGCTCCGCCATGTCCGCAGGGAGTAACAGGCATCTCTCCAGCGCGTCGGCCACATACGCGCCTTCGCCCCCTCTAAAATCCCTGAGGGAGGAGTCATCCCTCAGAGGTCCCCCATGGAGCATTGGGGCAGGAAGCCAGGCCTGAACCTCGGGCTGGGCATCGACCTGTTTAGCTTGGCCTTGGGAGCCTATCTTCAGCTGCTTCAAGGGTCGCCGAGTGTCGCCCTCTTCCTGCACGGATCCAGACTTGTCCTTAATAGGCCTTTTGCCCTTATCCTTTTTCTGCTTAGGATCAGTGGGCTCGTGACTGGAAGGCAAACTCGTTTGAGGTGGAGGAGGAAGCCTAGACTGGGTAGAAGCCGACCTGGTCTGGGCAGGATGAGTCTTAGGAGGAGGAGGAGGAAGCTTTGGCTTGGACTTCCCCGGTTGGCCTTCGATTAGGTCAAACAGGCTGGATTGAGACTTCTTCTTGTAACCCATCTCAAGCCGAGGAGAGGATTCTGACGTCAGGAAGTCCGCTTCGGTCAGGCGAGGGTCACCCAAGTCCCCAGGAGGGTCCTCGGATTGGTGGGCTTGCTCAAACACGTCAAACTCGTCCTCGACGGGACCAAAATCAGCAACTTCCTCTTCTCTCTCTAGGTTTTCTTCTGCGGCCTCTGCGAATCTATGGGAGGAAGAGGGGCCTGCTGATGCTATGCCTTCTGATGTGGAGAGCTCCTCGGGGAGCTGGAACCCGTCCTCGGTCACAGTTATTTTTCGCAGCCGAGGGTCTTTTGCTCTGATCACGTACTTCGGTGCCGCAAACGATTTTTGAATCGGGGTGTATCCCAAGATCCTGTGAACAGCTCTAACTTGATTGTCGGCTTTGTTCACAAAAATCTCCGCCCTTAGCGCTTTCTGCAAGTCCTCCCTGTTGATCAGGTTGAAGTGACGCGTGAAGGCGTGCGGATCTGCAGAAAGAAGACACATTCATGTTAGTAACCAAACGGTGTAAAAAAAAAATGATGAATGAAGTAAACTAAAATCTTTGAACCCCCTCCTACTCCCACTGCCCCACCTGGTGTCCCCTCCGTCGTTGGGCAGTGAAGGCCATCGTGCCCCTCTCCGGACACGATGAGAAAGTCCTTGTTCAGACCCTTGCTGGACTCAGGGAGGCACTGGATAAGCCGGACCCTATCATCCCTTGTCTTCATGTAGTACGACTTGCCCTTCAGGCACTGGAAGTTGTAACACTAGTTTACGTCGTGATGGGTCAACCTTAGCCCCATCTTCTCATTCAGGGCGTCCACACAACCCAGAATTCTGAAGACGTTGATGGCGCACTGGGTGGGGGCTAGCCGGAAGTACGTCAGGTAGCCCCTCATCACCGGCCCCATGGGGATTCTCATGCCACCTTCAAGGAATGCGACGATGGGAATCACCACCTCGCCTTCCTGCCTCCGAAGGAGCCACTCCCCTTCCTCACAATACCTCAAGCCCACGTTGCCAGGTATCTTATAGTCGACGATGAATTTCTCCATTGCCTCCTCAGTGTAGACATACTTCTTAAACCTACCCATCCCAAGTGATGCCTAAGAGAGCTAAGGAGGAGCAAATGAAAAAGAAGGAGGAGTAGAGAAGAAGAGAGCTCGGAGAGAGATAGAATGACTTACAGAAATGAGGAGAAGCTCCTCGGACAGGCTTTTTATGCTGGAGATGTAGGTGAAAATTTGGCTGGACTTAAGATGTATGCGCAAGAGCTCTTGATTGCGAGTAAAACAGAGGGAAATGCAGTTCGAGTGGGTATTTATACCCCAAATCGAGGAACCGTGCGTATTTTCCCGCCCATAAATGCTAGGCGAATCCTCACCGTTGGATTGTCATCCTCCCGTTGAACGTGGGGAGCACAAAGCCGTCAGAATTTAATGAAGGACATGTTACGCGCATCGAAGCGTCAGTAACGCGCCTTGGGCAGATGAAAAGACCTCAACACTGACGGGGGACAAGACTCGACTGGACACGGAACAGGCCCGAGGACGTCAAAATCCTCCTCTCCGGCCGAGGATGTGGACAGCAAGATTTTGAGGGGCTATTGTGGGGCCAGCAAGTCAGAAAGCCCCGGCCCACTTCGTACCAGGCCCGAAGGCCCGCGCCGAGGAGGTGTCCAAGGTCCGAGGATGAAAGTAAGAAGCCCAGGAGCCCAATAAGCCATGCCGAGGACGATCCTGTCCTCGGACATCCGACACCATAAAGTAAAAAGGCAACACCCCATCAAGGGGAGTCTTCCTGACTATCGAAAGAGCAGAGAACAAGTACCACGTGCCAGCAATGGAAGCATGGTGGAGGAGCAAGTCCAGGACGAACTGTCACCTCCACATTAAATGCCCTCAACTAACGTCCTGGCCGCATTAATGAGGAGAGGACTCCACAACAGTGCCACCTTGGTTGCCGCAACCCACAGAGAGAATGGGAAGGCGGCTGATGGGACAGACACTCAAGTAATGGCCTGATTGCTCAACAAATGTAGGGCTAGGATCGATTGGGAGAGGGGTATATAATGTAAGGGACCCCTCCTGAAGGAGGGGACGGAAAATATGAACTAAGGAGTACTGTAGCAACCTGTATTCTCTTAGAAAACCTTGTAACCAACCTTCAAAGAAATTATAAGAATTCCAAGCCTTGGAAAACAAGTCCGATGAGCATTATTACGCATCCCAATTCACGTTTAGGTTATCTAACCCACATGCAACCATGCATGGTCGTTGCACTTCTCACTAAGGCCTAGTTTTTGAACCCATTCTCTATAAATTCATTGTGGGGCAAGCTGAGCTTGAGTGCACTCTCTCCACCCGTAGAAGTGCTCAAACTCGGTCCCTACAATATTATATTACTGCTAATAAACTAGTCTCATGCTTGCGCTTAACTCTTTTTTTTTTCCTTTTTTTTTTTCTTTTTTTATTCCATTGTGTACTAATTTTTTAAGAAAAATGTTATGTCCATAATATTTTTACAATAATTTCATAACAAATCTTAATTGGTAAATTGTTATTGGTTCTAATATGGTTCCACCATTGACATTTTTCCTTTACCCGTGATTAAAAACTTATCATTCTCTTTTTTTTTTTTTTTTAATCAAAATAAATAATTGTGTGAATGAAAAGAGTTTGTAAATTTAGTGTATAACTATGAGTAAAATGTGGGGCATACAATTTGAAATATTTAAGATTTGTTTTTAATTTCACTATTTCATCCTCTCTTTTTTTTTTTTTTTAATTCCTTATTGTCTTTTATCATTTGCCAAAATAATTTTTATCCTTAATTTAAGTGGGGTGTAAATCAATATTATTATTTTTATTATTATTATTATTATTTTGGAGAAACACAGTGGGAATCAACTTGAACTAAAAAATAAAGAGATAAAATATTATTTTGATCTCTAAATTTTACCAAAAGTTGTTTTTTTTTTTTTCTGTCCCTAAATTTTAAATAAAAAAATAAAAAAGACAAACTTGGAAATTCCCTAAAGGCATCTAAATTCCAAACACATAACTCAATATAGCACAATCTTTGAATTGCAGTAACACACTCTAGATTGAAAAGAAGATGTTCCAAAATACAACCCTTTATGATTAAAACTAGTATGGCCCCTCTAACACAGTAGGTGAATATATTTGTAGTTTATGACAGCTAGATGGTTCGAACAACGAATATTTATGAAGTTAATAGGTGTTTTAAGGGGAACTTATTGTGGTAATTTTGTGGTTTGGATGTGGGCATAGAGGCAAAGATTTGGTACAAGCAACAATGGTGGCGGTACTCAAGGATTTTTTTTTTTTTGGACAAATTTTAGTTACAAAATTAGTTGTAGCCTAAATTTACAACCTTACTTAATATCTTTTATTGGAGGTGAATTTTGACAATTTCATCATTGAATTATATCTTCTTCTTATATCCTCCATGCTTGCAAAATTTCTAGAAAATTAAAAATTAATAGCTATGTTATCAATAAGTTGTTTTAATTACAAGTTTTTGTAGTTTAAAATTACGTATAAAATATAAGCTTATAAATCATATAGCAAATAATATCTGATTGACACAAAATTTGACATTTTTATTAAGAGCGTAAAGAACACGCAATTCAATTGTTAGATTTTCAAAATATGTAATAATGTTTTTTTATTGAGCAAGGTTGTAGCCTTATGTTAGAACCAATTTTGTAGTTAAATTTTGTCCATTTTTTTTAGTTGGTCCAATAAGAAACATAAATTATACAAAAGTTAAAACAAAAGAAAACTTGAATATATCGACATTACAAAAAAGAAAAGCAAATAAATGAAGTTTTACAATTGCCTCTTATGAGGTTTTATATTTTAAAATCATTGCATGATAAATTTATCAGCAAATCCTATGAGCTACATTCTTTTAAATTTGGTGAGATCTAAATGGGTCTTTTTTTTTTTTTTTTTTTTTTGAGGTTTAAGATCAACAAATTTCTACTTTTGTTGTTAGGCTTACTAAAATTTTTTATTTTTTATTTTCCAGATTTTAGATCAAATTGTTGTTGGGCTTTTCTGTATGTGTGTGTTTAAAAAGGTCAAGATGTTATTAAAAGGGTCATATTCAAACTTATTTCAACTAGGTTTAAGAAAAAAAAAATTAGGGTCAAGGTGTTCAAATTTCTATTGTAGGGAGTCAAAAGAATTAAAAAAAAAAAAAATCAATTCTACCTTAGCAAAAGATCAAGATCCGATGTCTCTTCTTCTCAAGAGACCCACTCTACCAATGTCACAAGTATCTTCACACCTAAGCCAAGAAAGGACCTCCCTTAGGTTGTTCATTCGAGAGCTTCTAGTTCTCTCGATATGGCTAGATTGTCTTTCCTAGTGAGGTGATTTAACCACACACTGGGGTCAAAGTTAGGAAATGAGAGTGTAACGAATGACCGATCGGGAAAAAGGTTTGGCGAGGAGGTAGACCAAAAAGTAGGGTTTCAAACCTAGCTCATACGAAGAGAAAGATTCCAAACAAGTACAAAGAAGATAGTAAAAGAAATGTATTTCAAACTAGCATGCGCAAAGCAAAGAGTGGAAAATGTGCTTTGTACCTCATATTATATATATTACCAACTCAAGGGGTTCATTTTAACCCCTTGGACTGAATATGTTTTTAATAAAAGCAAAAAAAATTTCAAATTAAAATTAAAAAAAAAAAAAAAAATTTCAAATTTGCTATCTTGCTAATATGAATGAAGCTTAAAGGAACTCTTTTTTTTTTTTTTTTTTTTGATATAGAAGTTTTTAGGAACTTAATGTTGTTTTTAAGCTTGCATGTAATATTTAAGGGATTGCAGTTTGACTTATTTGGAAGGTCTACATTAATAATAAAGACAACTTCAGGTACTAAAGTACTAGAAAATAAAACTTTAATTAAAGACCAGATGGGTAATAACCCCAAAACTAAAAGAGCCAAAATATAATTTACCATTATTATTATTTACTTCATAGTCTCTATATTTTTTTTTCAAGCAAAAGTTCCTGAAAACCACTTATGCTTAAATTAAAAAGTGCTATTCTCAAATTTAAATAATCGATAGTTTATTTATATGTGAGTTAAGGGTTTTATCTAGAGATAGCTTTGAATATCCTACCAACGAAACTAGCGTTCATCTCTTTACCTATTGTCGATTACTTTGTTAGCACAAATTGTTTGGTCCATGATTTAGCAGACAGTGGCCACTTAGGATATCATCTCTTAATATTCAAAGCTCAAGTTAGTGAGTTAAAACTATGTTGAATACATACAAAACTTTTCTATTCAACAAGCAGTGGAATCAAACTTTGTACTATATGTTGCTACATGTAATGTATTGATTTGAATAGCTAATTATATGAGCCAAGGGCTGGAGCCTTTAGATCCAACATTGTTAGCTAAAAACATCAACTTTTATTATAACAACAATAGGGTGGCATGAGAAACTGCATTAATTGGTGAAAAAGTTAAGAAAACTAGGCAAGAGTGTTCCTCACTAATATTACTTTATTTTCTACTAATAACAACTTTTCACCTCGCAGTTATGAAAACATATTTTTACACAATAACACGTATGTGTACTCCAATATTTTGACATGAGCGGTGGTTGTGTAATCATATATGAAAACGAGAGTTCAACTAAGACAACCAAGTATTGGCTTGGATGCATTTTTAGTGTTTGTAACATTGCATGTACTAGCACTTGGTTTCAGCACGTAAGCAAACTATATCTAGTGTGTGAAAAGCTGTCTACCATTTTCTTTGAATTTTATTTTCTTACCTATCCGCTAATACTAACAGGAAATTATTATTATTATTATTTTAAAAAAGCAAAAGGGTATAAGGAAAATTGAATGACTTTGCAACTAATAGTCTAATATATACGCTTAAGTCTAGTTAATATAACTTTTGAACAAGCTTACCGGTATCACTCTAGAGTCTAAATAAGAGTCATAAAGATCCTAAGGTATAGTTAGTTAAGTCGTTCATCTTGTCTTTCTCAAAAAAAATAAATGCCGTTCATCTTGTATTACATATCTCTCTCTCTCTCTCTCTCTCTCTCATTTATGTTTCGAAATGGCATGGCCTAAGATAAAGCAAAGGTCAAATATAGGAACAAATACATCATAACAATAAGATATTAACAAGATTAATCTATAATAAATTTGAAAAAACCATAAAAAAAAGTTGTAAGAAACACTCATTCAAAAAATGACAGAAAAATGAAATAGTACTAGTTAAGAAATAATAAATATGAAATACCGTGAAATTAGTGTTAATTACTGACGTCATATACATGCTCAAGATAAGCAAAGGTCAAATTAGGAACAAATACATCAGAATTGATATTACCATGATTAATCTAATAATTTGAAAAAATCAATAAAAAAATGTTACATATAAATCATTCAGAAAATGACCCAAAGAATGAAATAGCACTAATAAAAAGAAATGATAAAAATGAAAAACTATGAAATTAGTGTTTTTTACTTTCTATTTAAAAAAAAAAAAAGAAGTTAATCTAGAGTGGAGAAGCTCCATCTCTTGCCCAACGATGTCTTAGATGTTGCTCTTCTAGATATTCTCCTTCTTTGAAATGCAACAAATGACATATATAATTGTCCTGCAATAACAACAACAATAAAAACATTTAGGGAGACGTTTAACCCATATTGAAAATTTTGCATTGTGTATTTTTTATTTTTTAAAATTAAATAAAAATAAATTAATTTTTCACCTCAATTTGTTTTGTCTTTTTTCGAATCGGGTTTAATTAATTTTCTTTCCTAATGGCGGCGGCATTTCCACGTGTCATATGGAGAGTGGCTAGAATTTTATTTATTACACACCAGGTCAGTTGTAGTTGTACACGTGATGAGGGTTTTAGTTGAGCTAGTGAGGTGGGACTGTGGGAGTTTAAAGAGACCAACGGGGTTAAGTGGTTATGGTTGAAGAAAATTTGTTCAGGCATTTTCTCAAACATGGTGGAGGCATCAATGTTAAGGGAGGCTAGCATTGATGTTAAACAATGTTTCAGATTTGAGATGGTAAACGATGTTTACCACCGACGATGCGCCGGCCTCTTCCGAAGGCAGTGAGGGCTACGACGCCGATGATGCGATGTCCTATACATCTTTTTTTGCTGAATAATTCTGAAGTTCTTCCACCAAAAAGAAAGGTACATCAGGCTGAGGGCCTGAGCCCATCTCTGTTTTGTTAATGAATGTTCAAGTTAATTTGGGGTGGAAAATTTTGGTTTCAGAATCCGGGTTCAATAAATGGTTTATGAATGATTTGGGTGGGTTTTGGTTGTGTGTGAATTAAAGTTGGGTAGGAAAACTTAAGGTTGTTATTGATGAGGGGATATATATATATATAGGAGATTGATGTTGAGTTTAATATATTTTTGATTCAGCATGGTGTGAAGTGTTTTTTTGTGATTGGCGGTTTATAATTTGGTTGAGTCATATAATTGGCACTAGTGGGTCTTGGTCAATCTTGAATGGTAGGGTGAGTTATTTGAGGGTGGGTCATAGGTTTGGATTAGATGGATCTTCAGGGTAGTGGCTTATAAATTATAAGGCCAGGGTTTACAAATCTATTTGGGATCAAGTTTGTTAATTCATGAAATTGGCATATTGGTCTTACTAATGGTGGAGCTTTGCTCAAAGTGCGTAAACATAACACTAGGTGCAAACTATACCAGTTACCACTGAGGTCTGAGGATTTGGTGAAGTAAGAACTCTTGTCTTGGGAATCTACTTGAAGTCCTATTCACATGCTATTTTTATTATTATTATTATTATTGAAGGATGATATTATATTACGTTCTCCTAATAAATAAATAAAAAGTATTTATAAGTTACTGTTCTGCATCACAAAATGTATTGTTGGATGGGGAGAAGCTTGGTAAGAGTATCATTTTATTTTCTATATTTTCACTCAAAAAAGAGTATTATTTTATTTTAATTTGAACTGTCTTTTTCATGCATTAAATTAAATATTAATTAGAACTCGATCTAACATCCTGTACACTCTCATCTTCTCTGCAGGTTGTTGTTTTGGTTTATAATCCCTTAGGATTTGCGGAAGTAATACGAATTCTTGTGAGTGCTTCTATTCTTTGTCTTCCTCGTGTAATTGACTTTTTTTACTTAATATATTTTTCGTCAGTGCTTCATAGCCAGCACTTATTATATACCATGTTCCAAAATAATTTTATTATCATATTGTTTAGATTTTGCTTTTTCCCTTGTTTATCTAATTGTAATTATATACATGCAAGTCGATTTTCTAGAACTTAGTGATTGTTTATTCATTCTGATTTCTGGACCTTACTAATACTGGTCCCTGTCATTTAGAGCACCCTAAATAGTGAATAGCATTGCTTTTAATAAGTCTGCATAGGTTATTGATTCTTACTTAGGCACATCTGTACATCACTAACATTACCTTATCATCTATCTTAACAACTTATTTTGTGAAAAATTTTGGCTTTGGATTTTATTGTAAACATAAGTATTGGTAGCATCATAATGCACTCAAATTATGGTTCTATATTTCTTTTAAAGATAATTTCTTAGAACTCTAAAAAAAATAATAAAAAAAGAGCTTATGGTTCTTTCTTTTTTGTGCCCTAAAAAAAAAACCATAAACTATGGGATTATTTTTGTACTTTACATCCCATAATGAAATATGAAAACTTGTAATGATCACCACCCCTTTCGCTTCCAATGGTTTATTATAATGATGTACATGTGCACTGCAATATTGACATTGGAAGAAAGATGATAGTAAACATTCATGTTGCATTAGCATTGGAAAATTCTAATGCTACTCTATTTTACAATTCTAAAAAGTCACTTTATCATTATACCATTCCATTTTACAATACCTTCACATCCCAAACTTCTACTTCCCTCTTTTACTTATAAAAATAATATATCTACATAATAAAATAATATATCTCAAAATTATATCTTTTCTCTCCCATCTCTCTCCTCCCTCTACATAATAAAATATTATTATTTTTTTACAATACTTGCTACAGTGCAATTCTATGTTTAGAATTGCACTGTAGCAGTATTGCAAAAAAATTTGCAATACTGTTGTTTAGCATTCCCCAATACAGATGAGTTTGGGACTTAAAATTCTAAATTTTCCTTAGATTTGGCATTAGCATTCCCCAATGCTAAGGGTCCGTTTGGTACATGTGTTTAAAAACTGAAAATTGTTGTTTAAAAATATTTGTGAAAATACGTGTGGGTGAAAAAGTGTGTTGAAATGCGTGAAATGCTGTTTAAAAACTAAAAAATGTTGTTTGAAAACACAAACCAAACGGGCCCTAATGCTCTAAGGGAAGCCATTTTATGCTCATAACTTATCTAACTGAAACACCAGTATTTCTTTCTTTCTTTTTACTCCTTTTTTATTTATTTATTTTTAAGGAAAGGATCTCCATCTCCATCAGCATCAGTTGTGTTATGTTAAATGTCATTTTGGCACATCAAAACATACTTTATTTATTTTACCATAGCATTTAGCTTTACACCCTACATGACTACATTGCATCTTCTATTTTAACCTTCAATACCTTAAAATAACATGACCAACTCATAAAATAATAAATAAATAAATAAATATTTTTCATTCTTTCATTTCACCCCTCTCTCTCTCTCTCTCAACTTTTTCTTCTTCTCAAAACCCAAATCAAACCATTTTTCTTCTTCTTATTTCTCCATCTCTGCATCAACCCAAATCAGCCAAACCAAATCCAGCATCAAACCCAAACCGATCAAACCTGAACAAATCCAGCCACTACCACCCACAACCTAGAAAAGCCAATCATAACCCAACTATCAAACCTAAACAGACCTAGCACCGCCACCCACAACAATCAAATCACTCTCTCCCTTCAATCGACCCAACTGATGATGCAAAAACCAACAACTACTGATTGCAACCCACAACAACCACCATAACCCAAAACTGAAATGCCTAAACAAATAAACCCATTGAAAAATTACCCAGACCCTGTGAGTTGCAAGATAGAGAGAGAATTTGGCCGAGAAAGCTAGAGAAGAGGGAGAAAGAGAAAGTGCTGTCAATTTTTGGAGCCCGTGGTTAGCAGAGGTGTTTTGTTGAGGGAATTTGTGAGAGAAAATTGGTTGAGAGAGAGAAATCTTTCGGTTAAGAGATACAGAGAGAAGACAAAAAGAAGATTGAATGAAAGAGAAGAAGCTATTTTAGGGTCCGTTTGGTTCTCGTAAAATATTTTCCGGAAATGCTATTTTCCGGAAAAGGAAAATATTTTTAAGTGTTTGGTTGTATTATGAAAATTGGTGTGGAAAATATTTTCATGTGTTTGGTTCAATTAGGAAAATGCTATTTTCCTACAACAAATTCCGGCAGCAAATTCCGGCCACAACAACACAACAACAACAACAACAACAAATTCCGGCAACCACAACACCACAACAACAACAACAACAATAATCAGTTCATCAAAAAAAAAAAAAAAACAAACAACAACAGCAATCAAACTTTAAAAAAAAAAAAAAAAAAAAAAAAAAAAAAAAAAAAGCTGAGAGATCGAGGAAGAGGAAGCGATCGACGGCGCGGCGCGGCGACGACGATCGACGATCGACGGCGAGGCGCGGTGCGAAGAGCGCTGGGTTCTGGGTTCGACGGCTTCTGGGTTCGCTGGTGGGAGATCGAAGGCGAGTCGCGATATCGAAGGCTAGATCGCGAGATCGAGCGGAGGTGATCGAAGGCGATCGCCGGGGAGATCGGCGGTAGTGCGATCGAAGGCGAGATCGGCGCGGTGCTCGGGGTTCGCCGGCGACGTCTCCGGCGTGTCTGGGCTCCTCGGCGGGGTGCTGGTGCTCTCTTTCTCTCTTTCCCTCTCTCTGTCTTCATGCTCTCTCTTTCTCTCCATTTTCCGGAACTCATTTGAAGTGAAAATGATTCCGTAAATCATTTTCACCCTTGACCGTGAGTCAACTGAAAATGATTTCCGGAAAATTGCTTTTTCCGGCGCAACTAAACACCCGAAAATATAGAAAACCATTTCCGGAAATGAATTTCACCCAAAACAAACGCAGCCTTAGTGTAGAAAGAGAGAAAAAGTTGAATAAAATAAGGCCAAAAAGTTATAGCACATTTGTTCGTACTGAGCCATTTGTAGAACATCATTGTACCCAATGCTAAATTTTTTGAGATTGGGGCATTTGGCACATCTAATGTAGGTATTTTTTTTTTATGTTTGGTATATTAAATGCTAAATTTTTAGCATTTAGCACAACTGATGCTAGTGATTTTTCTTTTTTGTATTCATGCATTTATATATATATATATATATATATATATATATATAAAGAGATGCATACAATTTTTATTTCTCTTCTGTAGCTTTTTCTATAGTTTTCAGTTTGTGTTTGAGTTGAGAGTTGAAGAGACCAATGGAGTGGAAGTTGAAGACGATGATGATTTTCACTTTCTGATATATACATATCGACCCATCCTTTTTTGGGTATTTGTTATTTTTATGTATGTGACTGAGGGACTCGGGGTAAAGTGGATGGGTGGTTGAAGAAACTTTGTTCAGGCATTTTCTCGAACATGGTGCATCAGAGTTAAGGGAGGATAGCATGAAATGTTAAACAATATATGGTTTCACATTTGAGCTGGTAAACGATGTTTGCCCTCCTATTCAATTCAGGTAAAAAAAAATTTGTTGTAAAACAAACGCACCTTTGTACGTCTCTGTTTTTGGTGAATAATTCTGAAGTTATTCCACAAAAAAGAAAGGTACCTCAGGTTAATGAATGTTCAAGTTAATTTGGGGTGAAAAAATCTGGTTTCAGAATCTGGCTTCAATAATTTATGAATGATGTGGGTAGGTTTTGGTTGTGTGTGAATTAAAGTTGGGTAGGAAAAATTAAGATTGTTATTGATGAGGGTATATACATAGGATATTGATGTTGAACTTCATCTATTTTAGGTTCAGCAATCAGCGTGGTGTGAAGCTTTCTTTTGTGATTGGGGGTTTACAATTTGGTTGGGTCATACAATTGGCAGTGGGTCTTGGTCAATCTTGAATGGTAGGGTGAGTCATTAATTTGAGGGTGGGTAGTGGCTTATTAATGATAAGGCCAGGGTTTACAGTTCTGTTTGGGATGCTGGTTGGGTAATTCATGAAATTGGCGTATTGGGTCTTGCTTAGTCTTAGGGTAGATCTCTTAATAATGGTGGAGCTTTGCTCAAAGTGTGTAAACATAACACTGGGTGCAAACTAGAAAGAAGAGTAAGAACTTTACATAAAAATGATATTTGAAGGGAGATCTTCTAGTTGAAGTCCTATTCACATGAATTTTTTTATTATTGAAGGATGATATTATATTACGTTCTCGTGTTTTGTTTCACTATTATGTTCAAGAGCAACTCAATAACTTTGTCGACTCTGTAATTAATGTTAAGCTGAAGTTGGATTTGTGGGAGGTCCTGTATTGAGGACAGAAATCATCTCTTTTTTCTCTGCTCTTTTACTTAATTAAAGGATATGGATAATCTCTGACCCCAAATTCAGCTGGCTGGATTTAGTTTATTGGAGTGTAATTCACCTAAAAGGGAAGAGCTTAAGAGCTGTACTTTGTAAATTAGCTTGTTGGTAAACTATATACCGCCAGAGTGGAGACATAATAAAGCAATTCTTCACGCTGAGAAACTATATACTGAAGACCAGTTTATTATTAGACATAATGAAAGATGTTAAGGATTTTCAATATTTCAATTTTGAATCATGTGCTGTGCTGTACTGTAAATGGAGGATGAATGTTTCACTAGTTTGTAAGGGTGTTTGATCTTGTTTGATAGTGTGTTGCAAGGTGGGGATTTAGAGTTGTGTTTTGTAAATTAGATGGATAGTCTGACTTTAGGTTAAGGATGGGTTTTGTTTAGCTACATTTAGCATTTGGTGTTTTAGGCTTTGATGTACTACAGCTCTACATTTTTGCAGGTGTTGTACTTTGTTTAGTGCAATTAGCTGTTAAGTGTTGTATCAGTGTTTGTATCCTATTCTTTGTTATTGAGATGACTGATTCTTTCCAAAAAAAAAATTGTTTAGCTGAAGGAATTATTATCTAGATATTCACATCACATTCCTTATACTCAATAAGTGGGAAGAGTAAATTGAAGGTTAATTCTTAGAGTATTTGAAGAAAAAATATGTAAAAGCCATAGGTAGCCACTCTCAATTGGCCACTTCAGAATTGTAACCAAAAAAAAAATCAAGAGGTAATTTTTTCCGGTGACACATATGATATGTATCTGCCAAGTCTGTGTATTAATTTTTTGGAGGTGGGAATTAATTGTACAGTGCATGTGACTGAAAGACTAGGGGCAACTGGTTATAGTTGAAGAAACTTTGTTCAGGCATTCTTTCAAACATGGCAAAAAAGTTAAGTGAGGCTCACATTTGATATAAACAATGTTTCGGTTCCTGATCAATTCAGGTAAAATATTATGTTGTTAAACAAACGCACATGAATTTTTGCACTTCGAGTCCTTCCTATTCACATGATCTTTTTTTTATTGTAGGATGATATTCTCTAGTTCTGTTTGACTATAATGTTCAAGAGTGAGTCAATGACTTGATAGCTTCTTCAAGCTGTAGGAATTATTATCTCATAGATATTCATGTTCCTAACTGGGAAAAGTTAACTGTAAGTTGATTCAATATAGAGTAAAAAAAACATTTTTAAGTTACTGTCCTCTATCACTGCATATTACAGCCATAATATCTTGTTCTCATAGTCAATACCACCTCGATGTTGTATTGTTCACAACTCAGATTCTTATTTGGGGGGTTGGGAGGAGGGGAGGGGAGGGGAGGGAAGGAAAGGGGGATTTGGGGGATATATGTTGAAATAGCGGAAGCCAATTATCTAGGTAAAGGGGGATTTGGGGGAACACATGGCTCTTCATTATCTAGTAAAAATAGTTGGAATTGTATGTGGATTTCAGTTATTAGTTTGTTCCCCTGACATGTATGAGCTTATTGTTACGGATGATCTCTCTGCTATGGTTGGAATTGAAGGATGATACATCTTAATGAAAAGAGATCATGGACTGGGAGATTATATTACCTTCCAAATTGATCCATCTATGAATTTTGCACTTTACACATATGAATTAGTGGGATCTCTACCTGGTGGCAACAATAATTTATAGCTTGGGGATGCTATTTTTACTATGAAATGGGTTACTTGAAGATTTGCAAGTAACATTTTGGTTTTGGTTTAAATTTATTCAGTTGAATAGATTTTGGCATGGTTTGGATTGACTGAGTTGTTCTTTTCATTTTTATTTTTGGTTACTGAGAAAATAATTTCTGGGATAACTTCTCTCTATTCTTTTTCATTTAATCCTTTTTTAACTCAAAAATAATTTCTATTTTATAATTTTTTTATCAAAAAGTATTTTTTTATTAATTTATATATATATATTTTACTATAAAAATCTATAGAAAAGCAAAACCATATCATTTTGAGACACTTTATGGAAGTTTTCTAATGAACACTAATCAAATTGAATAAAAGTAAAGTTAGAGATCTAAAATTAATATACTTTCTCTAGTTGCACTGTTTCATTTGCATCTTTGGATGCATATTTATAGGATTTCAGGATTGGGTACCAACCTAATTTGAACAGGAATTAATACAAAGAAAAAGCATAATTAATGGAAGAAATTAGTCATTTGATTTGTTGCTAAAATCGGTCTTTCATGGTAAAAAAAAAAAAAAAAAAGGTTCCCAAAATTATTCTAGAAAAAAGCATTAAGTTGTACAAGTCAGTGGACGTGTAAAACATAGGTAGCTAGTACTGGACAGATTTTGTGGTTCACTATCTGTGTTGCACATAATATATGTCTTTTCTATACTTTATATCTTAAGTGGCACAATTTTATATACAGATGAAAATCAAACTTATAATTAGTCATGCTCAAGAAATACTTGTAGATTGTAGTCGAATTAGTATTACGGGATGATCTGAGCCTAAAGTGTACTGTCAAAAAAGAAATCAATGGTTTCTAGACCAAATTGAACCTCACTCCACTGCTGGAAATGAGGTCACAATTTCAAATGTGTGTGAATGTAGGAGTATTTATCATTGAAAAAAATATATATAACTTTTAATGAAGCATTATTACTTATGGAAAATAATCATAATTTTCAAAAGGAAAACTCAGATAATTTTCGCATAATATGTGTGTTAGGATTTTGCCAATTCTGAAAATTCAAACTTCAGTGGACATGAACTTATGCTTATGCCATCCTCACTTTCATAGAGCTGGAGGTTGAAATGGAGATGACTTTGCCTGTACTCGTAGCTTCAAGGTCCTCTATGTGCTCTGTTACATTTTTAATTAGTTGATGATAGTATAGGTATAGCTAGTCTCAAATTTCAAAATATTGTAAAAATGTCGGGAATTATGTGTAAGTTTCAGTTATTAGCTAGTATATTATGGATTATCTCCACTTTACTGCAGTTGGAATTGTTGAATGATATTTTTATTCTAAAGAGTCCACGGAAAGGAGGATGATGTTGCCTCAAAAGTGAAATCATGTCTTCGATTCACGATTTTAATTCAAAAAATTGGTGTGTAATAGTGTGTGTAAGAAACACTACCCTCTTACTTAAGGCTGTATTTTTTACTTTAAAGGCTCTTTTTCAAGGTGATATTTCGGTTTTGTTGGCCAAACCTTCGAAATTGGGTTTCTGCAAAATTTTTCTCACTTCTTTTTCCAATTTCCTATTACAAATAACTTTTGGTAAAGTCTAAGGACCAAAATATTATTTTATCCCTTTTTTTAAATGTGAATTTTGATAGATTCAACGTTAGATTGTATTTTCTTATTATTTCTTCTGTGCTTATAAAATTTTAAGAATTAAAATCAAAGATTAATAGCTATGTTATCAATCAAATATTTAAATTTTAAGTTTGTATAGTCTTAAATTATGTATAAAAAATAAGTTTATGGATTCAAATGGTAAATAATATCCGATTTGAACGAAATTTGACATGCATGTTAAGAACAAAAAGAACATACAATCCAATGGTTAAATTTAATTTCAAAATATATAACTATGTTAATTTTTTAGTAGGAGTTTGTAACTGAATTTTGTCTTTTCATATACCTTCACCCTTCAAGTACACACCATATTTAACAACCATTCACATTTCAACTCATCTTTTCTTTCTTTCTCATCTCCTCAATCAGATAATTTAAAATCACAACCATCTGCTCATAGATTGCAATGGCCTTCACTGAAAATAAAGGAGACAAGTATCATTAACTAATCTAACAATTAAAAAAAGACTCACACTTACAAATGCTAAAGACTTTATAGACAAGGAAAAAAATATATAAGCTTGTGGAAAACTTTATAGTGTGAAGTCTGAACGCAATTACATGTTTAAGCCCACTTGACATTTTAGACAATTGCCCTAAATTTTATGCACAATTTTTCCTTCCTTCCTTTTCTTAGTATTTGTGTATCTAAGTAAGAAATCTTACCTTTTGAATAAAAAATAAATTTTTTTTTAAATCAATACAAAATAAAATATTAAAAAATAAATATTACTTAAGTGATATTCTTGTATAAAAAAGTCTATTTGTTTTTTCTTGACTTTACTCGTCCAAGCTAAAGTGTGCTTATTTTCTCAGCGTCATTGTTAGTGATCTATTAGATAATGTTTTTTTTTTTTTTTTTGAATAATAGATACAATGCTTTTGGACAATCTTTATTAGATTAATCAAATAATTAAAAGGACATGCACTCCGAATACAAAAAATGGAAAAATGGCGCACATTCAAAAGGTAAAAGAGTATTTCTCAAAAAAAAAAAAAAAAAAACACTTTGGACCAATCTCGATCGCAAATTGCATTGCATTGAAGAAAAAGTGACCTAATAAAATGTCAGTGGCAGTCCCCCCACAATAGTTAGATGAAAAAGGTAAGCTTGCCTTATACTTTATTTTTCTTCATAAGAAGTTGTGGAAGATCCACCATGATTATCATATAGATCTTTGTCTCCTCCATCTATCGAATTGTTGGAAATTTTCAAAGGGTTCAATCATTTTCAGTTGAGAGAAAACTTTAACCAGCACCTAGAATTCAAAATACCACATCATTCCATGTCCTTGCCCATCTTCATGAACCGTCGTCCAGAGCCAAATGCGCTCTCTTTCAAAAAGTTTTTTTTTTATAAGTAATTTATATATTTTTAATTTAAAATATTTAGGAAAGCCAGAATTAATAGCAATTTTCTAACGGATACTAACCGAAGACCTTAATTAAATATAAATTCTAATTTTAAAGGATTCAATTGAATAAAAGCAAAATTAGAAATATGAAAGAAATTCTGATAAAATTTAAAAGATGGATTACGCATTTTTACCAAAATAATAATAATAATAATAATAATAATGATGATGATGATGATGATGTAGACAAATATATTGTAATTAATTTGCAACTTTTTCAGAAATGACAAAATTTGGTTACAAACTTAATTGTAGCCAATTGCTACAACTTCACTTAATTTTTTTTTATTAAATGTGAATTTTGACAAATCTATCATTGGATTATATTTTCTTCTTATATCTTCCACGCTTGCAACATTTTTAGAAGATTGAAAATTAACAATTATGTAATTAATCAAATGTTTAAATTTCAAGGTTTTGTTGTCTAAAATTATGCATAAAAACAAGTTTATGTAACAAATAATAATAACATCTGATTGGCACGGAAATTGACGTACGCGTTAAGAACATAAAAAATATATATATATATAAATTCCAGTAGTTAGATTTTTAAAATAGTGAAAAAGTTTGGTGGCTACAACTTTTATTAAAAAAAAATTAAAATAGATGCTGATGAAACGTGAATTCGTCAGTCAATGTATGTAGACAAAAATGATCTCCGGCTCCCTGCAAGTATGTATTCTCGAGTGTGGCCACCGGTGTGGTGCCTGCCACAACGTCTCCGATGCCAAAGTTAATATCGGAAGTTATTTAAGAATGAGCAATATAATATACTAAAATCAAAGAAATCTCACAGTATCTATTTCAAGGTGTTCATACCTTCTTCTTGGCCATGTAGGGGCTTTATATATGTTGCTGTAGCCTTTAGCCGTTGGGCAATTATGGTGGTTCTTAATGCCCCTCTGGGTAACGTTTTCTGGCCTCATCATGTTGCTTTAATTTTATCCCAACGGCCTGTACAACTGGTTTTGTAACCGTCCAGGGTGTTTACTGGTAGCATTGAATGAGATGTTTAACCTCGTCAGTGAAATGAGATGTTTAACCTCGTCAGTGAAGCGGTTACTCGTCAGTGCAGACCTGTCTTGTCGGCCCAGTTTATCTCGTCTATGCTTGATTTCGTCAGTCCCATCAGTTGCCGTCGGATTCCTTGGTCGTCGTGACATGTCATGTTGACTAGGGAAGGTGAAAAGTTTCTGAGTTGTAAGCAGTTGGGTTTTTGAGTCGTATTAAATGCGTTACGGCGTTGCCTTTTGGGTGGTGGCCTACGTCACGTTGATTGGGGTAGTTAATGCTCCATATGATGGGTTTTATTGATCTTCCCGCTGGTTTTTTAGTTTCCCAACCTTTGGTTTCAAACTTCCCTTCTTCTCCCTTCTCCTTTCTCACTTTTCCGAAAAATCCTTCAATCATTGCTCTAGCCACCTTCTCCTCCACCCTTTCTTTCTGCGATTTTTTTTCTTCCAACTGGTGCGTAGTGCAACGGATTTTCTTGTTCAAGGTACGTTCTTCCTTCTACTTCTTTTCTTTCTGCCTTTACATATTGTATCAAACTTCTGATTTTCCATGGCTTCTTTCCTTGTCGTTTTCTTTTCTTCTTTTTTGTTTGGCTTCTTTTTGACTTTGGGGTAAATAGATTTTCATTTTCTAGTTTCTCATGACCAGTAGTTCTGAGGTTAGATTAGACTGCCCTTCGATTTCATTTCTCTTTGCTCGATTAGGAGGGTCATTAGGGACTTTTCCCTACCTTGAAAATTTCGTATATGAGGGTAGTATTTTGGCGGTGGCATTGGCTGATTAGTTGCCTTTACTGCGTCAATCAGTCGATTGGTTTGAAAATTTACTGAAGGAGGGTAGGACGATGTCTGAAATTAGGTCCAGTGAGCTCGAGACTGGGTTATCGTCTAGCGGTAACCTAGTGGAGGAGGATACAGCCCTTTCCAATCCCCGAGAGTTTAGGGCTTTTTATGCTCTGGAGGAGGGGTGTGGGTTGGACATGGATACATTGGGTAGATTTAAGGATAGATTTCAATTCCCAGATCGGGTTAGGGTTTGTCTGCCTGGTGAGGGGGATTGGGCTTGTCACTTCTTTCCTAGGGAGGTATGCTTCTATGAATCTGGCTTCGTCTGTGGACTGAGGTTCCCGGTCCATCCTTTCCTTATAGAGCTTTTGGACCGTTTTGGAATCACTCCCGGGCAGCTCATGCCCAACTCGTGGAGGATCTTGGTGAGCTGTATGGGGATTTGGTTGGCTGCCAATGACGGGGACATGCTCAGGGTTGACGAGCTTGTTTACCTTTACCGTGTGAAAGCATCTAAAGAGCATGGGTACTACGAACTGGTGCCCTGGGAAAGGAGGACTAGGATCGTCAAGGGTTTACCGTCCTCTTTCAGGTACTGGAAGTCGAGGTTCTTCTTTGTGTCTAGGGACGATTTTGAGACACCCTCGGGCGAGTTTTGGGGTGATCTCCCAAAGTTACGTCGTCGGTGGGAAACCCTGACTTTAGGTGCGTCAATATTTCCTCTTTGTCTCTTGGATTCTGTTGTGCTTACAACTATGGCTGCTAATTTTTTATTTATTTATTTATTTATTTATTTTTTTAGCCAAGAGACGTCCAAAGCTTAAGAGCAGATACAGAGAGTGGGTGCAGAAGGCTATTGAGTACGCGCAAACAATCGAGAGTTGGGACGACCTCGTTAATCCCAGGACTCTCGCGTTTTACTGCCTCGGGCCAGAACCTTCTGCCCTCGTTTTGCGAAACCTCGATATAGAAGGGAAGAAAAGTAAGTTCCAGCTTCATCAGTATTCGCCTTCTTCCCCTTACTTTCTTGTGTTTTTATTCGGGACTAATGTTTTTCTTTTGATAGAGATGACGTCCAAGTTTAATAAAGATATGTATGCGAAGATGAGGGCAAAGAAGGATGAGCCCTTGTCGAACCTAGGGAAAAAGAACGTGCGTGTGACAAGGAGGGGTCCTTCTACCACCCCGCCAGCCTCCGTCACTCCTCGTTTCCGGCACTGAGACGACGAGGACCGATTCTCCGTCTACTTCGGTGGAGGAGCTCCTTACACCTGTCTCCAAGAGGCCGCGCCTGTCGGAGAAGGAGAAGGAGAAAGGGGATTCTCGTCACTCTTCAGTCTGGGAGGACGAGAGGCTGGCAGTTGAAAGGACCTATAGCATCGTGACGGCTGATGACCTGAGGGCTCTTTCTGGGGTTTCGTTTAATACCGTTGCTGGTGGTCACGTCCACAAACTTGTGCAGGTAAATTGTTCCTACTTCTTTCATGAGCAACCCCCCCCCCCCCTTTTTTTTTTTACTGACGACTTGGTACTTCTTTTTAGGCATTGGGAGAGAGCTTGCATATTGCTTCTGAGTACCTTACTCAAGAGGCCAAGCTGGCATCTCTTTCGTCAAAGGTGCAAGCCTTGGAGGGTGAGAACTTAAAGCTGAAGAAGAACCTCATTGATTCAATGGACGAAGCTAATACTCTGAAGGAGAAGGTCAAGGTGCTGGGTGACGACCTTAGGGTTGAGCGCCAGCTGAACCTGGAGAAGGAAGAGCAGCTTTAGAGTGCCAAGGAATCGTTGAAGACAATCGCGGCCAGGTCTGTTGAAGCTTTTCAGACCACTGACGAGTACAATACTGTGCTCTTCAGTTGGTACTTTAAAGGCTTTGAGCTTCTTCGAAGGTACATGGTCAAGCATCCAACTGGCGTCGACATTGAAAACCTGGACTTGGAAGAAGTGGACAAAGAGATGGCCGCTAATGAAGCTGCTCAGTCCGTGGTTCCCGCTGGTGACGCTCCAGAGACTGCTCCTGTTGACGATGCTGCAGCTGTTGACGCCCCTCCAGCCTCGAAAGCCTGAACCTGGCACTTATGTTTTAACAGAATATATTTTTTTTGTCTGTTGATCACTGCCCGTCGTGGCCTTTTTGTAAATCTTACTTTGAAACATTTTTTTTTTTTTTTGTGGGAACAATGTTTTAACCCAGTGTTTATGGGTTTGTAAAAACAATGGTAATTTGCTTGCATGCTCTTGGTTCTAATTTACTTCTCGCACTTACCTGTGTCTGTAATTTGCATGCTTTTAATTGCCTATGTGATGTGCTTGGTGAAGCTCTTATATCTCCTTCTCTTCACTAACATTTCCTGTTTCTGTAAGATATATCCTTTTTGGAATGATATACATCTGTATATCCGTTACGGCGGAATTTTGCTACTTAGCCCTTTTTTTTTACTCTTTATGACTTACACCTTTTTCAAGGATCTTGTCATCGTCAGTAGCTTACGTCCGTCAGAGCGGACTCTTGCTACTTGGCCATTTTTGACTCTTGATGACTTACACCTTCTTTCAGGGATCTTGTCATCGTTAGTAGCTTACGTCCGTCAAAGCGGACTCTTGCTACTTGGCCATTTTCGACTTTTTTATGACTTACACCTTTTTTTTTTAAGGATTTTGTCATCGTCAGTAGCTTACGTCTGTCAGAGCGGACTCTTGCTACTTGGCCATTTTCGACTTTTTATGACTTACACCTTTTTTTTTTAAGGATCTTGTCCTCGTCAGTAGCTTACATTCGTCAGAGCGGAATCTTGCCACTTGGCCATTTTGACTCTTTATGACTTGTGATTGGATATGCCTGCTTGTAGAGAAACATTAGCTGAATAACTCGTTTATTAGTTTCAACAATGAATAATGAATACATTTCATAATTGCGTTTATTGATGGTATTTCTTCAAGTGTTCGATATTCCATGGTCTAGGGAGTCTTTGTCCGTCTAGGGTCTCCAGGTGATAGCTGCCCTTCCTGGAGTAATGAATGACCCGGTAGGGCCCTTCCCATGTGGGGCCGAGTTTCCCTTGAGAAGAATCCCTGGTTGCTGGGGTTACTTTGCGAAGGACGAGGTCACCAATATCAAGTTGTCTGAGCTTTACTCTCTTGTTGTAGTAGTCAGTCATCTTCTGTTGATATTCCACCATTCTGCTACAGGCTTTATCTCTTACTTCGTCTAGGAAGTCCAGGCTGAGTCGCAAATGGTCATCATTGACTTCTTCAATGAATGCCTCTCGCCTGATGTTGGTTATTCCTACTTCGACCGGGATCACTGCTTCAGTGCCGTAGGTGAGTCTGAAGGGGGTCTCTCCTGTTGGCGTTCTCGCTGTTATCCTGTAAGCCCACAAGACATTGGGCAATTCTTCTGGCCAGGCTCCCTTCGCATCGTCCAGCTTCGTTTTGATAATCTTGAGCAACGTTCGATTCGTCACCTCCATTTTTCCGTTCGCTTGTGGATGACCTGGGGACGAGAAATGATTCTTGATGCCTAGGCCTGAGCAAAATTCCCTGAAATCTTGGCTGTCGAATTGTCGTCCATTGTCTGATATGATCGTCTTTGGAATCCCGAACCTGCAAATGATGTTCTTTCATACAAAGCTCTCGATTCTGGCTTCGGTTATGGTTGCCAATGCCTCTGCTTCAACCCATTTTGTAAAGTAGTCAATAGCAACTAGTAAGAATTTTACCTGACCTTTGCCTTGGGGCAGTGGGCCGACGATGTCGATTCCCCATTGTGCAAATGGCCATGGGGATGCAATCGTCGTCAGTTTTTCTACTGGAAGTCGTTGAATGTTTCCGAACCGTTGGCACTTGTCACATCTCTTGACGAACTCTGCTACATCTACCTGCATAGTTGGCCAGAAGTATCCTGTCCGAATTATCTTACTTGCTAGGGATCTAGGACCAGCATGATCCCCGCAAACACCTTCGTGGATTTCTTCCAGGATGTACCTTGCTTCTTTCTCGTCAACACACTTTAGATAAGGCATGGAGAAGCCTCTTTTGTATAGGGCGTCATTGAGGATCATGAATCTGGCTGCCCTCTTTTTGATCTTCCTGGCTTCTTCTATGTTCTGTGGGAGGTGCCCATCCTGAAGGAAGGATACGATGGGTGTCATCCAGCTGTTTGTACTCTGGATTGCGAATGTTGGAACTTCTTCAATGCTGGGGTTCTTCTGGACTTCCATCATCAGGCCTTCTTCCAATGCCCCTTCATCTGACAAGGCTATCTTTGAGACTTCGTCGACTTTTTCGAACTCTTGAGCCAGATTCTTCGTTAGTCTGAGGTACCTCTGCATTCTTTCTTCTTTTGCTTCGTATTCTCCCCTGGCTTGTCCAATTACAAGCTTTGAATCGCTCTGGATCAACAGATTCTTAACTCCAAACTCTCTTCCGAGCCTTAATCCCGTCAGAATCCCTTCATACTCGGCCTCGTTATTGGTCGCTGGGAACTTCAACTGAACTCCGTATTTTAGCTTTTCTCCATCGGGGGTGATCATGACTACCCCTACTCCTCCTCTCTTATGGGCTGACGAGCTGTCAGTCTATACTGTCCATTGCTTGTGTTTGATAGTGAAGTCGTCTTCATCCGAGAGGGTGAATTCCACAATGAAGTCTGCTAAAGCTTGTGCTTTTATGGCCGTCCTGGGTAGGAATGGCAACGGGTCGGATTCGGGCCGGGTTTTTCCATACCCGAACCCAACCCGCGGGGCAAGGCCCGTAACCCGGACCCGGCCCGTTTAGGGTACCGGGTTTGTTTCCAGGCCCCGGACCCGCCCCAGCCGGGCCCCGCGGGCCCGTTTAAGATTGGCCCAATTCGTGGCCCAACCTCAAAAAAAAAAAAAAATAAAATAAAAATATTAAGCCCAGATTTTTTTTGCCTAAACTAAGCCTGCATTCAGTCCAATTCATTAAGCCTATAATTTATTAGCCAAATCACTGAAATCAGTCCAAATATATTTTTGCCTGCATATTGCCTACATTAAGCCTACATGGCCCAATTGCCAAATCAGTCCAAATCAATCAGAAACTACTAATCATAAATCAATAAATCACCTGTTAATTACAAATCTATAAATCAATAAATCATAACTAATATCATAATCATAATTCAATAAATTATAACTAAGATTTTAAATCAATAAATTACCAAGCTAAGATAACCATTTAATCATTAATCAACAAAATCATAACTAAAATCACTGTCTAAACATAAAAATAAAATAAATCCTACAAATCCAAGAAATAAGTATCAAAAGTCCAACGAGTCCAAGAAATTAAAAAGCTACAAAATATATCCCACAAGTTTAGAATAATTACAAACCAACAAATTAATCCAACAAGTCTAAGAAATTAAAAAAACTACTAAATTATTACAAAATGTTTAATCTTCATCAATTGTGATACAACTCCCATCAATTGTGGCACAACTCCCATCATCTTCATTTGGCTCCCCATCATCAAGAATTGATTGAAATGTAATATCTCCAGATATAGTTGAAGAACCTACAACCACAATGAATTAAAAAATGGAATAAACTTCATCAAATTGTAACTAGCAAATATAAAAACACACTTTGATTTTATAAACAGAAATTAGACAATTACTAACCGTTGATTTCACTCCATAACCAATTCTGAGCACACATCATTGCCTCTATAGTCTTGGGATGTAGCCTACTACGGTGTGGACTTAAAAGTCTCCCACTAGTGCTAAAGGCAGCTTCTGAAGCAACAGTTGTGACGGGAATAGCTAAAATATCTCTTGCAATCCTTTGTTTGTGTCTGTGTTTGTGTCTTCCATCTCCGTTTTAGGCTCTGCATTTCCAACAAACACAAATATGAATAATGATGACAGATTGTGAAACATTTTTATATATATAAATATATAAATATCCAACATATAATTTTTATGAAACATTTTTATAAATATCCAACAAACACATTTATTGGCAGTGGCACAAATTAGGCATAATAATGGGACTAGGAAAGGCTCAGGTGGGACTCAAACCACATATATTGGCAGTGGCACAAATTAGGCAAAGAAAGACATAATTGTCTAATAGAAATTTCCAGTAAGAGAGCATTAAGTGATAACACAGTTCAGCTGAATGAATCATTAACTAGATGCATAATAATGTGACAAAACATCTGCACAACATAATGACGAAAATAGTGAAATGGAGAGAAACAGTACAAGTGATATAAAAATTACTTGCATTTATACATGTCAACTCTTCAGGACAAAGGAGAAGTTTGATTAATCAAATTATACGCAAATACTTGGATTAACCAATCAAGCGGAAGTGTGAGAATATCATTTCCTCCATTTGGGCGTTTGGGCACAAAAAATTCGATCAACAAATTCACTACCTATTTTCAAGTTTTAAGTAGTGCAAACACTTCTTAGTACCACTACAGTGCTCCATTTTGCTATATAGACTGCTTTAACTAGCAAGCAACATAATAAGAATATGAAACCAATGGCAGATATTGAATGCAAGCAATAAAATAACTACCCATTTCAACCCAAAAAACTAATTCCAAAAATATCATATACTGTGGGAGTCACTCTTGAAAACAGCCACATAATGTCCTCTAGTTTGTTCATTTAGGTTAGTTTTGGATAATGTAGAAATACCTGCCATCTACAGGAACAGGTGAGAATGATTTGATCTTTAATAGCTGCTCAGGCATCATATTGATAAAAAGCCATTATGTGCATATCTCCATTGATCATTGTTCCTCAACATGATATATAACCGGGAAACATCACAGTACATGGTATAATAATTATCCTGACATTATGTGCAAATGGGATCCTTGGTATTATTAGTACTATCTTAAAGGTTCTCAAATTCCACAATACAATATCTATTTTAGGCATTTCATCGAACAACTATATGCCACTAGGAATAAAGGGTTCATATAATTTAAATAACTTACAAGCATAAGAGATGAGCAAAAAATTCAAGGTGCAAGAAATTCAATTGTTAAAAGAAGAAAAAAAAATTGAACATATATTAGCCAAAATTTAACATACCGCCTCCAAGTTTTGAAGCTAGCCTTTACTGCAACACTGTAAGAATTAGCTTGGGTTAGGGTTTGAATTTTTAAAATCATATTGTTTAAATACACAAACAGAGGGGATTTTATTGTATAATTGTAAAAATTCTTTAACTGAAATATTATGAAACGAAATAATGTTGTACCTGGAAGGAAGATCTCTCTATTTTGCAAAATTATTTCTGCTACTTCACGCCATCAATTCTAACCAAAGGGATGTTGGCAATCTTTGACCACATTATCCCTTTGTCTTTCTCGCAGTTTTGTTTTAGCATAGGACAACCAAAAATATGAAATCGCTGAAGCGAGGGAGGAAAGCACTTCTCTGAAATGAGGCCGGAGGCGTGACTAAGCTGAAATGAGGGAGCGTCGGAGCGTCGGAGTGAGGGACTGAGGCGAGGGAGGGAGGCGAGGGACGGACTGAGCTAAAATGAGGCCGGAGGCGTGACTGAGCTGAAATGAGGGAGTGAGGCGAGGGAGGGAGGCGAGGGACGGACTGAGCTGAGGCGAGGGAGGCTGAAGAAAAGAAATGAGGGAGAGTTTTGGAGAGTTAGGGTTAGATTAGGTTTATATATATATATATATATATATATAGGGTATTTTCGTAATTTAGGGTTCCGGGTTTTTTAACGGGTTGGGTTTCGGGCCGGGTCTCGGGTTTTATTTATAAAACCCGGACCCGACCCAGACCCGGTTCGGGTTTTTTTTTAAAAACCCATACCTGACCCTATTCCTAATCGGACCGGGTAAAATCCAGCCCATTAGGGTCGGGCCGGGCCGGGTACCCGCGGGTCGGGCAAAAATTGCCATCCCTAGTCCTGGGGTGGTATTCAATATCAAATTGACTGAGCTCAATCGCCCACTGGACCATTCTTCCTGCCGCCTCGGGGTTGCTCATGGACTTTTTGATTGGTTGGTCCATCATTACTAGGATAGGATGTGCTTGAAAGTATTGCCTGAGTTTGCGTGAAGCTACTACCAACGCGAATGCGATCTTCTCGATCTGAGGATACCTGGATTCAGCTCCTTGGAAGACTTGGCTGACGTAATAGACTGGGAGTTGCTTCCTGTCCTCTTCTTGGATTAGGGCTCCATTGACGGCTGTAGCTGGCACTGCCAGGTAAAAGTATAACTTCTCACCTTTTTTTGACAGGCTAAGAAGGGGTGGATTGCTTAGGTACCGTTTGAGTTCTTGGAAAGCGGCCTCACACTCGTTAGTCCAGGCGAAAGCTTGTTTCAATGTCTTGAAGAATGGTAGGCATTTGTCCGTCGCTCTAGAGACGAACCTATTGAGGGCTGCAATCCCTCCTGTCAGCTTCTGGACTTCCTTGACGGTCTTGGGCGAGGCCATGTCGATTATGGCTTGTACCTTCTCTGGTTCGCCTCGATTCCTCTCTGGGAAACCATGAATCCCAGGAATTTGCCTAAAGCTACACCAAAGACGCATTTACTGGGGTTTAGCCTCATATGATATTGTCTAAGGGTAGCAAAAGTCTCTTTGAGGTCGTCCAGATGGGTGAGTTCCTCCCTGCTCTTGACGAGCATGTCATCCACGTACACCTCCATGTTCCTGCCTATCTGCTTGCTAAACATTCTATTTACCAATATTTGATAAGTGGCTCCTGCATTCTTCAGTCCAAAGAGCATTACTTTATAGCAATAGAGCTCTTGGCTGGTGATGAAGGCTGTTTTCTCCTGATCCTCTTCTGCCATTTTTATCTAGTTGTACCCAGAGAAAGCGTCCATAAATGTCAGAAGTTTGTGTCCAGCTGTGGAATCTACCATCTGGTCTATTCTCGGGAGAGGGAAGCTGTCCTTTGGGCATGCCTTGTTCAGGTCTGTGAAGTCTACGCATATTCTCCATTTTCCATTTGCTTTCTTCACCAGGATGACGTTTGCAAGCCAGTTTGGATAATATACTTCGCGGATGAAGCCTGCATTCAAGAGCTTGTTAACTTCGTCAGTAACCGCTTGGTCTCTTTTGGGTGCGAAAACTCTTCGTCTCTGTTTGACGGGCTTCCTTTCCGAGTCTACATTCAGCCTGTGCTGGATGACTTCTGGAGATATACCTGGCATGTCCTCGTGGCTCCAGGCAAAGACGTCCAGGTTTTCTTTAAGAAATTGGACCAGCTTTATTCTCATCTCAGGGCTTAGAGTCGTCCCTATTCTCGTTGTCTTATTTGATTCTTCGTCAGATAACTCTACTGTTTCCAAGGCCTCCACCTTTTCTTTCTCCCTTTCTTCGATCGTCCATGTGTGGTTCTCCTTTGCAGCTATGACGGCCTGGTAGCACTCCCGAGCTAGAACTTGATCTCCTCTGACTTCTCCTACCTCGTTCTCTGTTGGAAATTTTATCTTCAGGCAGTAGGTTGACGTGGATGATTTCCACTTGTTGAGCGCTGGTCTTCCGATGATCACATTGTAGGACGAGGGACAATCTACCACCAAGAAGTCTAGAGGACTGGTCAACTGCTTCGGGTAGGTTCCCACTGTCACCGTCAACGTCACTATGCCCTTGGGATATACCCTGTCACCACTGAAGCTGACGAGGGGAGAATCAAATGGACGCAGTCTTTTTGGATCTAGTTTCAACTGTTGGAACGCAGGGAAGTAGATGATATCAGCGGAGCTACCATTGTCCACGAGGATCCTTTTTGTGTTAAATCCTTCTATGGTAAGTGCTATGACCAATGGGTCGTTGTGAGGCTGCTTCACTCCCCTAGCATCCCCTTCGTTGAAAATCATGTCATGATCAGTTCGTCTGTGTTTCAACGGGGGTGTCATGTAAACACTGTTCACCTGTCGTTGACATGCCTTCTTAAGGGACTTGAACGATCCTCCTGCGATGGGCCTCCTGCGATCGTCTGTATTTCCCCTATCACATTTTGGGGAGGCTGGAACTGACGGTCGCTGCCCCCGGATGAGGACTCGTGCTGGCCCTTGTTTCCATCCCGGAACCTACTGAACTCCCCTTTCTTCACAAACTTCTGTAGCTTCCCCTTCTTTATCAGCTCCTCTATCTACTCTTTGAGGTCCCGACAATCTTCGGTGTAATGGCTGTGGTCCTTGTGAAATCGGCAGTATTTATTCTTATCACGGACGTTAGGAGATGAGTGCAATGGTCGCGGCCATTTCAGGTAGTGCTCGTCCTTAATCTGCGTTAAAATTTTATCAACTGGCATAATAAGAGGGGTAAATTTTACCGTTTGCGGTCCCTTATCGTCCTTCCTCCTGATCCCGTCACTGGCTCGACGATTTGGGCGCTCCCGCTTTTATCCTCTACGATCGTCATCTTTCCTTTCTTTGTCCCCTGGTCTTCCTGCATCCCTGATGGCTGCTAATGCGTCTTCAGCGTTCATGTACTTCTGTGCTTTAAGGAGCATCTCGGCCATTGTTTTTGGAGGATTCTTTGCAAGTGACGTAACGAGCTCCCTGGACCTCAATCTTGCCTTGAAGGTCGTCAGTTGCACCTTATCGCCTGCTTCGTCGACCTCCAGTGTTTCGCGAGTAAAGCGTTTCACGTATGACCTTAGGGTTTCCTTTTCTCCCTACCTGATGGTAAGTAAGTGGTCTGCGGTCCTTTTAGGATGTTGTCCTCCAATGAAATGACGCAGGAAGGCGTTGCTCAACTGCTCGAAGTTGTCAACGGATGACGTTGGCAACTTTGTGAACCATTCCCTTGCAGCTTCTTTGAGAGTCGTTGGGAAGGAACGACAAAGTATTTCGTCTAGAGGCTGCTGGAGCCCTAGGGTTGTCTTGAAGGTGTTAAGATGATCATGAGGGTCCTTTAGCCCATCGAATGGTTCAAGCTGGGGCAACCGAAATTTTGACGGTACTGGACATTCAAGGACTGCTGGAGTGAATGGCGAATCCGTCGCCCTAACCATTCGGTCTACACTCTGCTCTGTTTTCTCCTTGATGGCAGTCCTAAGTTCATCCATCTCCCTCCTCATCTCTTGGAGAAGATTTGAGTTGTGCTCAGTTGGAGTAGCGGACCTTTGATGGTCACTTCTTCTGTGGCTATCTCCCTCGTCATCTCGATTCCCTTTAGACCGATTCTCCTCCTGTTGAAGTCGTAACTTCATTTCCTGATTTTGCCTGGTCAGTTCTTCTACAGTGGCTGCGAGAGCCTGAACCTGCTGAGCCAAGGATGTGGAATCTTGATTGGACTCCATCTGATAGTGATTGCTAATTGGAAACTATTTCTTCGAGATTGAACACGAAAATGTCGTCCCCACAGACGGCGCCAAACTGATGAAACGTGAATTCGTCAGTCAATGTATGTAGACAAAAATGATCTCCGGCTCCCTGCAAGTATGTATTCTCGAGTGTGGCCACCGGTGTGGTGCCTGCCACAACGTCTCCGATGCCAAAGTTAATATCGGAAGTTATTTAAGAATGAGCAATATAATATACTAAAATCAAAGAAATCTCACAGTATCTATTTCAAGGTGTTCATACCTTCTTCTTGGCCATGTGGGGGCTTTATATATGTTGCTGTAGCCTCTAGCCGTTGGGCAATTATGGTGGTTCTTAATGCCCCTCTGGGTAACGTTTTCTGGCCTCATCATGTTGCTTTAATTTTATCCCAACGGCCTGTACAACTGGTTTTGTAACCGTCCAGGGTGTTTACTGGCGGCATTGAATGAGATGGTTAACCTCGTTAGTGAAGTGGTTACTCGTCAGTGCGGGCCTTTCTCGTCGGCCCAGTTTATCTCGTCCATGCTTGATTTCGTCAGTCCCATCAGATGCATATTTTGAAAATCTAATCGTTAGATTGCATGTTTTTTTATGTACACACTTGTTAAATTTTGTATCAATTGGATATTACTATTTGATCTATAAACTTTTTTTTTTATTCATAATTTTAGACTACAAAAATTGAAATTTAAACATTTGATTAAAGACATAGCTATTGATCTTTTGAAAAAATTTCAAGCATTAAGTATATAAAAAGAAAATGTAATCTAATGGTAGATTTGTCAAAATTTACATTTGATGATGTCAAAAAAACCACCAGTAAGCCACACGGTTCTCGCACACTCGAAATAACACCTGCACAACAAAAAGAGAAGACCTAACAGAGAGCACCGGTGTGGTGCCGGCCAAATAGCCTCCGAAGGTCAAGTTAGAATTTCTCACAACTCTAGAGTGCTAGAGAAGGGGGGAATTATGCGTACCTTGGTTTATGAGGGTATTAGGGCTTTTATAGTAGTAGAAGGTTGACCTCTCTTCCTTGGTTTAGAAGTCTTTTCCTTATAGGAGTTTCCTTGGACGTAAAGGGCGGAATCCTTTCCTTATAGGAATCCTTTTGAGCAACGCCAGACGTGGAAGGCAAGGCATTTCCTTATATATTCAATCGTGGGCAGCAAGCAACCCTGTATCAAGGTCGTCGGCTTATTGATGGTGTCAGCCTTTAGGTGTGCCCTGCGGAATCCCTACTGCGCCCCTATTTAGATCTCTGTTCATCAACTTTTACTAATGCGTAAGCTTTTATCTGTCGGTTTTACCTATGTCCGTCGGCTTATGCCTTAATATGAGTAAGCACTATTTTTGTCCTTATTAGCTGCCCCCTACTTCATGTCCTCGTTGTTTTAAACTGACGGGTTATGGAGTTAAGTTTTTTACTGGTTAACTATCTTTTGGTCCAGGGGAGCGGGAAAATCATTTATGGGTTTCTCCTCGAGCCGCAATTCATTTAATGCTTGGACACATGGTTCGTTCTCGTTGGCTCCGCTTCTGGACGAAGGCGTTGCTTCGTCTTCTGCGCATTTATCCTCCTATATATAACTTGCATCCTTCTCCTCATTCCTCTATTTCAACCTTGCTGATCATTGAGAGAGAGAGCTCGTCGTTTTTGCTTTCGTTAGCTTGTTGACTTGTCGAATTGCTAACACCGTCACTTTTAAGGCCGTCCTTTCTCCAAAGGGTCATTCACCTGTAAGTTCTTTCTTCTTTCTTTGCATTTTTGCTTTAGCTGAACAATTTCCTAGTGAGGACGTCAATTTAGGTACTTAGAATGGATCTGTCACTTGTAGGTAGTCAGATGTCAAGTGACGTGTCAAGTGAACAGTCGTCAGTCCGCGAAGGAGCGGGCTACGACGAGGTTTTTGGTTCAAATTAGGAGTCCGTCGGCTTTTCAGGGTTGTCCGAGAAGGAAACGTTAGCCCGGTCTCCTAACGATGACGTAGAAGATTATGTTGAGGGAGTTAAGGAGGAAGTAGTAGATGAGGATGAAGGTGAGGGGAAAGTGATGGAGATGAGGACGAGGATGAAGGTGACAAGGAATCCTATGAAGAGACTTCAGCAAATCCCGGAGGTAATCGTCCCTTCATCCTTCTTGAGGATTGGGCCGTCAATAAATTTTTGCCAAAAATGAGTGATAGGGTTTTCAAGGAATTACGCACCCGTTACCAGATCCCAGACCACATCTCAATCCGTCTTCCTAGGAAAAAGGAAAAATGCTATACTGGGTTGATCGCAGACGTCGGCATGTATGACACTGTACTCGCTACCGGATTAAGGCTACCACTGACGGCTTTGCACCGTCGACTGGTTGACTTCATGGGACTATCCATCAACTAGATTTCCCCCAACGCTTGGAGGACTTTTATTGGAGCGGAGGTTTTGTGGGGTCGTCTGAGCCGTGGGAATCGTCAACTTTCCCTTGACGAGTACTTTTACTGCTATAGACCCCATCATATCGCTTCATCTAAAGGAACTTATCATTTTTCCGTCCGGGAGAATGACTTAAGACTTCTGTCTGACATGCCAGGTTCCAACAGGAGTTGGAAAAGTATATACTTTTTCATTAATGGACGAATTGGGTATGCCATCCAGAAGAGTGGGTTACCATGCCTCGTGGTTTTGATAATACTTGGGGAATAATTGAAGACTCAGGTTTAGCGCCGACAGCTCTTTGTTTCATTTTCAACCTCGTCAGCTTCTAATTTTTTATTGCTCTATTAGTGTTTTAATGTCGTCGTTTTGTTACTTCTTTTCTAGCCCATGCCCATCCACATATAACTGGCGAGCAGGAGGCATTCATCCGTCGGGTTCATGAAATCCCATTTGAGCAACGAATGTGTAGGGACTTGATTACCCTTGACATTCTTCATTTGTATTGCGGAGGTCCAAAGCCCACAGCTGAGGCTCGTAGGTTGGACGAATTTTCTCGTCAACGTGGGTAGATTCTTTATTTCTTCCGTCAATTTATTGATTTCGTCTACTTTACTAATACACGTTAGTTTTTTTTTTTTTTTTTTTTTTTTTTTTTGTGCAGAGATGGAGGTTGCTAAGCAGAGGGTGAGGGCTGCCGCGGCCCGTAAAGAGAAGGAAAGGAAAGCAAAGGAAAATGAGGGGGTATCCTCGTTGGCCCCCAGGACCATTGCTAAGGTCACCAAACGGAAGCCTGACGGGAAGGACGATCATCCTTCTAAAAAGGTTGTCATTACTTTAGGGGATGTGCCTCCCAAGAAGAAGTCACCCCTCAAGTCAAGCCAGGGTGCAAGCAAGGGAGTGATGACTTCCTCTGGTCCTATCATCGAGGGACTTCATTGCCTCTTGACCCATAAGAACTATGCCGTCGAGGAAGTGGAGTCCTTTATAAAGCCGACAGATATAGGGTCCTGTGATCAATTAGGGACGGAGGACTTAAGGGCGTCAGCTCTTTTTGACCTTAGTAGGGTATGCTTGCTCCCTCAGTTTAAGTTTGCACCATCTATTTGTGGTTAATTTGACTGACGACTTCATTCTTTTCAGGCCTTATTGCGTGTTAAGGCGCTTCAAGACCGTTGTATTACCAAGGAGGGCGTCGTTACTCGGGTCAGGAAACACAACACTAACTTGATGAATGAGCAAGCTCAGTATAAGGAAGGCCTTTGTGATTTGAACCATGAGTTGAAGGTGAAGAGGGAGAAGTTGGAAGAGGCAGAGTGTCAACAGGAAAAACTTCAGGAAGAGGTGATGGCTTTGCGCCAACAGGTGGAGACGGCTGGGAATGACGCTGTCCAAAAATTTAAGGCGTCGCAATTATTCATTGACTTGTGTGCCGACTATTATGGCACTGGGTTCGATGATTGCCTCAAACAAGTCACGTCAGCTTTCCCGGAGTTGGACTTATCTAGAATTACCATGGATGATGCCGAGCCGACGACGCCGACCGATGATGTCGTCGTTGTTGGTGAAGGTGACGACTCCCCTGAAGCGAACCTTCCTCCCTCGAATGATGGCGCCGTCGTTTTGGCACAACCTGCTGCCAATCCTCCTCATGTTCCTGCCCCCAACCCTCCAGTCGTGTCTGTAAACGTTGATAATCCTCCTCCTAAGAAAGACGACGGGAACCCTACTGATGCTCCTGCTGCCTGATTTTATTCTCTGTGTATTCTATTTATTTTGCAAACAATGTTTAAATGTCCCTTTATCTTTGGGCTCTTATTTGTAAACAATTTACCTTATTATATGGCACGTTATTTTTGTTGTTTTTTGTCTTTTATACATTGTGTGTTGGGCGCCTAGAACAAATTCATCGGCCTGTAATCCCGCCTGTCCTTGCAAACTCGTCCACTTCATGGACTAAGGGTGGACTTGTTTGTTTCAAGGGTATGATAAGCCTGTCAACACATAGGCTCGTCCATCTTAGGGACCATCAACTCATGTTCTTTGTAGTTTTTGACTTCGTCTACCTTATCCCTTGAGCTTGGTAAACCCATCGATTTCATGAGTTTTACCCCTGGATATTGGTTATTTTGCTAACCTCATGACCTCGTATGGAGTTTGACGAGCTCACCATTCTTTATGAGCCTGTCAGCTTTATAGCCTCGTCCATGTTATGGACTTTGAACTTATCCTGTCAACTTTATAGCTTCGTCTACTTGACGAACTCGTCATTTTTTATAAGACCGTTAGTTTTATAGCATTGTCCACATTATGGACTTGATGGGCTCATCCTTTTTATAATCTCATCCCTTTGATGAGCCCGTCAGCTTTGTTGGCAGAAATTTTTCCATCCCTTTGGGATAACTTGATGTTAGGCAATTTTGAACAATGAAGTCGTCTGCTTCTTATGGATTTGTCCGTATTTGGACTTGGTTTTTGCCCATTCAAGGGACTTTAACCATGCTTCATCCTCCTGGGATGGGTCCGTCCACCTTATGGACTTAAAGTCGCCCACTTTTTGCGAGCTTCAAATCGTCCACTTTAGGGACTTCGAATCATTCACTTTTTATTGACTTAAGGTCCACTTTTTGTAAGCTATAAACTTGTAAATAGAAACTTTAGTAGTTCTTGAATAAACTCCTCTTATTGCCATGCATTCGTAGAAAGAAAAAAGTAGTTCTTAAAAAGAAAAAGGTCCTGCCCTTTGGGCTTAAAAAAGAAAGGTATTGTAGCAAAAAACTAAAGTAAATGATAAAACTGAGGAGTATAACTAAAATTCGCTACGGCGAATTGTAAATAACAGGGGGCATTATTCTCCATGTTGTTAGCTCTACTGGTAGTACTTCCGTAGGTGCTTGAAGTTCCAAGGGTGTGGCAGCTTCCGTCCGTCTAACGTTTCCAAGTGCTAAGTGCCCTTCCTCTACCATGTTGTGATTCAGTAAGGTCCTTCCCAATTAGGGCCGAGTTTCCCTTTGGTTGGGTCTCTTGCAGCGCCCATGACTTTCCTCAGAACGAGATCTCCAACCTGGAAGTCTCTATGTCGGACCCAGGAGTTATAATGCTTAGCCATGCGATCCTGGTATCGTGCGAGCCTTTGTTTTGCTGTCGCCCTGACTTCGTCTACTAGGTCGAGCTGTAGACGTATGGCTTCATTATTCTTGCTTTCGTCATAGTTGTGCAATCTGTAGCTTGTGAGTCCGACCTCGCCTGGGATGACTGCTTCGTATGTTAGCCGGAATGGTGTCTCTCCTGTGGGTGTCCTAACCATTATCCTATGCCCATAGTATGCTTGGCAACTTTTCAGGCCATATACCGTTTGCCCCCTCGAGCCGAGTCTTGATAATCTTGAGTAAGGATCGGTTTATGACTTTGACCTGTCCGTTAGCTTGAGGGTGGGCGGGGGAGGAGTAATTGTTCCTTATCCCTAACTGCGAGCAAAAGTCTCGGAAGGAGTTGTTATCGAATTGCTTCCCGTTGTCTGAGACTAAGACTCTAGGGATGCCAAACCTGCATAAGATGCATCTCCAGATGAAACTCCGCACGTTCTTCTCCATAATGGTGGCCAAGGCTTCAGCTTCCACCCATTTTGTAAAGTAGTCAATGCCCACTACCAGGAACTTCAGTTGTTGCATGGCCATAGGGAATGGTCCCATAATGTCTAATCCCCATTGGGCAAACGGCTATAGGGCCGTCATCGGGGTCAACTCTTCGGTTGGTTGTCTAATGAGATTGCTGAACTTTTGGCATTTGTCGCAGGTCTTGACATAAGCCTCGGCATCCTTCTACATGGTGGGCCAATAGTACCCTGCTCGTACTAGCCTGTGCACTAATGATTTTGACCCCGAATGGTTTCCACAAATCCCCTAGTGTACCTCTCTCATAACGTAGTCCACCTCTTCAGTACCTAAGCACCTCAGATATGGATGGGAGAAGCCTCTTTTGTACAGGACATATTTTATCAAGACGAATCGCGCTGCCTGGACCTTCAGCTTTCTCATGGCCTCCTTCCTGTCTGGTAGGACACCATTCTTCAAGTACGAAGCTATCGGTGTGGTCCAGTTACTTTCCGAACTTATCTCTTGCACATCGTCGGAATCTATTAGTGGAGAAAGTTGTACAAAAGAGAGTACATTATCAAGGGTGATCATATGTTCTGCTATAGTGGTTTTGGCCAGGCGGTCGGCTTGCTCATTTTCTCTTCTGGGGATTTGGATGATCTTGGCCTTTAGGTCGTCTACTCTTCTTTTTATTTGATTCAGGTACCTCTTCATCCTTTCGCCCTTGCACTCATAGTCCCCGTTTACTTGGTTAGAAACAACCTAAGAGTTGCAGTAAATGACTACGCTCACGACTCCCGCTACTTTGGCGAGATCGAGTCTTGCTACTAGTGCTTCATATTCCGCTTCATTGTTGGTGGTGGGAAAGTCGAGTCGGAACATACATTCAACCGCGCCTCCTTCGGGTGATAGTAGTATGACGCCAACCCCCCCAGCCTGCTTGTTGGAAGATCCGTCTACATGTATGCTCCATTGAGGAGGCTCATTTGCCCCCTTATCCTTGCCATTAGTGAACTCTGCTATGAAATTCGCGACGATCTGTCCTTTGATGGCGGTTCGTGGGCGGTACTGGATGTCAATCTCGCTCAACTCTATGGCCCATAGTGCCAGTTGGCCAGCAGCTTCAGGGTTGTTCATCGCCCATCAGGGGGTTGTCAGTTAGGACGATCACCGTGTGGGCTTGAAAGTACGGTTTGAGTTTGCGAGTTGCCGTAACCAGTGCGAGGCGAGTTTCTCTATAGGCGGGTATCTTTCTTCGGCACTGCAAAGTGCCCGGCTGGCGTAATACACCGACTTCTACACTTTTTCTTCTTCTCTGACCAAGGCCGAGCTGACAGCGGTGGGGGAGACGACCAAATAGAGGAAAAGCTCTTCACTTGGCTGCGAGGGACTTAGTAGCGGCGGGGAAGAGAGATAAGCTTTTAACTCTTCGAATGCTTGCTGACACTCGGTAGTCCACTCGAAAGACTTCTTCAGCGTGCGAAAGAAGGGTAAACACTTGTCCGTTGCCTTTGACACAAATCTATTTAGCGCTGCTATTTTGCCGTTGAGGCTTTGTACTTCCTTCACATTTTTTGGTGGTGCCATCTCCATTATGGCCCGGATCTTATCCGAGTTGGCCTCAATGCCCCTCTGCGACACCATGAATCCTAGGAATTTTCCTGCCGTTACTGCAAATGCGCACTTTCCTGGATTGAGCTTCATGTTGTATGAGCGAAGGGTGTCGAATGTTTCCTTGAGGTCTTCCAAGTGATCTTCCTCCCTTCAACTTTTTACCAGCATGTCGTCAACGTAGACTTGGACATTTCTCCCAATTTGCTGCGCGAACATCTTGTTCATAAGCCTCTGATACGTCGCGCCAGCATTTTTTAGGCCGAATGGCATTACTTTATAACAGAAGAGGCCTTGGCTTGTCACGAACGAAGTTTTCTCCTGATCAGCTTCGTGCATTCGGATTTGGTTGTAACCAGAGAAAGCATCCATAAAGCTTAACAGCTTGTGCTGAGCCGTAGAGTCCACTAGAACATCAACCCGTGGGAGGGGATAGCTGTCTTTGGGGCATACTCTGTTTAGGTCGGTGAAATCCACGCACATCCTCCATTTTCCGTTGGCTTTTTTTACCATTACCACGTTTGCTAACCAATCGGGGTAGTAAACCTCAATAAAGAAGTTCGCCTCCTATAGTTTGCGGACTTCTTTAGCTATGGCCTGATTTCGTTCTGGAGCGAACACCCACCTTTTCTGTCGGATAGGTGGAAAGGAAGGTGACACATTCAGCCTATGTATCATAACTGAAGGGTTTATCCCTGGCATGTCCTCGTGGCTCCAAGCGAATACGTCCCAGTTCTTTCTGAGAAAAGTCGTAAGCGCTTATCAGACTGCAAGATTCGCGAGTGTTCCAATCTTTGTCGTTCGGTTGGGTTTGGAGTCGTCAAGAGGTATCTCTTCAAGCTTCTCACCATGCTCTGTCACCATCCGGTGTTCCTCTATGTTCATGGCTTGGAAGTGGTCATCCATTTCCATCATAGCTACATATCATTCGCGTGCGGCCACCTGATTTCCGCATAGCTCTCCCACTCCGTAGTCGATAAGGAACTTAATCATTAGATGGTCGGTTGAGGTTACAACTTTCCACGAATTGAGGGTGGGTTGCTCGAGAATGGCATTGTAGGCGGACGAACAGTCGACCACGAGGAACGTTATATCCTTGGTGATTTGCTGAGGATAATCACCTACCGTTACAGATAATGTGACCGTGCCCAGGGGGAACACCTTTGTTCCTCCAAAACCAACAAGCGGAGCGTTCGTCAGAATCAATCGTTTTCTGTCAATCCCCATTTGCTGGAACGCTGGGTAGTATAGGATGTCTGCCAAATTGCCATTGTCGACCAACACCCGGTGCATGTTGTAGTCCTCTACCAGTATGCTGACAACAAGCGCATCGTCGTGCGGGTGATGAAGACGTCACGCATCTTCTTCCGAGAACCCGATGATGGGGCCTTCCCTTCGCGCTATCTTTGGTACGGGGCCCGTCAACTAGACGTTCGTGACCATCCTAAGGTAAATCTTTTGAGCCTTTTTGGATGACCCAGTAGTCGCTGTTCCTCCTACAATCGTCCTTATGTCTCCGATGGGGGGCCTAGGACGCTCGTTATCCCGTCGGGGGGGCTGCTCTTGAGGAGGTGGATCCACTCTTTCCTTGTTGACGAACTTCTGCAATTTTCCTTGTTTGATAAGGGCCTCAATCTGCTGCTTCAAGTCGTAGCAATCGGCTGTGTCATGATCGTGGTCACGGTGGAAACGACAATATTTGTCTCTAGATCGTTTATTGGGATCTCCCTTCAGCTTTCCAGGAAAGGTTAGAGCCCCCTCGTCCTTGATTTGCATTAGGACTTGGTCTATCGGGGCAGTTAACGCGGTGAAGCTTGTAAACCTCCCTTTCGAGGGCTTAGAGTGCCTTTCATTCCTTCGGTCCCCTGTTCTTGGCTTCTTTCGCCCTTGGTCCTATCGTGCGTCTTCCTGTCTCTCCATTTTCTTGTACTTTTCCTCCCGAGCTAGCAGCGCGTCTTCAACATTCATGTACTTGGTGGCCTTGTAGAGTACTTCCAACATGGTCTTCGGGTCGTTCTTGTATAATGAGAACAGAAACTTACCCTTTTGCAACCCATTCGTGAAGGTTGCTACAAGTATCTTGTCGTCAGTTTCATCTATTGAGAGCACTTCTTTATTGAAGCGGGTTATGTAGGATCTCAGCGTCTCATCCTCTCACTGCTTGATGCTCATCAAGCATGCCATGGATTTCTTATACCTATGTCCTCCAATAAAGTGTGTAGTAAACTGAGCGCTTAGCTCCTTGAAGGTGCTGATGGAGTTCGGCGTTAGTCGGTTGAACCACACCCTTGCGGGGCCCTTCAACGTTGTCGGGAAGGCCCTACACATGATTTCATCTGCCATTCCTTGAAGATGCATTATGGTCTTGAAAGTCTCCAGGTAATCAAGAGGGTCCTTGGCTCCGTTGTAGCTTTCTATTTGCGGCATGCGAAACTTCTGTGGTAGGGGGAAGGAGTTAACGGAGGTGGTGAAAGGTGAATCGGTTCGGTGGACTAATTCGTCGAGGTCTCTAGACACCCGTCCTTTGATGGCGTTCATCATAAGGTTCATCCTTTCCTTCATCAATTGCATCTCTGCGACCATGTAAGGGGGGGCCATATCAAAGCCGAAGGGACGGCTGGTTTCCTGTCGTTCTTGTCGGCTTGGGGCGTTGTTGCCTTCAAGTCCCTCTTGGTTCCTTCTTTCAGCATTGGTCTCTTCCTGATCCTCTCTTTGGTTATTTGGTGTTGCATTTTTCTGGCGTAGCTGTTCTTCCAAGTTGTGGTTTTGTTTGGTGAGGCGTTCCACGGTAGTGGCGAGAGTTTGAACTTGTCTCTTGAGAGCAGTCGTGGGTGGTTCCTCTTCTTGAATGTTGTTAGTGGTTACCATCGAGCGAGTGAGTACCATGCAACTCTTTTGTTCGGGAAGTGATAATATGGCTTACTAATCGCAAGAACTCCTGTTTCCCACAGACGGCGCCAACTGATGATGTTGAAAATATCACCAGTAAGCCACACGGTTCTTGCTTACTCGAATCAACACCTGCACAACAAAAAGAGAAACCTCGCAGAGAGCACCGGTGTGGTGCCGGCTAAATACCCTCTGAAGGTCAAGTTAGAACTTCTCACAACTCTAAAGTGCTAAAACTGGGTCAATTATGCGTACCTTGGTTTATAAGGATATTGAAGCTTTTATAGTAGTAGAGGGTTGACTTCTCTTCCTTGTTTTAGAAGTCTTTTCCTTATAGGAGTTTCCTTGGGCGTAAAGGGCGGAATCCTTCCCTTATAGGAATCCTTTTGAGTAGCGCCAGACGTGAAAGGCAAGACATTTCCTTATATATTCAATCGTGGACAGCAAGTAACCCTATATCAAGGTCGTTAGCTTATTGATGGCGTCAGCCCTTAGGTGTGCCTTGCAGGCTCCCTACTGTGCCCCTGTCAGAACTCTGTTCATCAACTTTTAGTAATGGAAGCTGACGGCTCTACCTGTAACCATCAGCTTATGCCTTATTATGAGTAAGCACTATTTTTGTCCTTATCAACATCCAATAAAATGATATTGAAGAGAATAGTAGTCATTGGCTACAACCAAGTTTGTATCAAAACTTTGTCCTTTAAAATATATGGTCATATAAATTTTTTGGCAAAAATACTATTTTGGTCCTTACATTTTGGGATCACAATCAATTTGGTCCCTACATTTTAAGAATAGTCAATTTGGTCCATATTATTTTTAACTTATAATTAATTTGGTCCCTGCCGTTAAATCACTAACAAAAATGCCTACGTGGCAAACTGTTAACACAGTTGGCAGGTCTAATATTAAAAAATTAAAGGGATAATTACACTTTGCCCACCTGTGGTTTGCCTTTAATTCTATGTGCCTAATCGTGGTTTCATTTTTGACACTTTGCCCACCTGAAGTTATCACCGTGAGTGTGCCATAACCCACCTCTCTACTTTCCGTTACTCTAACACAAAATAAGTAAAAAACAAACCCTAAAACGGATCAAAACACTCTCACTCAACTCTTGAACATGAAGAACATACCCAAAAATCTGAAATTGGTTTTAGATTTTTATGAATTTACCAAATTGATACAATTCTATCTACAATCTGTTAAAATAATATTCAATTTTTTTTTGGAGAAAAATAAACAATATTTAATTGGTTTAACCAAATTGTTACATGATCTTGCCGGTGACCTCTTCTCGGAACCCACAGTCGACCACCAAACTTCACCCACGGCTCCGCTGAAGGCCATCGAAGAGGTCCTCATCAAGATCCCCGGTGCCATTCTCAACCTCATCGACAAGCACTATAGCGTCGAGCTCGCTTGCGGCGATCTCACAGTCGTCCGGGTGCGAGGTGGCTACTAGTTGGCCTGCCCGTTCCAAGCCAAGGGTTGAGCTATGTGACTTGAGCGAAGGCTCTGGGTCTCATGGTTTCTAGAGTGGAGGGAACTGCGTGAGGCTGGTTTCACAGAGCAGCGACTACCTCCTGCCCCTGGCAGTGGAAGGATTACGGGTCGATGCTTACCTGTGACCAACAAGACCCGTTAAGTTCATCCCAAGTGAACCATCACCTTTTTTGTTCTGGGTTTTTTGCTGTCTATTCTTTCTCATTTCTTATTTGATCTTGTTCTAGGTTTTTGCTATCTGGACTTTCTCATTTATTATTATTATTTGATCTGGGTTTTTCTGGGAAAATTTAAGATGCCTCCATTTGGGGTCGTGGTGCTGTGGGTGGACCTGGGTTCGTGGGGGCATGGGTAGCAGCTCGCCGTGGGTCTTGGGATTGAGATCTGTGGAGTGGTTGATTTGAATGTAATTTTTCTAGGTTTGAGAAGTCCTGAAATATATGTCTGGATTTGAAATTGGGGTTTCAAATATATGTCTGGGTTTGAATTCATTTGTTCTTAAGTTCCTGGGATTGTATATATGCTTGATTTGAATTCATTTGTTCTTAAGTTCTTGGGTTTGAATTCATTTGTTCTTAAGTTCCTGGGATTAAATGTTGTGCTATATTTTGGGGTTGTATTCAGGGGCGGCTTAATGTATTTGGAGGCCTAAGGCAAAAACTGAAATTGAGGCCTTTTATATATTTAAATATGATTTTTAAAAAATTTAAATTCAATTATCTTATTTTAGATGTAAAATTACTACTAATTAACATGAACCATGTAGATTTTTTTTTTTTTTTGAAAGTCTATAGACCAAAAATTTGATAAAACTTTTCACACCTATTGACGTGGCAGATTGATAATTTGATAGTGATAAGTAAAAAAGTGATGTTAGTGGTAGACTTAGATAAAAACTAGTAAAAGTTTGTCAACTTAACTTGTGAAAAATGTTGTGATTTTTTTTTGTATTGCTCTTTTTTTTTATAGAAGTGTTATATTCATAATATTTTCATAACAAATCTTAGGTGTTAATTTGTTATTGGTTCTAATTTGAACTTATCATTGAAATTAATTTTTTATCATCAATAATACCTTGTAACAACCTATCTCTTAGGATTTATTTTGAAAGTGTTGTGAAAAATGTTGTGGATGTAACATTTTTTTTCATTTGATAAAAAAATATTATTTTATTCATTGGCTAATATTTGGACTTAATTAATACTATTATAATATATATATATATATATATATATATATATATTTTAAGAAAGCCCTATTGATTAAAATTTGAGGGCCTTTTTTTTACTTGAGGCCTTAGGCGACCCGCATCAATTGCTTTATATATAGAGCCGGCATTGGTTGTATTTTGATAGATTTATGTTTGATGGTATTGCTTGATTTGATTTGTATTAGTTTTCTGGATGCATGTTCTTCATGTTTGTGTGTGTTCTTCATGTTTGTGAATGGTGAGAAACTAATACCATATTTTAATCTTGTTTTTCTTTTGTTTTTTTTTTTTTTTTTTTTTTTTTTTTTTTTCTTGTTTTGGGAGGAGAGAAATATAAAATGGGCGTAAAAAAACTTATTTACCCCTCTTTTTTAACAGAGGTGGGTTACGGAGCATAAACGGAAGTAATCTCAGGTGAGCAAAGTGTCAAAAATGAAACCACGGGTAGGCACATAAATTTTGAGGCAAACCATAGGTAGGCAAAGTGTAATTATCCCAAAATTAAATGAAATACTGACGTGTCTTAATTTCAACAACCAACTCAGCGCTTAGTTGGCAAACAAAAGCCAAGTCAATGTTTAAAAATACTTCTCTTTTATTGTACGAATTTCTTTCCTTTCTTTATTTCGGCCTTTAATATTCTTACAATTTTTTTAACTAATTAGAATTTTATTTTTATTTTCTCAATTTTATTTTTCCTTTTACAATTATTAACCAAACAGAATTTCCTTTTAATTCCTTTCTTGCAATTTCTTGGTAACCGAACACTAATCTAGTCCAAAAATCATAGACCCAGATTTACTACAACCAAATTGTCCAGCACCACAAATCCACTATAGAGCTCAAATGCCACTATGCCAGCTTGCAGGTGCATGTTAAAAATACCCATTTTACAACTTTGATCACTCAACACAAACAAACCCAAAGTCAAACCATTGTAGTGTAATGGAGACACAAGGACATAGACACAATGAGAAAGCTTTGAAAAGCAAACCCACATAGCCATGGAAGTGGAGGGGTCATCGAAGAAGAAGATAGCAACGCAGACTCTGAGCTCAAAAAAATACCCAATCCCTTTAGCTTTTCAAACTCGACCATCGAATGGTTCACCAACCAATCAACTTCGTATGGCGTGGAGCTCAAAACCCATATCGAGACCACTGATCGGAGATGTCGGAGAAGTCGTGGTCGATCTATGTTGAATCTGGGTTTGGAGAAGCTGGGCCTAGTGGATCTAGATTTCGGGTTTTGTATGAATATGGGATTTGGCTTCTTCAGCCATGAATCAGAGAGAACAAAAGATTAATGAGAGAGAGATAAGCTTAGAGATGAGATGAAGGAAAATCAAGATAATGAAAAATTTATGAAGGAAAAACAAGACAAGCTTAGATGGGATGTGGCATATTCTAATTTCTAAGGAAAGGAATTCGTACAATAAAAGAAAAAAAAATTTTAAGCATTGATGTGGCTTTTATTTGCCAACTAAGTGCCAAGTTGGCTATTGAAATTAAGACACGTCAGTATTTCATTTAATTTTTTAATATTAGACCTGCCAACTGTGTTAACAGTTTGCCACGTAAGCATTTTTCGTTAGTGATTTAACGGTAGAGACCAAATTGATTGTAAGTTGAAAATAATAGGGATCAAATTGACTGTTCTTAAAATGTAGGAACTAAATTGATTGTGACCCCAAAATGTAGGGACCAAAATAGTGTTTTCGCCTAATTTTTTTATTGGGATTTATAGCTATTGCCTACTACAAACTAGTTTGCAAGCAATGACTCCAAAGTCCAAACTCCCTTTATATTTTATTATTGAATGTTAATTTTGACAAATCCACGTTAGATTGTATTTCCTTATTATTTTCTCTATGCTTGTAAAAGTTCAAAAAAATTAAAGATCAATAACTATGCTTTCAATCTAATATTTAAATTTGTGTACTCTTAAATTATGTACAAAAAATAAGTTTGTGGATCGAATAGTAAATAATATCCAATTTGAATGAAATTTGAGATGCATCTTAATGAAAAAAAAGCATACAATCTAATGATTATATTTTCAAAATATCTAACCGTGTTAATTTTTTAGCGGGAGTTTGTAGCTAAATTTTGTCATTTCCATATGCCTTTTCTGCTTTTCCCGTCAAGTGCACACCACATAACAACCATTCCCATTTCAACTCATCTTTTCTTTCGTTCTCATCTCCTCATTCACATAATTCATAATCACAAACCTTTGCTCATAGATTACAATGGCTTTCACTGGAGCATAGGAGACAAGTATCATTTAACTAATCAAACAATTAAAAAAAGAATGGCACTTACAAACGTTAAGGACATCAGAGACAAGGAAGAAAAAGGGTGTGAGTTTGTGAAATCTTTATAGTATGAAGTCTTAATGCAATTACATGCTTAAGTCCACTTTACTTTTTTAGACAATGGCCCTAAAATTTTAGGCACAATTTTTCCTTCCTTTCTTTTCTTAGTATATGTGTATCTAAGTTAGAAATCTTACATTTAGAATAAAAAATAAAATATGAAAAATAAATATTATTTAAGTGATTAGTTATTATCACTTTAATATCATTTTAAAATAGATGATTTCAGCAATATATTTAACTAATCAAACAATTAAAAGGACATGCACTTTGAATTCAAAAAAAGAAAAAGGACACTTTCAAAAGGTAAAGAGTAAAGACTACTTTATTTCTTTAAGAACAGGTTTTTAAATAATAATAAAAAGACTTTGGACAAGAAAAAAAAAAAAAAAACACTATCCAAGTAAGTCTGTAAAATCAAACTTTCTTAGGCTGCGTTTGTTTTGGCTTCAAACGATTTTAGGAAATCCTTTTACACCTTTCCGTGTGTTTGGTTGCACATGGAAAATAGAGTTTTCTGAAAAATCATTTACTTTGACTGTAAAATAAGGCCTTTGACCCGGAAAATGAATGCAACTTTTGTTTTACCTTCAAATCATTTTTAGGCTCACAAATGCAGAGAGAGAGAGAGAGAGAGAGAGAGAGAGAGAGAGAGAGAGAGAGAGAGAGAGAGAGAGAGAGAGAGAGAGAGTAGAGAGAGTGAGCTAGATCGCGCCCCAACTCTAGACGCGCTGACAAGATTGCGCCGCCAAGATTGTCCTGCCGAGATCGCACCACCACCAAAATCGCACCCCAGCTTCGGCGCCGCCATCTAGATCGTCACCACCCAAGACCAATCCACCCAAAACCGATCTCGTTCTTAACCCAAAGCTCATCGGCGCCGTCGTTCTCGTTCTCGTTCTCGACCCAAAGCTCATCGCCCATGACCGATCTCGTCATCTCAATCTCATCGCCCATGACCGATCTCGTTGTCTCAATCTCGTCGCCCATGACTCATGACCGATCTCTCTCTTTCCTCAATTTTCGATCACTCTCTCTTCCTCTCTCTTTTAGGTTGACCAAATTTTTTAGTTTAATGAATTGTTTTGAGCAAATTTTTGTTTCTTGAAGTGTATATATTGAAATTTTCTGTAATAAAATTTGATTGGATGTTGTGAAAATGGCTGAGAAAATGTGAAAAATTTGTAGGAAAATAGCTTTTTTAGAATGTTACCAAACACCAAAAATCGTTTTCCGGATTATTTTCCATTGCACAACCAAACACCCGGATTTTATTTTCCTTACGAGAATTAACTTTCCCCTGCATTCATTTTATTCTCAGAATTGGATTTACATTGAACCAAATGCAGTCTTAATTAGGTTTCTCCCACCCCAAAAAAAAAAAAAATATATATATATATATATATATATATAAATTTGAACGCATACTTCATGCCTTAATTGCTAGTTCCACCAATTACACACTATACTTTTTAGAAAATTGACACAGATTTCACACCTTAATTGCCTTCCACCAAACTTTACTTTTTAGAGAATTGACATAAACTTCACGCCTTAATTGCCTTCTACCAATTACACACTCTACTTTTCAGAAAATTGCCTTAAGCTTTATGCACAAATTTTCCACCACCCCTTTTTCTTTTCATTTTTTTTTTCATTTTACAATTTATTTTTTATTTTTTCCTTACAACTCCTCATTCTGGGTTGAACCAATCTTAATTCTTTTTTTACCATTATTTGTAACATTTTGCTCAAAGATTGCAATGACTTTTAATACCAACATAAGAGACATTTATCATTTAACTAATCAAATAATTAAAAAAGACTCACACTTACAAGAAAAAAAACTTTAGAGGCCAAAAAAAAAAAAAAAAAAAAAAAGTGTTAACACAATTGCTCATTTAGGCCTACTTTATCTTTTGGGCACAATTTTTCCTCCCTTTTCTTATTATCTGTTTATGTAAGTAGGAATTCTTACATCATAAATAAATGAGAAATTGCATACAAATTTCAGAACCCCACCACCGTTCGAGTTCCTACCAAATGGAGTCCACCATGTAGTAACATCTACAAAGCAAATTTTGACGGAGCCGTATTCCAAGAGTTACAAAAGGCAGGCATCGGTGTGGTCATCAGGAACTCGAACGGTGAGGTAATCGGTGCACTCTCTGAGAGCTACTTCCTACCAGCAACAGTGGAAGATGTGGAGGCAATTGCATGCAGAAAGGCAATCTCCTTTGCAATAAATCTCGGCTTGGAGAATGTGGTCTTCGAAGGCGACTCAGAAACAATCATCAAAGCCCTCAACTCTGACTTTACGTGTCTTACTTCTTTGACATTTAATATTTCACCTACCCACACCTAATCCCACCTTTTTTATCCGAATAGAGTCCCTAGTTTTCAAATTCTCTACTTTGTGTTTTATACTTCTATCTTACAAGCCACCACACTCTCTTTGCCACCCATTCTCTTTGTGCTGCAAATATGTGAACATTTTGAAGGTGGAAGTTTCATGAGTAATCCACCTCAAGCTCAAAGAATTATCAAATGTCATCTTTAGTTTTTTACCCATCTCACTCTTTCACTCTCTCTCTTACATTTTTTTTTTTTTTAGATTTTAGTTCAAAATTTGTTTGGCATAAAAATTTTGAGGGTGTTCCTATTTTTTTTTTTTTTAAAGTAAACAAATAAAAAAGTTTAAATTATTATATATAATTTTTTTTTTCAGGGCAGGGTGTTCCTGGGAACACCCTGAATTCAACGTGGCGCCGCCACTGGTCCGCGTCTCAAAAGAAAATTAATAGTAGCAGGTGGCAGAAAAGGAAAAAAAAGGAAAGAAAAGAAGACCGTACAGAAGAAGATGGGTTTAGGATGGATCTTCCAAAAATTCTGTAGCAATGCCAGCCTTAAACCTGGTTAGGAAGCCAATGAGATACAAAAAGTAGGGAAAAAAAGAAAAATAAAGTCTATAAAAAGTACTCGATTTTCATAAAATCGAGTACCATATTACTTTATATCTCAGTTTTATGAAATTCAAGTACTAAGAAAATGGTAAATATTTCTGCAACAATGTTAATTTGTCACAAATTTTGACAAAACATAGTAGTTGACTATTTTCACCCCTCACTCACATAGTCAAAATATATTTGTTTCTTTACTTTCTGTCACAAATAATTCCCTAGGAATAAAACCTATGGAACACACTATACATATAGCCATTAGGGCTGTCCACGGGTCGGGCCGGGTCGGTTTTGGACCCAACCCGGACCCGACCCGCCGGCGTCGGGTGGAAGACGGAGGGACCCGAAACCGACCGCCGGCGTCACTCGGTCGAGTCGGTTTTGGGTTCGGGTGGTGTTCGGTCGGTTCGGTCGAGTCGCCGGATTCTGCAAGTGTCGCCGGATTCTGCAAGTGTCACCGGATTCTGCAAAAAATTCGCCGGAATTTGCAAAAACCCAGTTGATCTGCACCCAAAATCGCCGAAATCAGCCTGGATCTCCTCGAATCTCGCCGGATCTCACCAAATATGGTCGAGATCTCGCTTGGATCTCCTCGAATGTCGCCGGATCTCACCATATCTCGCTTGGATCTCCTCGAACGTCGCCGGATCTCACCGTATCTCGCTCGAATGTCGCCGGATCTCACCGTATCTCGCTCGAATGTCGCCGGATCTCACCAAATCTCGCTTGGATCTCCTCAAATGTCGCCGGATCTCAACAAATCTCGCCTGGATCTCCCCGAATATTGCCGGATTTGTCTGTAACGTCGGTCGGGTCGGGTGGCTCGGGTTTTGGAGAAGAAAACCCGCCACTCGACCCGCCGGCGTCGGGTCTTGGGCGCGGAAACCCGTCACCGACCGTCGGAGTGGTCGGTTCGGGCGGTTGCCGTTCGGGTTCGGGCGGGTTGCTCGGGTTGGTCGGGTTCCGGGTTGGGTTGGACACCCCTAATAGCCATATAGGGTCTATATGCGTGTTTTTTTTCTTTTTTTGCCACCATTAGTTCTTCTAAGACGATGACAAACTAAGTACTATATCATACAAAAATCAAAGCACCAGGATATTTACGAATACACCACACTATTCTTTTTCTTTTCTCTTTTTTTTCAAAAGCATGTGAGTCTATGTCAGACCTCATAGCATGCCTAGACTACTAGGCTTCTGTATATCATCAAGTCTAGTACTTAGGTCACTATTCTTTAAAGAAAAATTGTGCAAAAACTTCACACCTACCTACCATAACAAATCATAACATAACATAAAAATCTGCAGTTTTTATCGCAGTTAACGCAATAAAAGTCTTTAAAAAGATCAGATTTTCAAGATAGGAAAAGCTGCTTAGCTTCCAAAATTGCAAAGATATAAATCTAAATCCTTCTTCTTCTTTTACAGCATAAAACTCACTAGATATTTAGATAGTTTTACTACTTGCCAAAAAATACTCACACAAAAATATTATAATTTCATATAAAGCCTAAATTTGACAAAGAACGAGATTTCTTAAGCTCTCTTGCTTCAAGTGTGCCGTCAATTTTTTACTACTTGAACAAATTCAAAAGTCCTCTTTCAAAATATATATCACTATACTCTAACTTAATTAACTTATATATATAGTTAGGGTTTCAACCTAATTTTCTAAAAACTCCCTTAATAATATTAATTATAAAAATTGACCCCACAAAGAGATTTACTTAAATAGCCCTCTTTTTATTTGTTTATTTTTTTTTTTTTTTGGGTATTACAATCTCCCCTACTTACAAGAATTCAGTCCTCTGAATTCATCATAAGAGGAACCAATTTATCACGCTTCCACTGCGCTACTCTAAAGCCACAATTGTATTGGTCTATATAAATTTATCTCCCATCACCACAATAAGAGCAATCATACTCTAAAGCCATGATGCTCCCGCTACATAAATACAATATCACTGTAAAATCTCTTACTCAATTTCCCATAGTTTAAGAACAACCAAATTACAAAAAAAAAAAAAATAATAATAATATTAAGATTCTTCTTCTTTTTTTAAAGATACACATATCTCTGGTCTAAATACTTCTTTAAGTTCCTTTCAATATGAATAAAAGTTCCAAGGTCCATTCGTTTAGATCAACCCCAATAATTGATTTTCCATCAATTATTAATTTCAACAAAATTTCAAGGCCTAAGTAGTCACCAAAAATTACAACAAGGGAAATCCACAATTGTGAGATTCACCATAGACCATTGAATGCTAGCATCCATTTAATTCTATACCTCAAAATTAAGTACTGCATCCAAAGTTCCATTCTTTCATAAGTTCAAAACTCATTTACAATATGTGTATATCTTTTCTTCCTTGAGTTTTGTAAAATAGAAATTCCAAAGTCTCCATAAATAATCTATTGAGCATTGATATAAGGATCTGTCATAGAACATCTATCTTAATTATAAATTATCTTCACAAATAAGCAACATTTATTCGCCTTTAACCTCTAGATGATACTTGGGCTGGAACTCATTGAAGAGATGGGTTCCTTATAATTACATTGCCTATTATGAAAACAAGTCTCTAAGTATACATCAGCTAGAAGGGAATAGTCCATGAAGTACCTCAAACCCCCTTTATTTTTTTATTTTTTTATTTTTTTTTTAACTTGCAAAAAATATTGTCTAGCAGCCTAGAACTTAGAGTACAATGCAACTTTATATTATTAACCACTTCTCAAAATAAAACAAAGGTACCACAATGAACCATAATTCATCTTGTAATAATCTTACAAAATAAACTCTCTTGCCATCCCAACTCCTTCAATATCCAATCAAAAATATGGATCACTAGTCCAATTCAATACTACCACGTACTTGTGTTCTATCCACCTCATTTTCTATTGAGCCAATCCATTAACTCTTATCAGTTAAATTCAAAGAATTACATTTCTAGCATTAAAACTTATACTTCAGGATATTAAACAATCCTCCAAGTCATTAGAAAGAAATTGAGACCCTCAAAATTCTAAGTAACAGAACATGTCTCAAAAACATTTAGGGACTACCTCACACATAAATTAGGCTATGGTAATCCATGTAGGTCAACCCTAACAAGAATAATGATCCCAAAAAGTTGGTCCTTAACATTAGAATCCAAGGAAGTCACCGATATATTACTGAATTCTTTAAACATCCTCAGAATTTATATAATAACATATAATATAATGTGAACTACAATAACCACAAATTGATTTTCCCTTCACACTACAAACATTCCGTTAATTTCCTAACTCCATATAAACTAAAATCAAGGAATCGTAGCTCTAACATCAAACCTTAACCCCTAAATAAAGTTCTGCAATTTCCAATTCCCTAAAAACACTCCAAATTCTGAATAGGACATATAGTAAACTATCATTCAATAATTAGACCTATGAGAATCCCCTATAGATCAAACTAACCTTAGGTAGGTCGACTATATTAGGCAAAACTATCAAATGAGTTTTCAAAAGATCAGTCATAAAACAACAGGAAGATTTCCTTTTCTTGTTCTTTTCTCACTCTCTTTTCCTTTTAAATAAGAAGAAGTTTTAATAACCAATTTGATCAATTACAAAATTTCAAGAATAAAACACACCCACTTAATACTAGTATAAGAACATAGAAGTATATCAATTAAAATCCTCGTTTTCGTTTTATAAGTCATGTACGCATAAACCCAAGAGACATAAATATAAAATCCCAATGAATCTGGCTTAACAAATTCATCATATGATGGAACCTCACCTACACTTCCTATCAAATCATCAAAAGAACACTATCTATGGCTTAATAACCTTCATAAGCAATGATTATAATCGTAATCCCTAGTGCGCAAACCTTATTCTAAATCAAATCCTAGTATAGAATTTGAAAGATCATAACCTAAGCTCTAATACCATTAAAATTGTTATGCCCCAAACCCAAATATAAAGATAGGCACGTGACAATTGCCGCACGCTTATAAAGTAAGCACCCTACAAGTGTGCAAGGCCTTCTTAGCAACTAAAATTTATCCTCAAAAATTAAATCAAATAAATTCAAAATACCTCAACAATTTCTTTATGAATAGATCTCCAATAATTTAATAGGAACAAAATCCAAACCTCATGTACATAATGCCAATTGGCCAATAAATATAAAACTATTAGAAGACCATCCAATCCCAAAATCACTAAACTTCTTTTCCTGCTCACAACAAAACATCAAAACTCCCAAAACTTGCTATTCTTCACAATCTGAAACTAGAGGGAAAAAAGGGTGAGTTGACAACTCAATAAGTAACCAAAGTCCTAATAAGTTCTATCAAGCAATAGATCTGTAAAGTATAAGATGTAATATGTGTTTTCAAAAGTTATAATATACTATGTGTTTTCAAAATAACTGAAGAAGTTTCATAGTCTTAAAATAATAAGTTGCACATAGATCACATACTTTAATCTTACAAATATATCATAAATGGTTTAGAAAATAGTCAGTTTTCCATATATCAAAAGCTATAACTTACAATAGGTTCCAAAAACACATAAGCAGTTTTAGTGACTCAAAATAGTTCAAATACTCAAACATTTCCAAAATCACATATGTAGTTTTAAGGATTCAAAATAGTTCAAATATTCAAACGTAATTCATATTTTTAACAATCTTATGACTATGGTCACGCTATATCCCCGTGACTGGGCATCAGAGTACCAATGAATAACCCCCATTGGTTGGGTATCAGAGTACCAATAAATAACCCCCATTGGTTTGGGTATCAGAATCAATTCATAGTCAGATTGTCCATAATCATATATATGAAATCATAGTTTCTAACAAAAATATATCTTATTCAAGCATGTATATAAAAATCATATACTCAGTATTAAAATATATTCGTAATAATCATTTACTTGAAATTAGTAATACAATAGAAATACAAATTCTAACAATTATAAACAATTTTTAATAGTTAAAAATACATTAATATAAGCAAAATAAAACCCAATTAGGATAAAGTTACTTACCTTAAAAAGCCATACAAAAAAGAACTTCTTCCTAAGATATCACCTAAAACAATTTTGCAAGTATCATTTACTTAATAATTAAATAATTTAAAAAATGACGTATAATAGTATCCGACTAGAAGAGAAACTGCAAAAAATATCCATATTATATATTTCAGAACTATCATTAATTTATCTATATAAATTCTGTCTCCTCACTAAGCCTAACAATAATCCCATGTTTTTTGGCAAAAATAGCCAAATACCACTATTTTTTGAAATTATTAGTGTTTTACCACTGTTTGAGAAATATTAAGTAATAAATCACTTTTTAAAATTCAAGTTTTAGAAACTCGAGTTTGACATGGAACTCGAGTTTAAGAAAATCAAGTTCCATAAAAAATGCCACACGGAACTCGATTATGTATAACTTGAGTTCGTTGTATTACTCGAGTTTAGTACACTCGAGTAACATGTAAGGAGCTCAGCAAATCCATATCCCGTGTGATACCTAGGGTATTGCATGGTGTGCAATAGCTCTATTCTCAGCCATAAATTTAATCTAATGGCTTAAATATTTGACACCTCACCAAATGACAAAAAGACTATTTTACCCTTAAAAAATTTCACACCCGCCCACTGTTTCATAAAACATAAACTCAAAATTTTTTTTTTCTCTCTCTCTCTCTCTCCCCTGCGCAACTGCCTCTCCTTCAATCCATTGTCAAAGGCTCACAGCAGCCCGGTACCAGTCCACACAAGGCCAAGCCTCTCTCTTTGCCATCACTGTTGCTTCCAAAGCTTCGGCGAAACTTCAAGCTCATCTGATTCCGACTCCAACAAAGAAGACCCATCTCACTCTTCAAAAAAAAAAACTTCCTCCCTCTTTCTCGGGTGTGAAGTTGTCCCAAGTCCCAACTCTCATGGAGTGAAGGTCTCCCTCTTTCTGGTACCCCTTTTCCCTCTTTCACTTCCTATATATTTGTGTGCGTGTTTGTTATGTATAAGAATTTTTTTTTTTTTTTTTTTTTTTAGAATCGTTATGTATAAGATAATTTAATGGTAGTGAAGAAGAATTTCAAAGAGGCAATGAAGTTTTTGGAGTCTAATTAAGTGAAATCGTTAATTTTTGAAGTGTCCCATACAATAAAAATTACTCTATTTTCATTTTTTTTGTCCTACCTAACAAAACAGAGTATCAATAGTGGTTAGCCATTTGGGTTTTATGCTAAAAATTCAATTTTTGCTTCAAGAAAACTAAACATAGAAAAATCTGGGCTTTTGTTGTAAATTTGATAACTTTTCATAAAATGAAGCTTAATTGCTTTAAACTTGAAGGTTAATTTCTTTAATCTTAATTGCTTAATTGCTGTGATGTAGGAATGTGTAGTAGTGGTACACTAACTCTTGCTCCAGAAGCTTATAAGGGGTTAGTGGGAGGGAACTCTAACCGATGTGGGACTAAGTTGCCTACAAGTCCAAGCTAAGCGCTTGCTTAGGTGAACGCCTGCACTCGGGGACGAGCCAATAAACCGTGAGGGCCTGGCTCCCCAAAGCGGATAATCTCCTGATAATGGCGGAGTCATGCACCCACATTAAAAGGGCCCTTTTAATGTAGGTGCATGACTCCGCCATTATCAGGAGATTATCCGCTTTGGGGAGCCAGGCCCTCACGGTTTATTACGTCCGACCCCGAGTGCGAGACCAACCAAGCAATCGCCGTAGATTGGACTTGTAATTGTAATCCCACATCGGGTGGAAATCCCTCCCACTAACCCCTTATAAGCCTCTGGGGCAAGAGTTAGTGTACCACTACTACACATGTGTAGTAGTGGTACACTAACTCTTGCCCCAGAGGCTTATAAGGGGTTAGTGGGAGGGATTTCCACCCGATGTGGGATTACAATTACAAGTCCAATCTACGGCGATTGCTTGGTTGGTCTCGCACTCGGGGTCGGACGTAATAAACCGTGAGGGCCTGGCTCCCCAAAGCGGATAATCTCCTGATAATGGCGGAGTCATGCACCCACATTGATGGAGCGTGAACTCGTCAGTCAATGTGGTCGGATGAAGCCAACCTGCAACCTCCTGAAAGGGTCACCGGTGTGGTGCCTGCCACCACGCCTCCGATGCCAAAGTTAGTATGCAAAGAAATCTCAGAGAAATTGGAGAATGCAAGAAATAATAGTCCTCTATTAGTGTGTTTGTGTATGTCCCTTGTTCTTGATAATGAGAGGGTTTTATATGCATACCTTCATGGCTTCTAGCCGTTGGAGTAGTCATGGAGGTCTTAATGCTCCTCCTCGTAACGTCTGGTCTGGTTGTAATGTGACTTTAATGTACTACAACGGCTCATACAGTTGGCTCTATAACCGTTCTTAACTTAATTGTGCTGTAATGAATGTATTGTGTTTTCCTCGTCAGTGACGTGGGCATAAGATATGCTCGTCCGAGCATGCCTTCGTCTGTCTTGCCTAGCCTCGTCACTGAAAGACTTCACTGTCACGATGTCACTGGATTCGTCATTCCCATCAGTTGCCCCCGGATTCCATGGTCGTCATGACATGTCATGTTGGCCGTGGAAGATGGAAAGTCTCCTGGGCCAAAAAGTGTCTGTTGGGCTTCTGTGCCGTATTAACTGCGCAGTGATGGCTTTTTCTGCGTGGTTGCCACGTGTTGGGCGTGGACTGGTGGGGTCATTTTTGTGACCCTTGGGTTTCCCGCTGTTTTTCAGTTGCCTTAGTTTTTGGGTTAAAAACTTCTCCTCTTTGTACCTTTTCATTTCCCAAACAAAAACTCCTGCTGAGTGTCCCTTGGTGAGCTTCCTTCTGCCATTCTTCTTCAGACCGGTGCGCCGTTCGCCGCTGCTTTAAGGTATGTTTTTCTTTCCCTTTTTTGCGCTTTTCCTTTTCTCTTCTGTTTTGATGTGGTTTCTGATTCTTCTTTTTTCCTTTCTTATGTACTCGGTTTCTTTTCTTTTTGGGTTTTTTAGCAAGTGTCATCTTCTCTTGTGTTTTTTGCATTTCCATGGTCCGTAGCTCTGAAGTTAGGATAGATTGCCCCTCAATTTCCTTCCTATTTGCGCGATTAGGAGGGTCTTTGGGGAATTTCCCATATTTAGAAAATTTTGTTTTTGAGGGTAACTGTTTGGGCGTTGCATTGGCTGATCTATTGCCTTTGCTTCGTCAATCGGTTGACTGGTTCGAGGGTCTTGTGAGAGAGGGAGAAACGATGTCTGAAGTTAGGTCTAGCAACCTTGAGACTGGATTATCGTCGAACGGTGATCCAGCGGAGGGGGGTTCAGTCGTCTCTTCCCCTCGTGAGGTTAGGGCTTTTCACGCCCTCGGGGAGGCGTGTGGTTTGGACGCGGATAGTGTGGCTAGATTTAAGGATAGGTTTCAATTTCCAGCAAGGGTTCGTGTTCGTCTACCTAGTACCGAGGATAGGGCCTGCCATTTCTTTCTGGGTGAGGTGTGTTTTTATGAGTCAGCCTTTACCTGCGGGCTTAGATTCCCCGTCCATCCGTTCCTGATGGAACTTTTGGATCGTTTTGGCATTGCTCCTGGGCAGCTCATGCCCAATTCGTGGAGAATAGTGGTGAACTGTATGGAGATATGGTTGGCTGCTAATGGAGATATGATCAGGATAGACGAACTGACATATCTATATCGCTTGAAAGAGTCCAAGGAGTATGGGTATTATGAGTTAGTTCCCTGGACGAGGGATACTAGGATCGTCAGGGGTTTGCCTTCGTCCTTCAGGTACTGGAAATCCAGGTTTTTCTTTGTGTCGGGGGACGATTTTGAGACTCAATCCAGCGCGGATTGGGGTGATGTACCAAGGTTGCATCGTCGGTGGGGAACCCCGGCTTTAGGTGCGTCAGTCTTTCTATTCGTCGTTTTCAGTTTTTTTTTTTTTTGTTTTCTGCTGTGTGATGTTGCTGACCCCTTTGCACCTTGCTGTGTGTAGTTAAGAGACGGCCTAAGCTCAAGAGCAGGCATAAAGAGCGCGTTGAGACCGCCATTGGATACGCCCAGACGATAGAGAGCTGGGACGACCTCGTCAACCCACATACTTTGGCCTTTTATCACCTCGGGCCAGATCCGTCCCCTTACGTTCTTCGTTCAATTGGAATTGAAGGCAAGAAAAGTAAGTACTAACCTCGTCAAGCTTTACTTCCTTTATGCATGTGGACTTTTTCCTAACCATTCCCTTCTTGCAGAAATGACGACCAAGTTCAAGAAGGACATGTACGCAAAGATGAGAGATAAGAAGGACGAGCCTTTATCTAGCATCGGGAAGAAAGCAGTGCGTGTCAAGGGAATGACCACTTCTGCCAGCACCAATGTCCCCGTCAACGCCATAGTCCCCGTCACTGAACCGACGAGGACGGCATCTCCGGCTACCTCCATTGAGGAGATCCCTACTCCGGCCTCGAAGAAGCAGCGAACATCAGGGAAGGAGAAAAATGATCCACGGTCGTCCACAATATGGGATGACGAGAGATTGGCCGTGGACAGGGCTCACGAGATGCTGACGGCGGATGACCTTAAGGTCTTCTCTGGTGTGTCTTTCAATGACGTCGCCTCTCGTCACATTCAGAGACTCGTCCAGGTAGAGTGTTCTCTGTACTTAAAAAGATTTTTTTTTTTTTTTTAACAACGTCCTCACATTCCTTTCCAGGTGCTATGGGAAAGCATTCACATTACCTCTGAGCATCTTACACAAGAGGCAAGGGTGGCATCCTTAACTTCTAGGATGGAAGCTTTGGAGAAGGAGAACTCGGAGCTGAAGAAGAACCTTGTTGATTCTATGGACGCGGCCACCTCTTTAAAGGAGAAGGTCAAAGTTTTGAACAACGACCTGAGGGTTGAGCGTCAGCTAACTTCGGAGAAGGACGAGCAGCTTCTGAATGCTAAAGAAAGTCTGAAGACTATTGCTGCGAGGTCTGTAGAGGCCTTCCAGACTACGGACGAGTAGCAGACCGTCCTATTCAGCTGGTATTTCAAAGGCTTCGAGCTCCTTAGGAGATACCTCGCCAAGCATCCTTCCGGAGTAAACATGGACACTCTGGACTTAGAAGAAGTGGATCAAGAGATGGCCGCTGACGAGGCCGCTCCTTCTTCTGTTGTTCAAACTGAAGCTCTTGGAGAGGTTCCTGCTGGTGGTGATGCCCATGAGAATGCTCCTGATGACGATGCCTCTACCCGAGCCTGATACTTAGAAAAATTTTCTTTCCTTCTTTTTGGGATGCCCTTCATTTTTTGGGCAGTTATGTAAATCTAATTTTTGAACAATTTTACCTTCTGTCTATTTTGGGAACAACAGGAAAGATTTTTGGCCCAGTGTTTATGGGCTTTCAGTTGTAAAAGAAAATGATGACTCAGCCTATTTCAGGCTTTTAATTTAATATCACTTACCTGTTTTTTGAAGTAATTACCTTCGTCGTGATATTTTGCCATTTTTTTTTTTTTTATATCTTCGTCATGATACCTTCGTCGGTAACTTACATCCGTCAAAGCGGAATTTTGTTACCTTGTTTAGAATATTTCCTTCGTCAGTAACTTACATCCGTCAAGGCGGAATTTTGTTACTTAGCCATTTTTTTGGCTTTTTGTGGCTTACACCCTTGTTAGGGATATTTACTTCGTCGGTAACTTACATCCGTCAAGGCGGAATTTTGTTACTTAGCCATTTTTTTGGCTTTTTGTAGCTTACACCCTTGTTAGGGATAATATCTTCGTCAGTAACTTACATCCGTCAAGGCGGAATTTTGTTACTTAGCCATTTTTTTGGCTTTTTGTGGCTTACACCCTTGTTAGGGATAATATCTTCGTCAGTAACTTACATCCGTCAAGGCGGAATTTTGTTACTTAGCCATTTTTTTTGGCTTTTTGTGGCTTACACCCTTGTTAGGGATATTACCTTCGTCAGTAACTTACATCCGTCAAGGCGGAATTTTGTTACTTAGCTATTTTTTTTTGGCTTTTTGTGGCTTACACCCTTGTTCTGCCTAAACCTGCTCATAGAATAACATCAGCTGAATGGATTCTTTATTGATTTTGATAAAAAGTACATTTGATTGTTACGTCTATTGATGGTACTTCTTTAGGTGTTCAATGTTCCATGGCCTCGGGAGTCTTTGTCCGTCCAGAGTTTCAAGGTGGTAGCTTCCCTGTCTGGAGTAATGAACAACCCGGTACGGTCCTTCCCATGTGGGGCCAAGTTTCCCTTGAGTTGGATTCTTGGTCGCCAGAGTTACTTCACGTAGGACGAGGTCGCCGATGTTGAGTCGTCGGAGCTTCACCCTTTTATTGTAATACTCTGTCATCTTCTTCTTGTAATCCGTCATTCTGTTGCAGGCTTTATCTCTGACTTCGTCCAGGCAATCCAGGTTGACTCGTAAACGATCGTTATTGTCTTCCTCGCTGAACATCTCCCGCCTGGTGCTGGTTACTCCGACCTCGATCGGGATCACTGCTTCAGTTCCGTAAGTAAGTCTAAACGGGGTCTCTCCCGTCGGGGTTCTCGCTGTTGTTCTGTATGCCCACAAGACGTTGGGTAGTTCGTCTGGCCAAGAACCCTTTGCATCATCCAGTTTCGTCTTTATGATTTTGAGTAGAGTCCGGTTCGTCACTTCTGTCTGTCCGTTTGCTTGAGGATGGCCTGGCGATGAGAAATGGTTCTTGATGCCTAGGCCAGAGCAGAAGTCCTTGAAGCCTTGGCAGTCGAACTGTCGTCCGTTGTCTGATATGATCGTTCTCAGAATCCCGAACCTGCAGACTATGTTCCTCCATACGAAGCTCCGGATCTTTGCTTCAGTGATAGTTGCCAGTGGCTCTGCCTCAACCCATTTTGTGAAGTAATCTATAGCGACGAGTAAGAATTTTACCTGGCCTTTGCCCAAGGGGAATGGGCCGACGATGTCAATTCCCCACTGTGCGAATGGCCATGGGGACGCTATCGTCGTCAGTCTTTCGGCTGGCAGTCGTTGAACATTCCCGAATCGCTGACATTTGTCACACTTTTTGACGAACTCCATTGCGTCCACCTGCATAGTAGGCCAGAAATAACCTGTTCGCATAATTTTGCTTACCAAGGATCTAGGGCCTGCGTGATCTCCGCAGATCCCTTCGTGGACCTCTCTTAGGATGTACTCAGCGTCTTCTTCGTTCACACACCTTAAGTAAGGCATGGAGAAGCCCCTCTTGTACAATGTGTCATTAAGAATTGTGAATATGGCAGACCTCTTTTTGATCTTCCTGGCTTCATTTGTGTCTTGAGGGAGGTGTCCATCCCGAAGAAAAGATACAATGGGCGTCATCCAGCTATTTGTGTTCTGGATTGCGAAAGTTGGGACTTCTTCTATGCTGGGGCTCTTCTGTACTTCCATTATCAAGTCTGCATTTGACCCAGTTCCTTCTGACGATGCTATCTTTGATACTTCGTCTGCTGCCATATTCTGGCTTCTGGGAATCTGGACGAACTCTACCTCTTCGAATTCTTGAGTCAGGTGCTTTGTCAACCTGAGGTACTTCTGCATTCTTTCTTCCTTTGCTTCGTATTCTCCCTTGATCTGCCCAATTACTAGCTTTGAGTCGTTCTGGACTAACAGGGTCTTGGCTCCAAACACTTTCCCTAGCCTCAACCCCATCAGAATCCCTTCATACTCGGCTTCGTTGTTAGTCGCCGGGAATTTCAGCTGAACTCCATACTTCAATACCTTTCCGTCAGGGGTGGTTATGACGACCCCTACTCCGCCCCACTTTTGGGCCGAGGAACCGTCGGTCTGTATTACCCAAGGTTTACCCTTACTGGCAAGGTTTTGTTCATCCGGAAGGGTGAACTCAGCGATAAAGTCTGCCAGAGCCTGTGCTTTAATGGCTGCCCTGGGATGGTACTCTATATCAAACTGGCTAAGTTCAATCGCCCATTGGACCATTCTCCCTGCTGCCTCGGGCTTGCTCATGGACTTCTTGATAGGTTGGTCCGTCATTACCCAAATTGGATTTGCCTGGAAATACTGCCTGAGCTTGCGTGAGGCAATTATCAACGCGAACGTGATTTTTTCGATTTTTGGGTACCTGGACTCAGCCCCCTGGAAGGCTTGGCTGATATAATAAACGGGGAGTTGTATTCTGTTTTCTTCTCGGATCAGGGCTGCGCTGACGGCTGTAGACGAAACAGCTAGGTACAGATACAAGTTCTCACCTTCTTTTGACGGGCTTAGTAGAGGTGGATTGCTCAAGTAGCGTTTGAGCTCTTGGAAAGCTGCCTCACATTCGTCAGTCCAGGCAAAGGCCTGCTTCAGGGTCTTGAAGAAGGGGAGGCATTTATCCGTTGCTCTAGAGACGAATCTGTTGAGGGCGGCAATCCGTCCCGTGAGCTTTTGGACCTCCTTGACGGTCTTGGGCGACGCCATGTTGATTATGGCCTGAACCTTCTCCAGATTTGCTTCTATTCCTCTCTGGGATACCATGAATCCCAGGAACTTTCCTGAGGCTACACCAAAAACACACTTACTCGGATTCAGCTTCATTTGGTATTGTTTGAGAGTGGCGAATGTTTCCCTGAGGTCGTCCAAATGGGTAAGTTCTTCCTTGCTCTTGACGAGCATGTCATCCACGTAGACCTCCATATTCCTACCTATCTGCCTGCTGAACATTCTGTTCACTAATCTCTGATAAGTAGCGCCTGCATTCTTTAGTCCGAAAGGCATTACCTTATAGCAATAGAGGCCTTGGCTGGTGATAAAGGCCGTTTTCTCCTCATCCTCGTCAGCCATTTTTATCTGGTTATATCCTGAGAAAACATCCATGAACGTCAGTAGCTTGTGCCCGGCTGTGGAGTCTACCAGCTGGTCTATTCTTGGAAGGGGGAAACTATCCTTCGGGCAGGCCCTGTTCAGGTCCGTGAAGTCTACGCACATCCTCCACTTCCCATTTGCTTTCTTCACCAGAACAGTGTTGGTCAGCCAGTCTGGATAGTACACTTCCCTGATGAAACCTGCAGTCAAGAGCTTCTTCACTTCGTCAGCGATTGCCTGATCTCTTTCTGGTGCGAAGACTCTTCGTCTCTGCTTGACGGGCTTCTTCTCTGGGTCTACATTCAACTTGTGTTGGATGATTTCCGGGGATATACCTGGCATGTCGTCATGGCTCCAGGCGAATACATCCAGGTTTTGCTTAAGAAACTGGACGAGCTTTGTCCTGGTTGTTTTGGCTGTTTCTTCCTCAGTTAATTGCACTGTTTCTAAAGCCTCTACCTTTTCCTCCTCCTTCTCTTCAATTATCCAGGTGTGGTTTTCCTTTGCGGCCAACACAGCCTGGTAGCATTCCCGAGCTAAGACTTGGTCTCCCTTAACTTCACCAACCCCGTTCTCCACGGGGAACTTCACCTTTAAGCAGTAGGTAGATGTGGATGCCTTCCACTTATTGAGGGCAGGTCTCCCAATGATGACGTTGTATGAGGAGGGGCAATCCACTACCAAGAAATCCAGCTGACGGGTCAGTTGCTTCGGGTATGTCCCCACTGTTACTGTCAACGTGACTATGCCCTTGGGGTAGACCCTGTCACCACTGAAACTGACGAGGGGGGAATCAAAAGGACGTAGCCTTCTAGGGTCTAGCTTCAATTGTTGAAATGCAGAGAAGTAAATGATGTCAGCAGAACTACCATTGTCCACGAGGACCCTTTTGGTGTTAAACCCTTCTATGGTAAGCATTATGAGCAGGGGGTCATTGTGAGGCTGCTTCACTCCCCTTGCGTCGTTTTCATTGAAAGTCATGTCTTGATCGGTTCGTCTCTGCTTCAACGGGGGAATCGTGTGGACGCTGTTCACCTGACGTTGGTATGCTTTTTGAAGGGATCTGAACGAACCTCCGGTGACGGGTCCCCCTGTGATCGTCTGTATCTCCCCGACCACATTTTGAGGAGGTTGTGACTGACGGTCATTCCCTCTTGACGAAGCTTCAGGCTGGCCTTTGTTCCCTTCCCGAAATTTACTATACTCACCCTTCTTTACAAATTTTTGCAACTTCCCATTTCGTATCAACTCCTCTACCTGCTCTTTGAGGTCCCGACAGTCCTCGGTGTAATGGCCATGATCTTTGTGGAACCGGCAATACTTGTTCTTATCACGGACATTAGGAGACGAATGTAAGGGCCGTGGCCACTTTAGGTAATGCTCGTCCTTAATCTGCGTTAAGATTTTGTCAACAGGCATAACAAGAGGAGTAAATTTTACCGTTCGAGGATTCTTATCATCTTTTCCTCTGATTCCGTCACTGATTCGGCGATCTGGACGCTCGCGCTTTTGCCCCCTACGGTCGTCTTCCTTTCTACCCTTGTCTCCCGGCCTCTCATCGTCCCTGATGGCGGCCAGCGCGTCTTCCGCGTTCATGTACTTCTGTGCTTTGAGGAGCATTTCAGCCATTGTTTTCGGGGGATTTTTTGCAAGTGACAAGACGAGCTCTCTGGTTCTCAACCCCGCCTTGAAGGTCGTTAGCTGTACCTTGTCATCAGCCTCGTCTACTTCCAGTGTCTCCCGAGTGAAACGCTTCACATATGACCTCAAAGTTTCCTTCTCTCCCTGCCTGATGGTGAGTAAGTGATCCGCGGTTCTCTTTGGTCGTTGTCCTCCAATGAAGTGACGCAGGAAGGCATTGCTCAACTGTTCGAAGGTGTCAATGGACGATGTGGGAAGCTTTGCGAACCATTCCCGTGCGGCTCCCTTGAAAGTGGTTGGGAAGGAACGACACAAGATCTCGTCTGGGGGCTGCTGGAGTCCCAGGGTCGTCTTAAATGTGTTAAGATGATCCTGGGGATCTTTTAACCCGTCGAACGGTTCAAGTTGGGGCAGCCGAAATTTTGATGGGACTGGACAGTCGAGAACGGCCACAGTGAATGGCGAATCTGTTGCCCTGACCAGTCGGTCCACACTTCGTTCAGTTCTTTCTTTGATGGCGTTCCTAAGCTCGTCCATCTCCTTCCTCATCTCCTGGAGTAGATCCGAGTTCTGCTCGGTTGGAGTGGTAGGCCTTCGATGGTCGATTCTTCTATGGCTATCCACTTCGTCATCCTGATTTCCCTTGGACCTATTCTCTTCCTGCTGAAGTCTCTGCTTCATTTCCTCATTTTGTTTGGACAATTCTTCGACGGTAGCTGCAAGGGCCTGAATTTGTTGCGCCAAGGCTGCGGATTCTTGATTGGACTCCATCTGAAATAAGTATTTGAGAGGAAACTACCTTTTCGCGACTGAATGCGAAAAAATGTCGTTCCCACAGACGGCGCCAAACTGATGGAGCGTGAGCTCGTCAGTCAATGTGGTCGGATGAAGCCAACCTGCAGCCTCCTGGAAGGGTCACCGGTGTGGTGCCTGCCACCACGCCTCCGATGCCAAAGTTAGTATGCAAAGAAATCTCAGAGAAATTGGAGAATGCAAGAAATAATAGTTCTCTCTTAGTGTGTTTGTGTCTGTCCCTTGTTCTTGATAATGAGAGGGTTTTATATGCATACCTTCATGGCTTCTAGCCGTTGGAGTAGTTATGGAGGTCTTAATGCTCCTCCCCGTAACGTCTGGTCTGGTTGTAATGTGACTTTAATGTGCTACAACGGCTCATACAGTTGGCTCTATAACCGTTCTTAACTTAATTGTGCTGTAATGAATGTATTGTGTTTTCCTCGTCAGTGACGTGGGCATAAGATATGCTCGTCCGAGCATGCCTTCGTCTGTCTTGTCTAGCCTCGTCACTGAAAGACTTCACTATCACGATGTCACTGGATTCGTCATTCCCATCAGAGGATATTCTGGCGAGTTATGTGTTTAGGAAGAAGAAGACAACAGAAGTTGCTCACTGGTAAGTACTTAAAGACTGGAATCCTTGAAATATTGATGTAGGAATGGGGCATGGGAAAATTTTTGTTTTCTTGAAGTTGAACTCTCTTCAGTTGTACAACTTCATTTTATAAATAACTAGCGCAAAAATATTGTTAAACCTATTTTTCTCTTTACTTTCGCACATCTTTGTTTTAGAGATTGGTATTGGTTTATTCAAATCAAGTTCTTGCAAATATTGAGAAACATCTAATGTATATACGCCTCACATAAATTTGTGGATTCCATTTGTGGAGTCCTTATTATGTAAGATAACATACTACACCAAATGCACCAAATAAGATAAGTTGGTTGAGTTTTAGGTGATTAGCCTCTAAGAATTTGAGAAAAAGAAGAATTTTGGATTGCAGTACTCCTTGATTCTTTTATTTTTCATTGATTAAATAGAAATGTCTCCAATTACACATAATCTGATATGCTGAACTAAAAAAAAATAAAGAATTACATTTGAAGAATAATCTACAAACTCTTCCTAAATGCAGATAACTCTTCCTAAATGATAGGAGCCTTAATTCGGTAAGCCTATCAATAAACTAAAACTAATCCACCCAAATCTCTTTCTTCAATTTGATAACCCAGCCAGCAGATTGTACTCCTTCAGCAGTCCGCATTGGACTCCTTCAACAGCATTTGTTCTACATTCCAAGACTAAATTAGCCGAACCAAGACTCCTTTAACAGCACCTCTTGGCAACATTGTCAAGTTTCTTTGCATAGTCCTGAAAAGGAAGATCAAAGAATTAACTCTGTAGCCCATAACAAATGACAAAATGAGCCGAAGTGCCAAACCAATAAAGGTAAAACAAATGAGCTCATGTAAAAATATCTACAGCTTCTAAATATAAGGCATTTCCAGTGAAAAAAGTCTACAAACACTCGTGACAACTATGTCTCAATATAACATCATATCCAAAAGAAACAAGATTTACCAATGGCATAAAATGCATCTTTATTCCAAAGTATGGAGAGACAAGTTCCAGTGAAAAAAAGATTGGTGCACCAAAGATCTTACTACAACTTGTATCCAAATAATTTCAATCGGGTATTATACTTCCAAAGGCAAAAATAAATTCAATAACTTTACAAAAGAAGATACAGAACAATTAGACAATAAATATAAAAATTATGTAACCAAATTAAATATTCATTGCAAATATACTTGATTGTTGATATAGGTAATATCAAATTCAGTCTTGGATAATCATTGGAGTGGGTCTCTGTGTTTCAGATGCATAATCAAAACATATTCCAAAAATACAAAGAAAAAAAAAAAATAATACAGCACATAAAAACAGAGAACACGTCTTAGCCAAGAGTGGGTCTCTCCTTCGAGCTACAAGAATGAAACCAAAACACTAGATCAGTAAAAATGAATGGCTATTTTTCAGCAAATTATGGATCATAACTGATAGTATCAAAGGTGGATTTTTTTGGCAAAATCAAACAAACCCAATTCAAAAAAATTAAGATAAGATCAAAACAAATACTCTCCAGATAATAAAAATCCAAACAACAAGATCCCCCAACCATTTTTTTAAAAAAAAATCCTAAAGTATCGATTAGAGAGACATAGGAAATTCACCGGAACCACCACCAGAATTGGTGAAGCAGAACGCGGTGGCTGCTAGCTATAGCCATGGAGATTGAGCCATGGAGTCCTAGAGAAAGATCTGATGAAAGATTTGTGGGTTTCAGGGTAATCCGACAGACCAAGCCAGCTCTTGTCAAAACTGGCGAGGCGGAGCAATGGCTGTGCTGGAGGCACAGTTGGGGTTGAGAGAAGCGTCAAGGAGAGGGAGGTAGAGGGAGAAAAATCCCTAGTGGAAGTGTTTAGGGCCCGTTTGGTTTGTGTTTTCAAACAACATTTTTTAGTTTTTAAACAGCATTTCACGCATTTCAACACACTTTTTCACCCACACGTATTTTAAAAAACTACAAACAATAATTTTCAAACTACTCTACCAAACACCTCCTAAATTTTGTAGAGAGGAGAATAAGAGAGGAGAGAGTGTTTTTCTGAAATCATTTGGGTTAACTGTTGCTAAGTGAAAACTGAAAAGAGAAGAGAAAGAAATGGGCACGCGGATCGCCAGCTTGGACAGATAACGTGTCAAAAATTTGAGCATTGGATTTAATCCATGGTTGATATGAATCCGGAGCTCAACACACGTACAGCCACAATTGTTGACTTATCTAATTTTTGCGCCACAATTGTTGACTTATTTTTTTTTGGATAAATTACGAATTTGGTCTTTATCTTATACACTATATGTTAATTTGGTCCCTAACCTTTCAATTATGTCAATTTAGTCCCTATCCTTTCAGTGTTGTGTCAATTTGGTCCTTACCATTATTTTTAGGATGAAAATTAATGACTCTTCTAATAGCCAAAATAGAAAAATTAGACTTCGTTGATGTGACAATATACAAAAATTTTATTTTGATTATTTGTTATGTCATCAATTTTCATTTAAGATATAATAATAGGGACTAAATTGACACAACACTAAACAGTTAAAGACCAAATTAACACAATTAAAATGTTAGGAATCAAATTAAAATATGGTATATAAAATAAAGACAAAATATGTAATTTACCCCATCTTTTTTTTCTTTTTCTTTTTTTCATTGGCTTTCAGTTTTGTTTTTTATTCGTCAGGGTGTGAATTTCTCTTTTTTCTTTCTTTTTGTCAGGTTCACGTGAGATGGGAGGCCATAATGGTTGACTTATCTTTTTTTTTTCTTTTTTTTTTTCCTATTGCACGGATCTCAATCTTTAAAAATGACATTTTGTTTGAGAGATACGGAAGGTTTTTTAGTCTGTTGCAAATCGTCCAGTTGTGTTTGAAGGTCCCATACTTCGTACAGGATATTTATTTCACAAGACAAAAATGGAGTCTTTTATTTTATTTTGTTTTGAAAGGTGTTTTGGCTATTTATTGAGTTGCAGATAGAGAGAGGGTTGAGGGTGTGGACCAGGACCATGTTGATGTGGTACCGGTTTGTCCCTCTCTCTTAATTGCACTATGCTCTGTTTTACTTCTTTTCTTTGGGCTCAAACTCAGAGTTGAACTACTTTCCCAAAAGTAGTAGTAGTACACTCCAAATACTTCACCAACTTTGATTTTGAAATCTTATCACCTCAGCATTAAAAAACTACAAAAATTCTCTAGATGCATGTTTTCGATCGACTAAGATGAGAACAGTTATCTAGATACTCATGATTTTTTCTGATGTTTTGTAACGCCAGTTACAGTAAATGCGTCAGAAACACAGCAAAGTACAAACTCAAATTGATAAGATTTTAAAATACGTGTCTTTCTCTCACTGGTGGGAAATCCCACACCTTATCTTCAAAATTTTTTTTTTTATCCCATCGCTAGTTGCTACTTGCTAGGCTACCAGTAATTTGTAATTGAAAGACTATACATTCATTTGTGACGGTTCAATCAGCACGTAAAAAGTATTTGGTACATTTCACTCCCAATTTAATGGACCCTTATACAGTAACTTGAATTTTGAACGCGTGAGAAATGGATTCTACAAGTTTGAAAAGAGAGTCGCTGAAAGGGAAACTGCTCTGAAGGTGTTTTCAATTTTTTAAAAATGAGTTTGATGGCAATTTCATAAATAAGTGCAACCGCGTGGGGCTTGTCAGTGACTTGCCACGTCCTTGCACAGTACTGTTGGAAGCTTTTCTCTTATATGGTTTTAGCTCCCGCTTCACAATGAAGGTCAATAGATACATACACACACCGTTCTGTTATGCTTTTTCTCTTTACCCTCTTGAGCCATTACTACAATTCCAACTTTCCCATCCCACCCACCTCTCTGAACCTAATCTAAATTTCTTCCTTTAGTTTTTTTTTTTTTTTTTTTCCTACTTATATCACACGCGGAGGGAGTAGTGACCATTCTGGATTGTGGAGACTCTGGGCTCTAAAAAAAATGATAATTAAAGACTATAAAGTTGAGTGATGAGAATGAGAAACACGGTTTAGTTACGGAAAATTCTAGTATTTTATCCTTATGTTTTTAAAAATTTAGCAAGTTGAGTTATGAGAATGAGAAACACCGTTTAGTTATGGAGATTCTAGCATTTTACCTTTATTTTTTTTTAAATTTAGCAATACATCCCAAAAAATTTAGTAATATGTCCTTATTTTGAAACTATTTAGATTGGTGCCTTTGTTTTGAAACTCTATTTTAATAAAATCGAATTTCAATCCAAAACTCGATTTGTTTAAAATCGAGTTATGTCAAATGAAACTTAAAAAAAAAAATTACATAGAACTCGAGTTCCATACTTATAGCTGCGTTCAGGTCATCCTATAGCGGCGTTTTAAACGGAACTCGAGCTCCACGAACTCGAGTTCCATGTAAGTTTTATTTTTTATTTTTTTATGTTTGATTGCGCCCATACCTATAACTGCGTTCTAGTCATCCTATAGCGGTGTTTTAAATGGAACTCGAGTTCCATGCAAATTTTTTTTTTTTTTAGTTTGATCGTGCCATGGTATAGCTACATTCAAGGAGTCCTATAATGGCGTTTTAAATGTAATTCGAACTCCATGAACTCGAGTTCCATGCAAGTTTTTTTTTTTTTGACTGCGCCATACCTATAGCTACGTTCAGGTCATCCTATAGTGGCGTTTTAAATGGAACTCAAGCTCCATGAACTCGAGTTCCATGCAAAATTTTTTTTTTTTTTTTTTTTAGTTTGATCGCACCATGGTATAGCTGCGTTTAGGGAGTCCTATAGTAGCGTTTTAAATGGAACTTGAACTCCATCAACTCGAGTTCCATGCAATTTTTTTTTTTTTTTTTTTTTAAAGTTTGTGATTGCCCCATACTCGATTTTCTACAAATCGAGCTTTACATTGAAACTCGATTTTCTACAAATCGAGTTTTACATTGAAACTCGATTTTCTACAAATCGAGTTTTACATTGAAACTCAATTTTGAGAAAATCGAGTTTGAAAACAAAGACATATTGCTAGATTTTTTTAAAAATAAGGGTAAAATGCTAGAATCCCCTTTAGTTATGAACCAAACAAGGAGTTTTCAGTTTTAAGTTTTTGATGAGATAAAGTTTTGAGATATGAGTGAATGGGGAAGGCAATAAACATGTATACTGTGTGTACTATGTACAGTGGCAGCTCCAAGATATTCAGGGAAGTCAATAAGAAACATAAATTATACAAAATTTAAAATAAAAGAGAACTTGAATATATCGACATCACAAAAAAAAAAAAAAAAACAAAACAAAACAAAAACCGAAATACATAAAGTTTTACAATTGCTTTCTATGATGTTTCATATTTTGAAATCGTTACATGATTTCTTTATTATCAATCATACGAACTACATTTTTTTAAATATACACAGTCAAGCAATCATTCATCTATTAATCTCCCATTTAATTTATTTATTTCAAATTTGTTAAGATCTAAATGGGCTCTTTCTATGGTTTAAGATTAATAAATTTTTACTTATGTTGTTGGACTTATTACTTTTTTTCCTAGATTTTAAATCAAATTGGTTTGTTATTGTATTTTTTTTTTTAAATGTTAGGATATTGTTAAGAAAATCATAATCAAACTTATTGCTGAGGTTTAAAAAAATTCAGTACCAAGGTGTTCAAAATTTTATTTTAGAGAGGTCAAAAAAAAAAGATTATATAGAATTTTTTTTTTTTTTGGCCACCAAGTGGAGCCGCCTATGTGTGTGTCAGTGAGTGCGTGCAATAGACATTTACTTAAAAAAAAATGTAAAGAGATGTTTATGTCAATGGCGTGTTCTATTGCCCTTTTGCCAATAACAGTGGACTTCTACAGGTTTTTGGGATAGTTTAGGGTTTGTGTGTTTGTTTTAGTTTATTTTCTCTTTATTTATAAGTTTTTTTTTAAGCCGAATTTTTTAACAAGGGTGACTTCACAATAAGTTTAGAGTTGTCACAAATTTTAAACAAAGTTTGACCACAAACTTAATTATATTTTTGTAGACTCAGCCTACAATTCCATTCAATATTTTTTTATTAAATATAAATTTTGATAAATTTACTATTAGATTACATTTTCTTTGTACTCCCTCTATCTCAATTTTTTTATCCTGTTTAAAAAGTCAAACTTTTTAAGGAAACACCATTTATTATCTTGTTTGTCTTATAAAAATGTACTAAGTTTACAAAACTATCCTTAAATAAGTTTATCATTTTTTTTAAAGAGTTATTCTTAATAAGGCAAACAAAAAGGTGCCCTAATTAGATTGATTTTTTAAAATATTTGTTAGTTTTCTTTTCAAATAGTTTTGAAAATAAAGTATGGGTATAATAGAGATATTAGTAAATTAATTAATTTTATTTTTAGAAATAGAACAATATTTTGGGATATCCCAAAATGAAATAGAGGACAAACAAATTGGGACGAAGGGAGTATATCTTTATTGTAAAATTTCAAAAAGATCAAAAATTAATAACTATATCATCAATTAAATTTTTAAATTTTAAATTTTTATAATCTAAAATTAATTTATTACTATGAGTAATAAAATAACTGATTTTATTACGTATAAACTATTAAGCTCAATGTTTAGGCCAAGTCATGCTCAAGTCGTTCTACGAACTCTTTTCACTTTCCCCTAAGTTTTTCTATATTAAAGATTTTGTTTGCATTACTCAAATTGATAAGATTTTTGAATCTCTCGCTGGTGGGAAATCCCTTCAAAATTTTTTTTATCCCTTCGATAGTTTCTAGGCAACCAGTACTTGTAATTGAAAGAATGTCAAGCTCTTTATCAGTGCTCAGCTATCATACATTTATTTGTGACAGCTCAATTAGCACGTGCCAAGTACTTTGTACATGATGACCTCTATACATTAATTGATTTGATAATTATTTAAATTTTTTTTAAAATTGATTGTTAATATATATCCTCCAAACCTTTAATTAACTTCCTTGAATTTTTACCGGGGTGAATTTAAAAAGAGACTCGTTGAAAGTGAAACTATCCATTTACTGGTCATAACCTTCTTCTTTTTTCTTTTTTTTTCTCTTTTTTTTTATTTTTATGAAATCTTATGATTTATTGATAGCACATGTGCAATGCACAGACATTTTTGACCATATATGAGACTTAGAAATTCTTATCAAGAAGTAAGCAAATACCAAAAATGTTGAAACTTGAAACTCTCAAAATAAAAAAATAAAATAAAATAAAATAAAACAGCATAAAGGGCAAATAAAAACCACACATGTATGCATAAAAATTGAATAAACAGTAAGATATATAGAAATAGCATGAAACGTTAGGAAGGGAGTAATTTAGGACTTGATCAAGTGATACTGCCTAATATCCGTTGTAAGGACACGTTTTGTAGCCCAAACCCAAGATGTATAGGATGTTGGCCCAGTGAGCCCAGTACAATAAATTTGTAAAGAGTGAGTTAAAGAACTAGGCACTAATGAATTTAACAACGACTAGTATGGATGTAGAAGATGATTAAGCAAGAACAAGGAACATAGAGCTGAATGAATTTATTGTCTGAGGAGGTAAGTTTTCATATAAATTGATTAAACAGAGTACAAGTACAATTTAGATTGCTACAGTGCCTCCTCTCTATTTTTCCTTCCCCCCCCCCCCCCAATTACGAAGGGCCTCTTGCATTATATAGTTCCTTTTGGATGATCTTGATCCTACACTTGTTGATCTTTTGAGCCACCACTTGAGTGCTTGTCCCATCAGACACCCCTTCTAACCTTCTGTGAGTTGTGATTGCCAATGCAATACTGTTCAGGGGTCTTGTCCACATAAATGCAGTCAGAAAAGTAGCTGCAATACATTCAATGCATTAGTAGTAGCTTTCTCTCAGATATTTTTAGGTTCCCTATCATTGGAGCTTCTTGGGACGTCACTCTGATCTATAGGATCTATATCCAATCCGTGTTCAGCTTATCCGAGGAGATATTCCTCCTTGGACCACTTTCCCATTTGCATCTTTGCTTATTAAGTCCTGAGTCTGAACCACTCATTACCATTCGTCCCTCCTCGGATTACTCATGCTCTCGATCAAGGCCCAAGGCCCAACGTGCAATCTGGGCCCTTAACCCCACAATAGCCCCTCAAAACTCCGGTTTTCTCCCTTTCATCCGAGGAGAAAAGTGGGGTTTTGAATTATTGCAAAGACGTCATAGTGTTAATTTCCCCTTAGCATCTGGTCCGAGGGCTTCAGGCATAACTAAGGTTCTATTTAAGCACTTGTAAAGATGTCATAGTGTTAATTTCCCCTTAACATCTGGTTTGAGAACTTCAAGCATAACTAAGGTTCTGTTTGAACACTTCCTTGATAGCCCCTGTCTACTTGAGCTTCATCACCTCATCTCTGACATGATCTACATATTCCTTGGATGGACGCTAACGTGATTGCTTTTTGGGAGTGATGGATGGGTCAATATTTAAATGATGACATATGAAGTTCAAATTTGCCCCCAGGGCTTTAGCCCCTTGTACAGGTCGGGGTACATAATTTCAGCACCACTACCCTCTCATTCCTATTCATGCTCACGATCTCTTTCATGCTCAAGGTTAAGAAAATCATCTTGTAATAGAGAACCTGCGGGTTCTGCCCCGTGGATCCTATCATAGTCGACTGTTGCATCACCGATACACAAGTTCTCCCCACAGATGGCGCCAATTGTAAGGACACGTTTTGTAGCCTAAACCCAGGATGTATAGGATGTTGGCCCAATACAATAAATTTGTAGAGAGTGAGTTAAAGAATTAGGCACTAATGAATTTGACAACGGCTAGTATGGATGTAGAAGATGATTAAGCAAGAACAAGGAATATAGAGCTGAATGAATTCATTGTCCGAGGAGGTAAGTTTTCATATAAATTGATTAAACAGAGTACAAGTGCAATTTAGATTGCTATAGTGCCTCCTCTCTATTTTTCCTCCCCCCCACCCTTATAAAGGGCCTCTTGCATTATATAGTTCTTTTTTGATGATCTTGATCTTACACTTGTTGATCTTTTGAGCCACCACTTGAGTGCTTGTCCCATCAAACACCCTTCTAGCCTTCTGTGAGTTGTGGTTGCCAAGGCAGTACTGTTCAAGGGTCTTATCCACATAAATGCGGCCAGAAAAGTAGCTGTAGTGCATTCAATGCATTGGTAGCAGCTTTCCCTCAGATATTTTTGGGTTCCCTATCATTGGAGTTTCTTAGGACGTTACTCTGATCTATAGGATCTATGTCTGATCCGTGTTCAGCTTATCCAAGGAGATATTCCTCCTCGGACCACTTTCCCATTTGCATCTTTGCTTATCAAGTCCTGAGTTTGAACCACTCATTACCATTCGTCCCTCCTCGGACTACTCTTGCTCTCGGTCAAGGCCTAAGGCCCAGCATGCAATTTGGGCCCTTAACACCACATATGTTTATTACCTTTTCCGTGAATGAATGAATTACACCACACCATCTTTTTCTTTTCTCTTTTTTTTTTTCAAAGGATTTTACTAATGTGTGCCTTAGGGCACACAATAGTAAACCAATTTTGGAAAAAAGTTTATCGAAAATTGAAAAAATTTTGACAAATTTTTTAATTCCCAATAAAACTTTTTCAAAAATTGATTTGTTAATGTTTGCCCGTAAGGCACACATTAACCGAAAAAAGCATGTGAGTCTATGTCAGACCTCATAGCATGCCTGGACTACTAGGCTACTGTATATCATCAAGTCTAGTACTTAGGTCACTATTCTTTAAAGAAAATTGTGCAGAAACTTCACACCTACCTCCCAGAACAAATCTTAACACAACATAAAAATCTGCAATTTGTATCGCAATTAACAAAATAAAAGTCTTAGAAAAGGTCAGATTTTTTAGATAGGAACAGCTGCTAGGTCTTCGCTGGGATTGGTTCTTCTCTCAATAGATGTTGTCACGCGTGAGATTATGAGATGAACTGAACCACTGGAGTTTGATATAAAGGCTGGGTCTCAGAAAAAGTCAAGGAAGTGATTTTAGGATGGTTTAGAGAGGTGGATGAGATGAGTGAATGGGGAAGTTGGGTTACGAGTAATGTTGAAGGAAGAGAGCAAAAAATGAGGAAAAAGATAGTGTAAAACTCATTGCTTAAGCTAGGGAGAAGCCAAAAAAAAAGAAGAAAAAGAGTTCCAACGGTCTGAAGGTAATGTGACTACACACTGCACTGGATCCCACATAGTTGAAGCTAATAACGAAAATGCCATCAAACTCTGTTTTTAAAATTTAAAACCCCAATAAACTGGCAAAAATAACCCAATATCACTATTTTTTTGAAATTATTAATGTTTTATTACCGTTTGAAAAATTATTTGTCTTTTTTTTTTTTTTTTTTTTTTTAAAAGTCCATGTACTTTGTACCATGATTTATTTTCCTATCAGACAGCCCAAGTGGAGGTCATTTTTCACTCGCCATAAATGAGTGTGGAATAGAGTCTTTTGGGTAAATATTGCTAAATTTGAAACATATTTGCGTTATAGGTACTGTTACAAGTTAATTAGGGAAATGAGGAGAGAGATTGAATTTCGGCAACAGTGTTGCCGAAATTCAAGAAAAAGTAGGAGAGAGAATGAGAAAAAGGGAGGAGAGAGAAAAGCTTGAATTACGGCAATGGCATTGCCGTAATTCATTCTGCCCAATTTTACTCAGCTGCCCGGATGTGTGAGTGTGAGAAGTGCCCTGACCGGTTGGGTGCCCAAAAAAAAAGTAATTGTGGCAATGGTATTGCCGAAAATGGTAGGGGGGAAAAAAAGTGAATGCCAAAATCTGGGGAAGAATTAAAGAAAAATATAATGTGCTACGTACACAATATTTTTACAATATTTTCACAATAAATCACAGGTAACTAGTTATTATTAGTTCAAATTTAAATTTAACATTGAGATTACTATTTTAATCTAACAATAACAACAAGTAACAACCTGATACTTAGAATTTGTTGTAAAAATGTTGTAAAAATTGTGTGCACTTATTATTTCTTAAAAAAAAAAAAAAAAGCGTTTCAATGGGTTTGTGGCATTGCCGATTTTTTTTTTTTTTTTTTTTTGGCAATTGTGGCAATGCCATTTCCGAAAATGGAAAAAATAAAAAAAAATTTCCCCACAATTTCGGCAATGTCATTGCCACAATTGGGGAAAAACGTTTTTTTTTTTTTTTTTTTTTTTCATTTTCGGCAATGACATTGCCACAATTGGCCAAAAAAAAAAAATTTGCCAATGCCATAAACCCATTGAAACTTTTTTTTTCCCCTCCCATTTTCGGCAAGCCACAATTGCCATAAAATTTTCGGCAAATCCATTACACTTTTTTTTTTTAAGAAATAATAAGTGCACACAATTTTTACAACATTTTTACAAAAAATTCTAAGTATCAGGTTGTTACTTGTTGTTATTGTTAGATTAAAATAGTAATCTCAATGTTAAATTTAAATTTGAACTAATAATAACTAGTTACCTGTGATTTATTGTGAAAATATTGTAAAAATATTGTGTACGTAGCACATTATATTTTTCTTTAATTATTTCCCAGATTTTGGTATTCACTTTTTTTTCCCCCCTACCATTTTTGGCAATACCATTGCCACAATTACTTTTTTTTTGGGCACTCAACCAGTCAGGGCACTTCTCACACTCACACATCCGGGCAGCTGAGTAAAATTGGGCAGAATGAATTACGGCAATGTCATTGCCGTAATTCAAGCTTTTCTCTCTCCTCCCTTTTTCTCATTCTCTCTCCTACTTTTTCTTGAATTTCGGCAACACTGTTGCCGAAATTCAATCTCTCTCCTCATTTCCCTAATTAACTTGTAACAATACCTATAACGCAAATATGTTTCAAATTTAGTAATATTTACCCAAAAGACTCTGTGGAATAGATATTCCAAAACTTTACAACATAGGGAAAAAACAAACAAGAATTAAAGACAAATTTATATGAAACTTAGAAGAGTCTTTTGGCTAAATATTGCTAGATTTCGAGTTTATTTGGTTTATGGGCACTGTTCCAAGTTATTTAGAGAATTGAGGAAAGAGAGTAAATTTCGGCAACGGTGTTGCCGAAATTCTAACAAAAGTATGAGAGAGAAAGAGAAAAAGTGGGAGAGAGAAAATTTTGAATTTCGGCAATGACATTACCGAAATTCTTGCTGCCCAAACACGCTGACCAAGAAACCAATTGTGGCAATGGCATTACCGAAATAGGAAAAAAAAAATTGTGGCAATTTTGGCAATGCCATTGTCAAAAATGGGAAGGGAAAAAAAATAGTGGTTGCCAAAATCTAGGGAGGAATTAAAAAAATAATAATAATGTGCTACGTTTACAATATTTTTAGAATATTTTCATAACAAATCACAGGTGATTAGTTATTATTAGTTCAAATTTGAATTTAACACTAAGATTATTTTTTTAATCCAACAATAACAACCAATAACAATCTGCCACTTAAAATTTGTTGTAAAAATGTTGTAAAAATTGTGTGCACATATCATTTCTCAAAAAAAAAAATATGGAATGGATTTGGGGCAATGGCATTGCCGAAATAGGAGGGAAAAAAAATTTGTTACAATTGGTTTGTGGCAATAAGATTGCCGAAATAGGTGGGAAAAAAAATTTTGTGCAATTGTGACAATGCTACTGCCAAAAATGGGAGGAAAAAAATTCAATGGCATTGCCACAATTGCACTGTATTACAATGATGAGTTTATCTTATGAACTTTTCCTCTCAGATTGTTTTTCTTGATTGCCGAGATTTGCTTGCTAGCTGGCTCGGTTAGAAATGCCTACCACACAAAGTACAAAGGAATAATAGGTGGAGATTCTTTCTCCTGCTCAACCTTGAGGAAGAGAGTTTTTAGGGCAGGGGCAGCATTCATTTTCTTCACTGCCATAGTCTTGAGTTTTACTATGTGGCAATGCCATTGAATTTTTTCCACCCATTTTTGGCAATGGCATTGCCATAATTGCACAAATTTTTTTCCCGTTGCCACAGACTAATTGCAACAAATATTTTTTCCCTCCTATTTCAGCAACACCATTACCACAAATCCATTCCACAATTTTTTTGTTGGAGAAATGATATGTGCACACAATTTTTACAACAAATTCTAAGTGGCAGGTTGTTACTAGTTGTTATTGTTGGATTAAAAAAGTAATCTCAGTGTTAAATTCAAATTTGAACTAATAATAACTAATCACCTGTGATTTGTTGTGAAAATGTTGTAAAAATATTATGGACGTAGCACATTATATTTTTTTTTAATTCCTCCCCAGATTTCGGCAACCACTTTTTTTTCCCCCTCCCATTTTCGGCAATGGCATAGTCACAATTGCCACAAATTTTTTTTTTCCCTATTTCGGCAATGTCATTGCCACAATTGGTTTCCCGGTCAGCGTGTTTGGGCAACAGGAACTTCAGTAATGCCATTGCCGAAATTCAAAATTTTCTCTCCCATTTTTTCTCTTTCTCTCTCATACTTTTGTTAGAATTTCGGCAACACTATTGCTAAAATTCACTTTCTTTTCTCAATTCTTTAAATAACTTAAAACAGTACTTATAACACAAATAAACTCAAAATTCAGTAACATTCAGCCAAAATACTCCACTTTCAAGGTAAAGATTTCAATGTGAACTTTATAAAAGTGAAAAAAAAAAAAAAAAAAAAAAAAAAAAAAAAAAAAAAAAAAAATTGGAGGGGAGAAAAAACCGTGCAAGTCTATAAAATCAAACTTATAAGTGTGAACACAAACTTCCTGCCTCCCACCAATTTACACGCTTAGACAACTTTACTAGCCTCATCAAACACGTTTTACGCGTGTGAGACTTTTTTTTAACCAAAAAAAGCGTTGTGTTTTTATTTTGAGAATCTAATTTATAAATAGATAAAGTAATTTAAAAATTAAGAGGAGAGTGATGTTATTTTTTAGGTAATGTTTTAGCAAGAGTTAGAGTTGTATTTTTACCAGATTATTTTTTAGTTTTATATCTACTTAAACATAAGGGTGTAGAGGCATTTTTGAACTAAAAAAAATGAGGAATTCAAATAGAAAAAACCTTTAAATAGTAGCATAAATACAATTGCCTAACAAGAATTGATAGTGTACGTGGCTAGAAGATAAGATGTTATTTGGTTTTCTGGCATGATATTATAAATTATTGGCATGGTGCTGTGTGAGCTCAGAGCTGTCAAGGTTATATTATTGATTATAGTTTTTATTCTTTGTAGCATTACATTTTTAAATGCAATGGCGATGTGCTATGAACCCCCTCTTTACCTCCACATCTTAATCAAATTTGGACTCTCAGAAAAATTTACAATGTTTACAACAAATCTTAAGCGGTAGATTATTGTTATTACGTCAAAAAATTAATTTCAATGACATATTCAAATTAGAATTGCCAAGGGTCTTGTAGTTGAATTGACATTTCCATGCACAAAATATTTGAGGGTTTAAGAAGAAAATGGTTTAAACTGTGAAATTAGTAGCATGATGTAATTATATCTCGAAAAAAAAAAAAAAAAAACTATTAACAGCTTACGAATTTTAATTTATTCTCATTGTAAAAATATTTTTACATGACACTGCCCTTGCGGTATTGTTAAAAATGCAATAAACTTCTATCTTTCCAAAATAGGGGGTCAGTAATAGTTTTTCACCAACTTTGGCTAACGAATGATTCTTGAAAATACCATTTATTTATTAAGAAATGAGAATATTTGACGAAGACCACGTACAACTCCTGGTTGAACATGAAGCTGCAATATCAATGTAGACATCTGCCTTTCATGACTCAATAGGACTTTGGTCGACTCTCTCTTAAAAAAAAAAAAAAATTTGAAAGAAAGGTAGAAGACTTTGATTGACTTGTCAGCGCATATATATATATATTTAGAGATAATCACAACATGTTGCTAACTCTGCATTTCGAACCATTTCTCTCATAAATCCCCAAGCACTCTGTACATGGGGAGGTGTCAATTTAGCTACAAGACATTTGGCAACATATATTGTAAGGACCAGATTTGAATTCCCAGCGCACTACGTGAATGGATTTAGGCCCAAAAAGCCAAAAACAATGAATTTGTAAATAGTGGATTGGAAAACCGGGCTTTAGAGAATGAAAAGAAAAAGGGTTGTATTGAAGAAAAATCGTCATTGGCAAAGTCCAAGGAAGTTTGTTCTTATATATTAGTCTCAAGTCCGTTTACAAGTTTGGTTCTGGAATGCTACAGTGTTTCTCTCTTGAATTCTCGATCCCCCTGTCTTGTTGCCTCCTTCTTCTTTTATAATCCTTTCCTTTTCATCCCTACCTTCCACGTGCATGCTAGATGGTTGTTGTTGATACTTGTCCCATCTTCGCCTTCTATAAGTCTTTATGTAGTAGCTGTAAGGTTGAAAAACCACTGTTCAGATATCATCTCCACATTAATGCGGCCATATAATTAGCTGCAGAGCATTTAATGCAGTGACAACAGCTTTCTCCTAAGATATTTCAAAACTTTCCCCTGTCTGACATCTCTACAGTGCTTATCAACTCCAACGAGGCCCCTTGGAATATTGCCCTGAGCGACAAGCAACCTCTTCGGACCTCGACATTGGTCAGCTGAGGATGCATTTATCCTCGGCCCACCCTCCTGAGCCATTATGATCAAATCTAATCTCTATTTACTAACATAGTCTTTTCTGATAAAGATTTCTCTTCCTCGGGCAACCCCTCACCCTCGGGTTGGGCCATAAGCCCGAAATATGAACAAATGATGGACTCCTGGGCCCAATATCCATACATATATAAATGTTCATCTAATATTCATTCCATCCCATGCCTCCTTTATTATAACACCAGAAATATTTTCAGTCTTTTTGCTTTTCTTGAATAGGGTATCAAATGCATATATGTGAATATAAGTGTATTGAATTATATGGGAGAATATCCTTACCAAGTCTTGACTAGGTTTGACATTTGCACATTCATGAACTTCTGATTTTCTTGATGATAAATTAACCTTGTGCTCTACAATTTTAAAGTTCATGCCCATCCGATACATAATAAACACTAGCCTGTAGCGTTATGCATATTCATGGAATACATTTACAAATAAACATAACAAAATGCATATTAAAGTTTTACCAAATTTATATACAACATATATAATGTTTGTATATTTGAAAATATAAAATATAAGTTTATTTAAAACAAATAAAAAATCGTTTCAATTGTTATCAATGAAAATGTATTTTCATATTTTATATAAAAAATAATCATTTCATCTAATTGCATATTTTAAAATGTACTTATGCATATGCATGAGTTTACAAGTTAGTACTCCTTATTGGAACTGTTGGAGCATTTTAATATTAAACAAAAAAAATGAATAAATGTCGCAACATAAATGTAAAGATGTGGGAGTGAATATGGAAAATGAGGAGTTAGTGAAAATGTTTAATCCCACATTGAAAATGAGAGAGACTATTTCATTCTTTTTAATTGTAGTGATTAATGGGCTAACATGAGTTGTCTCAGATATTGGGCTAGATACGTGCGCAAGGGGGAGGTGAAGCTTTGGGATTGAACACTTTGTGCAGAGGTTGTTCTAGCCATACAACACTTGTTGGACTGTTATATCCTGGGGAAGACAAGTCAGAGACGGTCTGCATCGGTTACAAAGTTTAGCCAACTAAGGGCTTGAATTTCCTTAAAGAGAGCGAGTGCTGCGCCTCAGTGGAACTACAAAAACCAGGCCAAATTGAACTAATTCTAAATCTCAAAATGTGAATTATCATTAATTGAGTAATGTGCTAAGTTTGTCAACCAGTAAAAGCAAGTAACATCTTACCACCTAGAAATTGTGAAAATATTATGAAAATGTTGTACACATAACTTTTCTCTTAAAGATTGTTAAATTTTGAATGACTAATAAAATAAGTTGCGCTTTCACAAGTTAGAAAATTGATATATGTAACCAAATGAACCTAGGGCCCATAAACAAGACTTACATAGTCAATCCCTAACTTATGGTAGAAATTTAAAGAGAAATGCTATGTACACATAACAAAATATTTTCATAATAAATTCTAAGTTGTAGGTTGTTACTGCCTTATTGGTTTTTATTAAAGAGCAAAAAATTAATTTCAATAGTGAGTTTTTTTTTTTTTTTTTTTTTTTTGAATGGAATTTCAATAGTGAGTTTAAATAGAACCAGTAACAACTTACCACATAAGATTTGTTGTGAAAATATTGTGAACATAACACTTCTTAAATTAAAAGCAACAAAAACCGATTAAGCTCAGATCATAGTTGTCAAAACATGAATCGTATTGTGAATCGATTTTTTATTTTTTTGTATTGTGTATCGTAAAATACACAAATACTTAATAAAATTTATAAAAAATTATAGATATACATATATAAAGGGTATATTCATTATAAATTTTGAGTATATTCAACTAATGACCAATTTTGAATATATTCAACTAATGACCAATTTATTAATCAATAATAATAGGGATTTGTTGTGTTAATTCATCCTGTAGTTTTATGTGTGGCACCTTTAGATCCCTTCCCTGCATACAAAGTATCTCATGATATCAACTTAAAAATCCTTCTCCCCTCTCCTCGTGTGTGTGTGTGTTAAAAATACTTAGTATTCTAAAAAAAAAACTTAAAAATGAACATTGGCTTCTCAAAGGTAGTCATGAAGGGATTCACCTATGATTTTTGCATTTATTAGATAAAACAATAAGAAGAAAAGATAAAATTTTAAAATGAAAATAACCACTCATTCTTTATCTTTTTTCTTCTCTATAGACCACGAAATATTTATCACAAATTTTGTAAACAGGTAAACATAGTGGGATTTATAACTAATGACGAATCAAAATACCGTCTAAAATACAATGCACCTTTTGTTTTAAGTTTAGAAAATTGATATGAATCCAAATGAATCTAAATAAGGGCCCCAAAAATATGGTGGGTCCTCATCTACAAGACTTACCATCAATGCTTGTCGCCAAATTTGTGGTAACATCAGCAAACAAATCCACATTGTCTATACGGTAACAAATTCCAATATCTCCTATTGCATCGGTGTAATATTGAATGCACATAAACTATAGATCTTTTCTTAAAGAGTTGTTCCCAGCACGAGCAAGACTTCCAGGATACAAACACTAACTAGAAAATCAAGGTTTCTTTTTTCCTTCAGTTTTTGACACTTAAATTTATAAACTACAGATTTTCTTGATGATAAAATTAACACTCTGCTCCACTGTTCCTGCATTTCAAGAGTTTGTTTGGGTAAAAATGCAATTTTTTTTTTCTGCTTTATGCTTTTTGTCTCAAATTTTTTAAAATAATCTAACTTAATTTTTTTTCACACATTTAACATAAAAATTACCAAAAAATATATCTTTTGATAAACACTATAAAAATAAGCTACTACAAATGGACAATAAACGAACACCAAAGCTCAACTCAATATGCTTGACTCATGCACAATAAATATCGATGGATTCAGATCCTCTAGATTTTTTAAAAAATAAATGGTTAAGATTCTGCCACATTATCTATTCATAAATACAGCCCTAAATTAGCTTTTAAAAAAAGTACACTTAGAGACCGTTTGGCTGGCGCGTTGGCGTTGCACATTTACGTTTTCAGCTCTTTTTTTTTTTTTCACGCGTCCCCAGCTTTTCAGAGACAAAGTGTTACTGTAGTAATACTGTTGCGGCTACTGTTCATTAAACAGTAGCCGCAACATGTGACTTTTCCACTCAATTTTTACTGTTCATGGACCCACAATTTTCACTTTTTAACAACTTTTTCATTAAAAATGGGTCCCACGGTACTATTCACACATTTAAAAATTATTTTGTTACAGTATTTTTCAGTTTTCAGTTTCAGTTTTCAGTTTTCAGCTGTATCCAAACGGGCCCTTAATGTATAGTAAACGTTGACATTAGCAGCTTAACACCATTCAACTTCTTTTTTTAAATTGTCTTTTTCCATAAAATCGCCAACTCAAAAAAAAATCCTTGCCTCAATTGATGATTTACGAGAAATGAATATTAATATTAACATTTAATAAGAAATGAACCAGTGAGGTCAAGCCGTCAAGGTGGACTCCCAAGCCAGAGCAAGTCTTAATACTAGGTTTATCTTCAACATTGGGATGGTTAATCCTCCCAAGGATGAAACAAGTTAGAATAACAAGCTTGAGCAATTCTCTTCAGATGGAGATGCAAACGCTTTTTACTGGTTCAAGAATCTAGAACCAACTTTAAAGATCTTGTTGCCAACAACGCTAGATGCAAGCTATACCCTTGAAAAAAGCATCTGATGAAAAATGATTGGGTTGTTATTTAGTTTTTAAAGATAGAAACGTGGAGATAAATGCTTAAGTTATAATGATCATTGTTTTTGGGTTGATGATTTTTCTGAAAAAAGAAGTAACAGAGATAAGTCCATAATTTTTTTAAAAAATAAATAAATAAAAATTTGAGAGATAAGTCTAGAAGTTGAAAGGCGTTTAGGATAAATAGGAATATTTGTGTTTTGAAAGACTAATTTAAGATTGTATAAGTGAATTGATGTGTCACCATCTTAACCATTTATTTTAATAGAAATGTTGAGATTTAAAGAATTTTACATTGTAGAGTACCTTAAGAAATTTAAAAGATTTGAATCCGCATGTATATGCCTTGAATTCTTACAAGTTACAACCAAGACTAGGCAGCATTTTCGAAGTTAACGTTTTAGAATAAATATTGAGTGCCAGAGATTATCTTACAATAGTAATAGCGCTACTCAGTCTTACAATTAATATGAAGAAATGGTTCCAATATTCTCAAGTCCAACAAAATCCTGAATTAAGTTAATTCTTGGTCAAGCCATATTATCTGGATAAAGCCCTTCATAAGATTTTGTGTGGAATTTCACCTATTCAGTCCAGCAAGTTTTGTGTGGAACTCATTGAAATCCTTCATTAATTGGCTATCTGCATTGAGGTAAATGTTAAATGTAGATAATATTATTAGCAACGTGATGTGTTATACCATGTTGTGTATGCTAGAGTGGATGCGGAAGGAGAAGCATATAATAGGAACATCATGAACACGAGGGTTACGTGGTTCAGCCTTGACGGCCTACATCCACGGAGGAATCCCTTAAGGGCTACATCTTTATTGTATGAGAGTGTAGTACAATAACCTGTGTTACAATGAACCCTAACATGAGTATATATAGGCGACTAAACCCTAGACTACTAGTACAAGCAGGAATGGGCTTGGGCCTATTACATTGGGCTAATATATGTCTAATATATATCTCTAACACCCTCCCTCAAACTCAAGGTGGAAGCTCGATGAAAGCTTGAGGTTGGATAAGCATGAGAAGATCACTCGGAGTTGCCTTGAAGAATGCCCTTGAAGAAACCACAATGAAGAATGTGCCAATTGACCAATTTCGGAGTTCCAAATGAAGAAACGGAGTCCAAAATTGGAATCTACGCGAAAAACTGAGCAAGATAGGCCATTTCGGAAATTTTAACTTTTGGTCAAAAGTCAACGGTCAGTGCTCACGGGTCAGATCGGGGTGGTCCGGGTCAACGGTCAGCTAGGTGACGTGGTGCTGACGTGGCTAGCAACGTGGCTGATGACTTGGATTAGGGCTGACGTGGCAAGATGACGTCAGAAGCAGTTTTCCGGCGCGTGGAGGAGCGTGATAAGTCCACCGGCGCGTGAACGAGATGCCAGAAACGCTAGCGGCGCGTGTCTTTGTTTCGGCTGCCGGGCTTCCTGGGTTTTGTAGATCGGTGGGTGACGAGGCCGACAGAGCGGCGCGTGTATCATAATGCAGTCTGAATTCCAGAATTTCGGCGGCGCGTGGGAGGAGCAAACGGAGGCTTTGTCAGGGCGTGGAGGCGCGTGCAGCCGTCGTTAGATTCCAGGTTCCTGGGTTTTAATTGCGAGAGGCCGTGGAGCACATCTGTTTGGTTGGTTTCATTAGGTGAAGCATCGATTTGCGCAGATCTGTAAGGTGAGTCACGGCTTGCTTGGTTGTTGGATTTTGACACAGCACAGAGCCATGGTGGCTGCGAGATGCTGTGGAGTCTGGATCCAGCAAACAAATATGTGTGACTTCAGATGGTGGTATGCATGTGAGAATCTTCTTTGCTGTGTAGAGATGTTTGTTTGATGCCAAGAACGGAATTTGGCTCTGATACCATGTTAAATGACATTATTATTAGCAACGTGATGTGTTATACTATGTTGTATATGCTTGAGTGTATGCGGAAGAGGTGAAGCATAGACTAGGAACATTGAGAACACGAGAGTTACGTGGTTCAGCCTTGACAGCCTACATCCACGGAGGAATCCCTTAAGGGCTACATCTTTATTATATGAGAGTGTAGTACAATAACCTGTGTTATAATGAACCCTAACATGAGTATATATAGGCGACTAAACCCTAGACTACTAGTACAAGCAGGATTGGGCTTGGACCTATTACATTGGGCTAATATGACTAATATATATATATCTCTAACAGTAAACTTGCAGCTCCTTCTCTACGCACTTTCAAAACGACATGCACTTTGATTTCAAAAAATCTTTTTTTTTTTTAAATGACGCACTTTCAAAAAGTAAAGAGTAAAAACGACTTTATTTCTATCCAAAAAAAAAATAATAATAAAAAAAAAATAGTGAAAAAAGACTGGACGAAAAAATAAAAAAAGGATGTGCAAGTTTGTAGAGTCAAACTTTATAAGTTTGAACACAAACTTCATGCCTTGCATTTAACTAATTAACAATTACACGCTTAGGTCTATTTTACCTTTTAGAAAATTGCCCCAAGCTTTACGCACAATTTTTCCACCTCCCCCTTCTCCTTCTCCTTCTCCTTCTTTTATTTATTTGTAACCACGTTGCTCTTTTTCTTTTTTATTATAAATTTTGAACCAATGTTACCAATCTTAATTCTTGTTTTTATAATTATTTGTAACTATTAAACACGAACCTTATGACGTTGATATTACAGTATGCCTTAAGGAAGCTTTCGAACTAGCCAGCTAAAATCATAATCTCATGGTTCTCAAAAAAAAAAAAAAAAAATTCCTATTGTCATAAATATACATGTTTGCTGTAGACTTCCTCGTCTTTGGCAATAGTAAAAACAAAAAAATCATAGCAACAATATATGAAAACACTGAAAAAGGGGGAAACGTAATGCTCAGTAATTGCAATTTCTGTGAACTTTCTATGTGATGGCGTTGGAGATGTGCATAGCAACTAACAAGATTGATGGTGTATGTGGCTAGACCAAAAAAGAAAAAGAAAAAAGCAAGCAGTGTGAGTAATACTCACTGAGGGTCCGTTTGGTTGGAAGAGTGGAAAAATGGGAGGATAGAAAATATTTGGTTTTCCCTCTTGTGTGTTTGGTTGGAGGGGTGGAAAAGTGGGAGGGTGGAAAACTTTTTTATTTGGTTGGAGAGAAAAATTGGAGGATGGAAAATGTAATTTATATAAATTGACTATTATACCCTTGTTATATAATAGGTAAGAAATAGATTTATTTGTACTTATTAAATAATATAAAATTTACCACATCATACATTTAAATTTATATTATTATTTTTATTATTATAATGTAAAAATTATTTTTATTATTATAAAATTTACGACATCATACATTAGATAATATAAAATTTAGATTTTGTTTGGTTGGAGAGAAAAATGGGAGGATGGAAAATGTAATTTATATAAATTGACTATTATATCCTTGTTATATAATAGGTAAGAAATATATTTATTTGTACTAATTAAATAATATAAAATTTACCACATCATACATATAAATTTATATTATTATTTTTATTATTATAATGTAAAAATTATTTTTATTATTATAAAATTTACGACATCATACATTAGATAATATAAAATTTAGATTTTGTTGACCACATTTTTGCACTGAGCAAACTTTCACCGTGGTCAAAAACTTACAACGTGAAGAAATTTACACTCATTTTTGTTGACCATTCAACGTGAGAAGAAACAAAAGTCATCAAGTCATGAATAAAGTGACTTAAATAATATAAAATTTAGATTTTGTTGACCACGTTTTTGCACTGGGCAAACTTTCAACATGGTCAGAAACTTACAACGTGAAGAAATTTACACTTATTTTTGTTGACCATTCAATGTGAAAAGAGGCAAAAGTCATCAGGTCATGAATAAAGTGAGGAGTGGGTAAGAGGGTATTTGTGTAAAATGCATTTCACACCACTTTTCTTTTTCCATTTTCTGCCCAATTTGGGAGGATAAAAAAAGTGGGCACAAGAGGGAAAACTTTCTCCCCTGTTTTCTGTCTCTCCTATTTTCTTTCCTCAACCAAACAGTGAAAAACAACATTTTCCATCCTATTTTCTTCTCCCTCTTTTCCATCCTCCCTGTTTTCACCCTAACCAAACACACCCTGAGAGTTTGAAATCTAAATGCAATTAATTGTTTAGGCCCACTTTCATTAATAGGTAATACTCTTTCTTTTCTTTTCTTTTTGTTAAAAAAAATAGGTAGCAGGCTCTATCTGCTCTCGAGTTAGACCCCATACTGCCGGTTCATGAGAAACTCACTTATTATTCTTTAAATCCTTTGGGATGGAGATGAGATATAAGAAGCACTAACACATAGCTAGTTGTTAAGGCTTGAACCCAAGTTCTGAAACTTGTTGACCCGGTATCTTACTAACTAGACCACCCAAATATTGGTATCATTAGGTAATACTCACTGACCAATAAATCATTCTTGGAAATATCTTTTTCTTTTTAACTTTATTTTTATGAATGAGAATATTTGATCAAGACCACATACAACTCATGCTTGATTAATAAAACTGCAAATCAGTGTAGTTTTCTACCTTTCGTAACCAATGTTTTAAATACTATTTCGAACCCTGTTTTGTTTTGTCCATTGGAACAAAATATTTCTATACCGACCTATTTCGATGTACCATTTTGAAGTTGTTACTAAAACATATATATATATATATATATATATATATAAAGTAATATTACACCATCTAATAACTCGTATTTGAATTCATATTTTAAAAATCCCTCAATTGAATTATATGTTCTCTATGTCCTTAATATGCATACCAATTTTCATGTCAATCGGATGTTATTTATCATCTGATTCACAAACTCATCTTTTATGTATTATTTTAAATTACAAAAACTTGAATTTAAATAATTGTTAATAACATGACTATTGATATTTGATGACCTTGAAATTTTAAGCATGAGAAGTATATGAATATAATGTAATCTAATCGTAAATTTGTCAAAATTCATACACACACACATATATATAAATATACACACACAAACCACATGCCACCTGTCCATTTTAATTCTTAATTTTAGTGCACAATAATAATATTTATTCAGCTAGATAAAACCACTTCAACGATTTTAAATGGAAAATTTAGCACTCCAACAATTTTTAAAAGAAATTTTTTTCTTAAAAGAGGAGCAATCTAATGCAATTTTGTGGTCTCAATATTTCAAATTAATTGCCAGTTTCTGCCTTTTTGGACTCAATTAGCAATTATTAAAATATTATAATTAATCTGATGAGATATACGGAGGTTCCTAGAAAGTGTAGAGTATGAGAACATGTACAAGTTTTACAATTTCACGTCACGTCACATGTGACTCGAAATTAACTATTTTAAAAAATAAAAAATAAAAGAAAGGTGGAAGAATTCTGTTGACCGCGTACAACTCCTAGTTCGGGGCTTTATAGTTATCAAGGCCATGTTGCTCCTTTTTTTTAATTATAAATTTTGAACCAATCTTAATTCTTGTTTTTAGCATTATTTGTAACCTTTTGCTCAAAGATTGCAATGGCTCGTTTAATTAATCAAATAATTAAAAAAAACTCACACCTACCCAAAAAAAAAAAAGGGTGCTAGTATGTGAAATCAAACTTTATAGAACGAAGTTTGAACACAAATACTTGTTTAGGCCTACTTTACCTTTTTGGGCACAATTTTTCCGTTATTTTCTTATTATTTGTGTATCTAAGTAAGAAATCTTAATTTTTGAATAAATAAAATAACATGTGAATAATAATTAAGTGATATTTATGCATAAAAATGTCTATATATTGTGTTAGCAGCATTACTATGTAGCTTTACATCTCCGCGCTATAGGGAACTTAATTTCTCAGTGCCATTGTTAGATCTATTGATAATAATAATAAAAAAACTAGTGGAATTTATAATGCTTTTGGACAATCTTTAATAGTAGTAGATGATTTTAGAAATGTATTTAACTAATCAAACAATTAAAAAGGTTGCGCACTTTGATTTCAAAAAAGAAAAAGGATGGTAAAGATTTCAAAGTGAACTTTATAAAAAAAAAAAAGAATTAAAAAAAAAAAGAAGACTTTGGCGCTGAGAAAAAACCGTGCAAGTCTATAAAATCTAACTTTAAGTGTGAACACAAACTATGCAAGACTTAGACTATTTTTATACAATTGCCGTGCAATATCGATGTAGACTTCCACCTTTTGTGACTTGAGGACTTTGGTCGACTCTCTCTTTTTTTAAAAGTAAGAAAAAAAGAAAAAAGTTGAAAGAAAGGTAGAAGACTTTGATTGACTTGTCAATATATAAATGTTCATAAATTTTCACCAATTTACACGCTTAGACCACTTTAATTTTTATCAATTTCCTAACAAGAATTGATGGTGACCTCCACATCTTTATCAGACTTTGGCCAAAGAATGATTCTTGAAAATACCATTTATTTATTAACAAATGAGAATATTATATATTATTACTTTAAATTTCACGCAAAAAAAAAAATTACATATAACCTCCCAAAAATAAAATTTTGATTTCACCAATAACTTGTCCATTTTAATTTTTAGGTTAAGTACACAATAAAAATATTTACTCAGCTATGTAAAACCACTTCAATCCCAAATCTTTCTCAAAAGAAAAAAACTTCAATTCCAAATGCAATATTTATTATTTAGCACTCCAACGATTTTTAAAAGAATTATTTTCTTAAAAGAAGAGCAATCTAATGGAATTTTGTGATCCCAATATTTCAAATTAATTGCCAGTTTCTGGAATCAATTAGCAATTATTAAAAGATTTTACTAATGTATATCCTTAGGTATACGTTAATTTCTATTTTTGAAAATTTTTATTTTTAGAATTAAAAAAGTAACGACAGCATTTTTTTAATTTTTGATAAAATATTTCTAAAATATTATAATTAATCTGATGAGATATATGGAGGTTCCTAGAAAGTTTAAAGTATGAGAACATGTACAAGTTGTACAATTTCACGTCACCTCACACGTGACGTGAAATTAACTTCTTTTTTTAAATAAAAGAAAGGTGGAAGACTTCTGTTGACTTGGCAGCATCTATATATAATATCCATTCCATCCCATACCTCCCTTATAACATCATCAAAAATACTACACCATTTTCAGAGTTTTGTTTTTGTTGAATTGGGTATCAAATGGGCTGTTCAACTTGGAAGTATCAAGTCTTCTTTTTGTTCTGTTTGATCTTGCATTCTCAACTTCCCTTTCCATCGTCTCTCTCTTCTTCCTTGTCTTCAATGCCACCATGCTCTGCTTTACTCCATTTTAGTGAGTCTTTTTCTCTTGACAAATCTGCTTCTGGTTCTGGCTATGATCCTTCTTATCCAAAAACAGCCAGTTGGCAGGAGGATAAGCACTGTTGCAGTTGGGATGGGGTCGAGTGTGACAAAAACACAAGCCATGTGGTTGGCCTGGACCTTAGTTCCTACTGGCTTTTTGGCAAAATTCTTTCCAACAGTACCCTGTTTTTTCTTCCCAATCTCAGGAGGTTGAACCTCGCCTACAATTGGTTCGCCTACAATTGGTTCTCTGACAATTTGTTCAGTGGCTCCCTAATTCCTTCTGAGTTTAGCAACTTTAAGAGTTTAACTCATCTTAACCTCTCTGATTCCGGATTTTCTGGCCAAATCCCGTTTGAAATTTCTCAGTTGTCTTCACTGGATTCCCTTGATCTTTCTGAGAATGAGCTATTAATCGAAGTTCCAGTATGGAAAAGAGTCATTGGTAACCTAACTCAGTTAAGGGAACTTCGTCTGGATGGCACAATTATGTCCTCAATTAGACCTAATTCTTTGATGAATCTATCCTCCTCTTTGACAACTCTTAGTCTCCGTTACTGTGACTTGCGGGGAAAACTCGAAAATAACATCCTCTGCCTTCCCGGTATACAAATCCTTGATCTAACGGGTAATTCGAACCTTGAAGGTTCTCTTCTAAAGTCTAATTGGAGTTATAGTTCTTTGAATTTCTTAGGTCTCTCTGGGAGAATGTTTTCAAGAGAATTCCTTAATTCTATCAGCAATCTGAAGTTCTTAAAGCATTTGGCTCTCCCTGATTGCAATATTACGGGGTCAATTCCAGCATGGCCAGGCATCCTTACAAAATTTACATATTTGGATCTGTCAAATAATAGTTTTAGCGGTGAGATTCTATTACCACTTTTAAATTTTAGGTCTTTTTGGCTGACGCATCAAACTAACAATTTTTTAATTATTGGTGAATATTTTTAACAGGTCTGTTGCCGTCATCACTATTCAACTTACCGAATCTCTCAACTTTAAACCTTTGGAACAATGAACTTGTTGGTCCCCTTCCTAGTCACGTAAGTGGTTTGAATCTAGTTGATCTCGATTTAAGTTCAAATTTCCTAAATGGAACACTGCCACCTTGGTTGTTCAGTTTGCAATCTTTGGTGACGTTAAATCTTTATGGTAATCAATTCATTGGTGAGATCGGTGAATTCAATTCCAATTCATTGCAGAACCTTTTTTTGGGTAATAATAAGCTACATGGCTCTATACCTAGGTCAATATCTAGACTTGTGAACCTTACTAGCCTTTCTCTCTCATCAAATAACTTGAGTATTATGTTGGGGTCTGAAATGTTTTCAAAGCTCAAAAATCTTGAGACTCTTGATTTTTCAAATATCTCAGTTAGCATCAATAATAATGCTGCCTATGCCCTGCCCAATCTTCAATATTTGTACTTGGCTTACTCCAATATCAGTGAATTCCCAATTTTCTTAAGACAGACAACATATTTACATTACTTAGACCTTTCCAATAACCGAATTTATGGTCAAGTTCCAAGATGGTTGGGGGATGTGGGGAATAATTCATTATATTATGTTGATCTTCGTAACAACTTGCTACAAGGACCATTTCCCATTCTAAATTCCTCCAATCTGCAGTTTATCTGTTTCTCCAATAACAATTTAACGGGAGAAATCCCTTCTTTAATTTGCGATGCAATTTACCTTCAAGTTTTAGACTTGTCTCATAACAACTTAAGTGGCATGATTCCTAAATGTTTGGTAAACTCTACTACCCTCTCAGTGTTGGATTTGCGGATGAATAGCATTCATGGTAACATCCCTGCAATATTTGCCAAAGGAAATAATTTTAGGAATATTAACCTTAATGGCAATCAATTTGAAGGGTCAATGCCGCAATCTTTGGTCAATTGTACAGACTTGGAAGTTCTAGATATTGGAAACAATAAGATAAATGGAGCCTTCCCTTATTGGTTGGGAAGTCTTCAGAAATTGCAAGTTCTTGTCATAAGATCAAACAGATTTCAAGGTCGTATAGGCAATCCTAAAACCAAATTTCCTTTCCCGAATTTGCGAATCATAGACATCTCTAACAATCAATTTAATGGTCCTTTGCCAATAACATATTTTGAATATTTGAAAGCCATGATGAATGTGAATGAAAGTGGAGTTGCATCGAAATATATGGGAGAAAATAATTATCAAGATTCATTGAATATCATGATGAAAGGGCAATATATTGAGATGGAGAGAGTCCTAACCATCTTAACAAGCATTGATTTTTCAAACAATAGTTTCAGAGGAGAGATACCAAAGATAATTGGAAGGCTTAAATCACTCAAAGGGCTCAACTTTTCTTACAATAACCTTATAGGTTATATTCCACAATCAATTGGAAATTTGACCAATCTTGAATGGTTAGACCTCTCTTTCAACAAGCTCGGTGGGGAGATTCCTAATCAATTGGCAGATCTAACGGCACTTGAAGTCTTAAAGCTATCACATAACCAACTCACAGGACACATACCTTCAGGAAATCAATTCAATACATTCGACAATGATTCGTACACCGAAAACTCAGGATTGTGTGGGTTTCCATTGTCAAGAACATGCGACAACCACAAGGCAAAGCAACCACCACCACCTACCTTGCAACAAGATGAAAATTTAGAGCATGAAAATGGGTTTCGTTGGCAAGCTGTATCCATAGGTTACGCATGTGGAACAATATTCGGAATGTTTATGGGATATCTTATGTTCAAAATTGGAAAACCAAAGTGCCTTGTGAGGATGGTAAAATTAGAGCAACATATCATGCTCAGAAGATTGAAGAAGAATGCCCACAAACATGGTGGAAGAAGATAACTGCTTCTATGGTATGTGATGTTCTTATTTTTGAGACTATCTCTATACCTAAAAACATAAAAGTTTCTATTATTATTAGCAACTGTGAATTTTTTTTTTTTTTTTTTTTTTTTGTCCCTTTGAATTATAGTTATGTATCTTGGATATCTTATGAATTTACCTTCTTATTCAATTTCTTTGGGTGTAATTTAGATGCCATGGATAGTATGCGGCAAATGGGGCTTGAATCCTTGTATGCTATTTAAGAAGACATAATATGGTTATGATGATGGTTGTTGTTTCTAGTCTTCTGCAAAATGGTGCATTTTGGTGTCTTAATGTAGTCACAACTGTTGGTTTGTTCACAAGGATCATCCCTTTGTTGTATTTCTATTTGCTGTGTAGGTTTATTATATATTTTTTAAAGGATAGGCGGACTTAGTCTATTGGCCGGAGTTGAGGTGACACTTTTGTGCTTGTATTTTTTGTGCTTACAAAGGGTTCCTCTGTCTGGTGCAATTCCCTTTAGGGCTCTGTGTACTCTAGTTTGTATTTAATAAAATTGATTGCTTCATCAAAAAAAAATTGTTCATATCATAACCAATGATTGGTTTAAAATATCAAGCATGTGTAATGTTAATTTTGCATGTGAATATTTTAACCCTGCCAATAATACTCATTGATTTACTTAACCAGTTTAGACAATTCCATTTTTTTTGTTATTGATAATTTTAGACAATTCTATGTTAGCTTGTGAGACTATACTACTTTGTATGGATGTCTTTTTTTTATTTATGCATAAATGACCGTTCAATAAATATGCCAGTTAAATTTTTTTTTTATCAAATGTTTACTAGGCTATGGTGGAATACCTTTAGCACTGGTAATTATAGATTGAGGCCCTTAGACCTTAGTGCCCACCTGCCTAGAGATTTCCATCTGCTTTCTTGAGGAGAAAAACAAGTGAGGATTCCAATGGATCCGACTTAGCCTTGGGCAGGCCAGATATGCATTTTGTCTTAACCTTTGTAAATGATGGGTTTCATTTGGGTTCAACTTCAATGGAACATGACTTTGTAAATTATGACTCCAAATTCAATTTCTTTCCACTATCAAAGAAAAAAAAGGACATTTTGATTGAACTTTGAAGAAATAGGCCTCAATCAAAAAATTACATTGAGATTGTTTACTCCTTTATTGTTTCCATCCAGTTTCTTTATCATTTGATGCCTTTTGTCACTCTCTTCTCCCCCTCTCTCTCTCTCTCTCTCTCTCTCAAAATTAAGAGGCTCATGTTGGATTATTAACATAGACTTTTCAATTACTCAAGTCTTTATTTTGTGTTAATTGATTTTTATTTTTCTAATGCAGTTAATTGTGATAGTTGGTGTTGGAGGCCCAAAATTTCCTCCACCTTGGATGGGAGGTTAGTCTAGTTTTCATTATTGGACAATAGGTTTTCGTATGTATATTTTATTGATCTGATTGGTCTACTTAAGATGCATATTTTATACTTACCTTATCAAGCATATGTACTCACTGTAGTCAGGAATAATCCTGCAACAGTTATTTTCCTAGTTCCAGTCATTCTCTTTTAATCAAATGGTTTCTTATTTTAGAAATTGATGTGTACCAAACACATAGAATCTTGAATTTTTTTAAAAAAATGTGTATCATTTTGATTTTTACAAGCTACACTACATTTGTTTGGCTGTGTACAAGATTGTTTGAGGCGAGAATCATGAATGATTCACACTGCAGCATTGCACCTTTCTAGTCTATGATAGTTTACTAGGTTAACTGACCATTTAAAAGTAGGACATGCTGTCCAAAAGTTAAAATGGCTTGACATTTTAATGTCTTTGGTTATGATCTCTGAAACGATATAGTTTGTTGATTGGATGAAGAGCTATTTTTCAATAATATAATCTAAAAGCACAGGTCTTTATTATTTTTTGTTCCTTTTCTGTTACTTAGGAATATTTGAATTATAGTGAGGATGGCTAGGCCACAACTTCATTATTGTTGGGATAGCAACTGTAGTTGCTGATATAACTACTTTATTCCTTAAGTTTTTGGAATTGATCTTTCTATTCTTTAGGACCTCTGTCCATGTTTTTTAGCCAATTTTCTAAAACTCAAACTAAACTTTTAAAGTAGTTCTGAGACACTATTGTCAATGGAATACAATGCAAGCATTAACGGAAAAGCTCCAATTTCAAGTCAGTCTTTTGCATGTAGAAAGGATATGTGGAAAATGACAATCAGCATTTAATAGTTTAACTTGCTTCTGAATTCTGCAAAAGGTTATGAGCTAAGCATCTCAAACTTCATGGCATACTGTGAACTGAAGATGGGTTCTCTAAATGAATGTGCTCAGGTATATAATATCCATAGACATTTGTCCATTTAAGAACTCACCTCAATTAAACTATCTGCTTGCACAACGTATTTGATGAGGAAAAGAACTATACCTTCTGTAATCCAATGTAAAAGTTCCAATTTACCTGCAGGCTGTAGCCAAGGATTTTGTAATAAACTTTATCTGTGATTCAGGTTGGCACTATATGTTGCTTAACTTCTCAAGCCACCAAAAATACATGGACTAAGGCTTTGTAATCAGACCCTTTGTCTCATAGAATGCTTTCTTTTCTACATATACTGTTGATTTTCAACAAAGCTCAAGTGCTACTCCAATTTTCTTTTAAAAGAAAGTAGGGGAAAGATGTTGGATGGAGAGATCTAATTGAGAAGTTGAGAACAATGAACAAGAAAAATGTGAGAAAGCTCCTAATCAACATGTTGAGCCCAAGAAAACTTGTGAAGATTCAACTCAATGGGTTCTCTTTCCATGAGTTCTCTTTGGGGTTTATTCTTAGTAGCTAGTTTTTTCAAATGCAGTAATTGGTGTGCCTACAGTATGCCACAGCAGCTCAATTTTTTATATCGTCTTCCATCTTAAGCTAGACGAATCTTCTGTTGGTTTAATTGGGAACTCAAGAAGTCCGTCAAGGGCACTTAATTAGCTCCAGAATTCTACAATCCTGATTCCATTCCATAAGTGACACATACACCTCTCTCTCTCTCTCTCTCTCTCTCTGTTTGTGTGTCTCTTTAATCTTTCGCAGTTTTTGCATCAAATTCAAGAGATAATTCAATGCAGGAGGCAAGGTTGAGTAGAGTTGCAAAACAGAGCCATACTAGATTCATCTTTGCACAGTGAGGTTGGAAAATACAAATAATTGAGTTTTTTCTCATGAACAATAAATGAATATGTTCATGTAAAATAAGATTGGAGGACAAAGATTTGTCTGAATTATATTTTCTGTGTATAGAACTTTTACATTGGTCTGAATATATTGATGCTGTTACAATTAACCTAGACAAAAATATTGACAGCCTAATCCCATAATTGCAGCTAGACAGAATAGTAACAGCTACCAAATCCCATAATTACAGCTGATTGAAAACCCCTTAATTGAGTTGATTGGGAATCCCTTAATTGAGCTGAATACTCCCCCTCAAGGTGGAGCGTGTTCATGAGTAACGCCCAGCTTGCTGATAAGACGATGAAAAGAATCCTTACCCAAAGGCTTGGTAAAAATGTCGGCAATTTGGTCATGGGATTGAATATGACAAGGTTGGACCAATTTGGATTGGATTTTCTGTGTATAGAACTTTTACATTGGTCTAAATATATAGATGCTGTTACAACGAACCTAGACAAAAAAAATTAACAGCTGCCAAATCCCATTATTACAGCTGATTGAAAACCCCTTAATTAAGCTGATTGGGAATCCATTAATTGTCTCTAATAGTTCAACACACCATTTATGTTGGGTTTGTAATTTGAATATTGTTGTTCACTTGTTTGTATCTAGGATATGTGATTCTGTAAATATCCTTAACAAACATGAAAATCTTGTGAGTTGGTATAGATTTTTATTATTGTTGTGGTACTAGGTATTATAGTCCCTGATAATGTTATGGGTACAAACCAATGGTTCTAATGAGTTTGCTTTTCAATGTTCCTATCTTCATTACATTTAAGTAAAGGTTGGATTGCTGAAATTTCTAATAGGTACTAGAACTTACGAATTTATTAATCGTTGCACGACATTTCCTTCTTGTCAAGTTGCTTTTTCTTTTTCCAAATCATAACATGGGAAAAAATGGGCTTTACCACTTCAGATTTTCTGATGAGTTAGTGACGAGCTAGTAAGCTATTATTCACCAAGTCCTGATGGGCTCAGAATTTGAATAATTTAAGCAACATCCTCATTGGCATTATATCTTTCTTCCTTTTTCTATGATTAATAGCCTGTTGATATTTCTTTCAAAATTATCTTGGAAATTTCTCTATCAGTATGCTGTTATTTCTCAATTCGTATTAATTTGTTGTAAATTTATTCCTCCAAGACATCTCACTCAAATCTTTCTTGTTCCTTTTTTTTTTTTTTTGGCAGGGGGGGCTACTGAATTTCTAGTTTGGTATGAAAAAATAAATAAAATGTACAAGATGGGATGTGCTCAATAGGAATTGGAAGCTCCAGTAAAATTGCAGTGGAGATGGTTTGGTGCTCAATTTGGAAAGCAAAGGTCCCTAATAAAGTTAAGATGTTTGCATGGAGAGCATGTCACAACATTCTTCCTGCATGTGCCAATCTAGTGAACAGAAGGGTTCTAACGCAGCCATGATGTCCAAGCTGCAAATTAAATGAGGATGACATGATGCATGTATTATGGAATTGTGAAGAGGCACAAAGAATTTGGTGCTGCAGAAAAGAGGTAATTAGAGCATGAATTCCTAGACTTTGTTAGAATATTTTGACCTGTATTGGAGGAGGGCTGTGACAACACTGGAGCAATTCCTGACTGTCCTGGATGATTTGGAAGGCAAGGAATAAGTGGGTCTTTGAGCAGTCTACAAAACAGCCAAGTGTCATAGCAGGTGAGGCTATAGAATTTTGGCAGGAATTTCAAGCAATCTGCAACTCAGGTAGACTAGTTCAACAACTCAAGCTGTAACAGGCCAACGTATTAATCTCACACTGCATTGGAATCCTCCCTGTAAACCAATGTACAAGGAATATTTTGATGGTGCAGTTTTTGAGGATTTACATAGAACAGGAGCGGGAGTCATACTCCGGAATGAACAAGGATTGCTCATTGCAGCAATGAGCCGAAAAGGAAGACCAGTTATGGAGAGCTTTGTGGCAGAACTTGAGGCTGCAGTCCAAACCAATCGGTTTGCTCGTGATGTTGGCATACAGAGGGGACAAGTTTAGTAGGGGATTATAGCAAAACTTCACGAACACGGAAACTACGAGTTTTGGTGAGCTAACATTGTGAAGGAAGCTAAATTTCATCTGCAACGTTAACATGTTCAGCAATGGGAAGTTAGTTTTACTAGATACTCATTTTGGCAAGATGTGCACATAATATTGAAGATTATGTTACTTGGATAGAAGAGGCCCCATTATTTTTGTTTGAACAGTTGAACAATGATGTACTGGGTTTGAATGTTTCAACATGCTACTTGTTTGGTTTTCTACAGGGGACCAATACATTTTTTTTGCCCCCAACTAGTTCATTCTTACAACCGAAGTGGGGGGCTTCAAGCTTACTACAACTAAATTTACAGAACCATGAACTATATATAGCTCATAATCCAATAACACGACATACACAATACATCTATCTTTTTTTTATTTATGCATAAATGACTGTTCAATAAATGCCAGTTAAAATTTTTTATCAATGTTCACTAGGCTATGGTGGCATAGCTTTAGCAGTAGTAATTATCATAGACTGAGGCCCTTAGACCATAGTGTTCATTGCCTATAGATTTCCTTCTGTTTTCTTGAGGAGAGAAACAAGTGATGCTTCCAATGGATACAAGTATACAACAATGTACCGACTTAGCCTTGAGAAGGCCAGGTATGCGTTTTGTTTTATTCTTTGTAAATGATGGGTTTCATTTGGGTTCAACTTCAATGGAGCATGACTTTGAAGAAATATGTCTGCATCAAAAAATTACACTCAGATTGTTTTCTTCTCTGTTGTTTCCATCCAGTTTCTTTAACATTTGATGCCTTTTGTCAGTCTCCTCTCCCTCTCTAAAAGACCGAATGGCTCTACACACTTCACAAACTTTAACTAAGAACACTGGTACTTGGGAGCTTTTCTCTCTTCCCTCTATTAAAAATCTTTAGATTTAAAACAAAAGAAAAACACAATGAGTATACACTATACAATATACATATATTATAAGAGAGCATTATAAAAGTCAATTATCATGACTTTTAAGTATAATTTGTGATGTGCCTTTATTTTAGACCCAATTTCTCTTTCCCTTGTGGGTGTGTTTGTTTTTCAAAAAAAAAAAAAAAAATCTCAAGGCATTGAAGCCACTTGTTTGCAAGCTCCTTAAAACAATCAAAAGAAAACAACGTTCAATTCTAGGGGTGATCATTTGTGTTCACATGTCGTGTTCACATGTCGTGTTAACTCATAAATATCCAACCCTATAAATCTACACAAACAAAACACGTTTATTAATTGAGTCACGATCCCTCAACCTTAACATGACCTGTTTATTAAACAAGTTGACACGATGCAATTCACATAACCCATTTAATAAACATGTATTAGGGTCGGTATGACTTGACATAACCCATTTAATAAATAGGTCATGTAGTAAAGTTTACATGTTTACCTAGCTAGTACAGATAACCTATTAACAATTCTCAAATTTTATAAAGTCAATATAGATAAAAGTTGAGACCTGATTGTGTGAGAAACTATGATTTTGCCAAGTGGCACCTCTTATGAATTTTCTCTACAATCATCAAACTCTCCCATTAATTGCCTAAGTTTAGACCACGACTCTCTCTCTCTTCTACATGTCTTTTAGTATAACAGCTGTTTCAAAATTTTTTTTTTTTTAAATAAGGGACTAATAACTAATGAGATCGAGATAGATAGTCTTTTAGCATTTTTGGTGCCTCAATTGCCCAAATCCATATCCTTTATTTACTATAATCATTATTATTTTATTTTATTCTATGGGAACCATTATTATTTTATGGTGATATAGTTACATACTCACATCTCATAAACAAAGTCTCCCTCCTCTATTAATATTTTTTTTTTGTAAGGCAAGTTTTTTCGTTGGTTATTTAAAAAAGTTTCTGCCTTTGTAATTGTGTAGATGCATTAATCACAGCTTGCCTCCAAAATGATGTTTTAGTTTTGCCTTTTTGTTTGCACATAATGTACCTTATCAACATTCTGCTATAATGATTAATGTAGTATTTCCTAAACCTTTGACTCCCCAACCTCTCTCTCATACTTTGCCTTCCCCTCTCGAACTTCAAATTTATGTCTCCATTCTCTTTCTTTCTCTAAAAAAAACCCCTTTGATAGTTAAATTTCTGAATCTATTGCTATTCTCAAATTTTTTTTCCATGCTCACAATTTTTTAAAACACTTGGCCAATAGAAGAAACCTATTGCTCTTGTAATCTTTTGTTGTAGCTAGTAGTGGCTGTCCATCGCACATTAAGTGGCCATGATATGTATGAGTTCAAGCTATCTTTTGCTACTTTCAAAAATTAAGTTCTTCACTTACAATCAGTAGGGTTAAGATTGTGAGATTCTTTGTTTTGCTATTTTCTTTTATAGGTTGTGTTATTCTATTTATCGATTTCCAAAAGATGCCACAAGTCTAGCACTGAGAAGTCAATAATTGTTTAATTTAGTGTAAAAGTTCATTGTCAATGTCCTTTTCGTAATCTTAGCATATGGCTTGATTAGATTGGTCTTTTCAAAATAAACAAAAACTAAGCCTACTATAAATCTTAAATTCGGATTATAAGGTTCAAGCAAGTATCGTCTTGGTTAGAGGGGATTTGGTCAATGGCAATTGAATTTGCAGAGAAAAACAACACAACTATTCAATCAGCATTCTTTAGACTCCAAGCTTCTTTCTCGAGTAAATCTCTTGATATTTCAATAAAGAAACACATATTGACTTTTTTCCTATAGTAAATTGAGTTTTGGTTAAACGGTTTTTTTTTTTTTTAGTTTTGGTTTAATGGTGACGGTATAATGATCTATATGTTGTGTGCTTTCTTTTCTATGAATTTCAATAACGTATGGATAGAGGATTTTAACGTTTGGTTCATTAAGGTTTGTTTGTTTGTTGTTTTTTTTTTTTTTTTTCAGCTTTATTTCATCATTTTGTAACTTGAAATGTGTGCAATTTATAATAGTTACTTCTTATGATAAACTCATTACTAACAAAGTTTTATGACAATTATACTATGATATATGTATAACATTTTCCAAAACTATCTTACATAAAACATTACAGTATTATCCGTGCATAGTACAAACAACTTACTAGTGTATATAAATATATAACTAGATACCAAAACAGTCATCAATAATTAAAATATAATTAAAAATAATGGATAAATTGGCAAAATTGACCTTCAATTAAATAGGTTTTGTAGGGTCAGTTTTTGTAGCCCAAGCCCAAAAGATTCGAATGGTGAGCCCAACAAACCCGGAACAATGAATTTGTAGAGAGTGGGTGAAAGGGTTGGGCTAGTTGTGAATTGAACAATAGTTAGTAGTGGCCTTTAAGAACAAAGTAACATGAGATGGTGCTTGAAAAACTAAATGAATGGACGTCCGAAGAGGCGTTTTATTGAATGAGAAATCATTACAACACTCAGAGCTACAGTAAAGTTATTCTTTCTCTCCTTCACCTCCCTTCTCTTTTTCTTTTTCATCAGGGGCCCTTCTTCTTTATATAGCCTCCTCCCTCATCATCCCAGTCGTCCACTTGTCCTTCATTTGCGTACATACTTGAGTTTAGGTCACATCAAGCATCTTCTCTAGCTTTTTGGGAGTGGCGGTAGCTAAGGTTGCACTATTCAGGGGTCTTCTCCACATAAATGCGACCAGAAAAGTTGCTGCAGTGCATTAAATACGGTGGTAGTAGCTTTTCCTTGAGATATTTCTTCGTCCTTATCATCCCCAGGTATGCCCAGAGCTTATCTTTGTCATTGGGATTGCCAGGAAGGTCATTCGGACCTTCCATACGTTTGTTTGATCAAGACTATTCGTATCCGAGGAGTAAAACCTCTTCGGACATAGGGTGACCTCTTCGGATGGTACTCTTCCTCCATTTCTGGGTTTGTTGCCTCCAGATGAACTCTACCCCAACTCGTTATTCCTCTTTGGACATACAGTAATCTTCAAAACAGGGCCCCAGGCCCAATAGGTAGGTTTGGGCTTTTACCCCCCCCCCCCCCCCACAGGTTTGATGTGTCAAACCCAACTTAATATCTTTAATTTGAATATAAGGTGAACTCGTTTACACGTATTGAATGTAAAAAAAAAAAAAAAAAGATGCTAATCAAAAGCAGAGAACTTGGTCAAAGTCTACAAAACAAGCAAGAAAATGAAACATGGAACTTCCTATCTGACATGACCAATTATGCTAGAGGCCAGGCAGAAAAAATTGGCTCAAAGGTGAGCATATTCATCAAAATTCAGAACCAACTACTTTATTTGAATTGGACCATACCAATAGCCATTCATATCCAAGATTGTTAAAATTTTGAATTGAACTATTCTACTTTCTCAAAACAATTAGGATCAAATTAGAATGGTATAAAATTTAGAATTGCTTGTAGGATGGTTTGGGATCGATAAAATCACAAGATCCTACGATCCCAAACCGATCCTTTCTTCTAAAAGATTGAGTTTAAAGTCTAAACTGAAAATTCATTGACTTATATTTTGCAAAGCATCTACCGAGCCTCCTAGCTAATCAAAATGTTCAATTTTTCTCATAGCAAGCTAATAGATTTTGGGACAAAGTTTAGTTATAAAATTGGTTGTAACCTTAGGCTACAACCTTATTCAATATCTTTTTATTTGAGATTCATTTTGACAAATCTAACATTGAATTACATTTTCTTCTTATATTTTTCATGTTTGCAAAATTCATAGAAAATTAAAAATCAAAAGTTATGTCATCAATAAATTATTTAAATTACAAGTTTTTGTAGTTTAAAATTATGCATGATATATAAGCTTATAGATCATATAGTAAATAATATCCGATTAACACAAATTTTGACATGTGTATTAGCGTAAATAACATGCAATTCAACGGTTAGATTTTCAAAATGACAAAGTTTAGCTACAAAATTAGTTGTAGCCTAAAGTTACAACCTTACTCAATATCTTTTTATTGGAAGTGAATTTTGACAAATCCACTATTGGATTACATTTTTTTCTTATATTTTCCATACTTGCAAAATTTCTAGAAAATTAAAAATCAATAGCTATGTCATCAATAAATTGTTAAGATTGCAAGTTTTTGTAGTTTAAAATTATCCATAAAATATAAGCTTATAGATATATAGTAAATAATATCTTATTGGCACATAATTTGACGTGTATTAAAAACATAAAGAACATGCAATTCAACAGTTAGATTTTCAAAATATATAATAATGTTAATTTTATTAAAGGGAATTATAGCCTTAGGCTACAACCAATTTTGTAGCTAAATTTTGTCATTTTAAAAATAAATAATTATGTTTATTTTATTGAGTAATGTTATAGGCTTAGGCTACAACCAGATTTATAGTTAAACTTTGCCTCTCTTCTTCTTTTCTTTTTTTTTTTTTCTTTTTTTGTAGCATATAGATTTCGGCATCATCATCAGAGAAAGGAGCTCACTTTTTCGTTTCACCCTGGATTGCTTTTAGTCAACACAGCTTGAATAGGTATTGGGAAATTTGGCAATACTAACACCCCCTTGTTTTTCACTTTTTATGTCACTGCATTACAGCACTGAAGCTTTGCTTTGTTCAAAGGAGAACGGTAACTAAAGTGAAAGAATAGGAGGGCATACAGTTTGTTTTTTTATATATTATTTGCTGTCCTAGACATTTTTGTTTGGCTCAAGAATTTTATTGGGTAGCTGCTAATAGGCACTAAAATAGCGATTAAGACTTTATTTGCCAATGGGGGTAATGCTGAAAAAATGAGCGGTTATTTTTGCTATGGAGATTGGTGTTGATCCTGTGGAGTTTGAAGGCGATTCGGATGTTAAAAGTCATGAAATTAAGAAAACTATCACTATGTTCTACTCCATATGGCAACGTAATCATTAGTAAAACTCAAGTCTTTGTACAAGGTTTTACCACTCTCGTTTGTATAATGTACAATGCAAAGGACACACATGCTTTAGCAGGAAGAGCTAAGGAAGGTAATGATCAGCTTGTCTGGAAGAAAAAGTTCTCTCCAGATCTTTCTTTCTGTATCTAATCTTGTTGTCTTGATAAAATTCGAACAAAATTTGGCTTCAAACATATTTGGTATCTTGGGCACCAACCATCAATAAAAAGATGACATTAATCCATATCATCATGTGCATTGCACATGATTTACTTAACTCAACCAACCAAATGAGTCTTGTATATTGCACATGACAAAAAGCATCATATTCCTAATTGGAGCCAAACTTTTTCCATATACTTCAACTTGCCTTTCTTCTCCAAAAATATTAAAATAATAAAATCCCCAATGCACAAATGGACTTTATTTTTTTTATATAAAGCAATTCTTAAATGAATTTTGTTATAATTACACTAATAAACTAAAACTTTTTTTTTCATGAATAATTTCTTAATTCTAATGATTTATTCAACATACAGTCTCTATTATTGTCCTTTTTTTATTATTCTTAACAAAAAGTAAGAACTTATGATTTTCAATTTGATCCAACAATACAATTCTTGAACCCTTCCATTGATCTTACGTAAGATCCCGTTTTAACAACCTAGGCCATACCAATGGATATGACCAACGGAGTTGAATATACCAGGAATGCAACTAACCCAACTACACCAGTGAAACCCAAGGGTTTTTAAGAAAACCTATAAACTAGATGGCTGAACTGGATTGAACCAACATCACCTTATATTTTGAAGGTCCAAAAGCAACACCAATGAACTACATGAGACACTATATTATCTCTTGTTAAAAAAAACCCGTGGATGAACAATCAACTAATTAAACAAGTCATACAAGAACCTGGCCCTTGTCTGGGACAAGCTCCAGTATGATTTTTATTCTTCAAACAGCTAGAGAGAATGGGCAATCAAAGATCATCAGCTCATGTTTGAATAAAGGATCTGCATGTTTCCACACACTTACTAACAATATTAATCATACAAACTGTACATGTAGCATTCATAAAAGCAAGAATACAGCTTTTGCATATTGTTTCTTCCATCAGAATGTTTAGCTTAAATAATTTTTGAAAAAATAAACAGCAAATAACCAGTGCTTAACATTGCCTCCAACATAAATGAGACAAACCTAATGGTCACCATAACTGAGACAAACCTAAATGCTACAATCAGGAGCATATTACAGCCACAATATCTTGTTCTCATAGTCAATACCACCTCAACATTACATCATACATAACTCAGATTTCTTTTTTTGGAGGTTGGGAGGGGGAAAGGCAGGGGAGGGGGAGGGGTGGGGAGGGGAGGGCAAGGGGGATTTGGGGATATAGAGAGGCAGTGCTTACCTATGGTTTACGAGGCAGCAGTGGCGAACTACTGCGGCTGCTGTTGCTACTGCTTCTTCCTTTAATGGGCCTACACATAAGCAAGCTTGCATCAGAACAAACCAAAATATAAATGAAAGCATGAAACATTTAAAGTTGCAAACACAAGTACTAAAACTATATATATATATATATAAATATAAATATAGATCTAACTTTCTATTCAATCATGGGATCCAGGCAGTCTTGGGGGGGACCACCATGGCTCCTCTCTTCTCGAGAATCCATACATCCCTTATCAGTATATGGACAGCTATCTCTCGAGCACTGGTTTAGGTTCAGCCTCAATGGGAAAATAAAACGGAGCACCTAACAACATATCTTCACAGACCAAGAACTACAATATATATATATATATATCAAGAAGGAACCTAATATGATATGTATTAAAGGAATCAAGTTTACACTTCAGGCAAAGTCAATAGAGGAGAGAACCTACTTAGAAAATTGTTAGTCTATTAACTAACTAGAGGTTTGGCATGAACCATGTGTGAGTACCATGACTCACAGTTTCTTTATTAAATTTATTTGAGTTGCTAATTCCCTTCTCCACAAACTTTGGTCCTAACAAGATCCCACTACCAAGAAAATCTTGGAAAGTGGGAGATATAAATAACTTGAAATAATAAAAATCCAAATCCAAATTATTGTCTATACAACTACATCCTCAAAAGTTGAGATGAAACAGACTTCTACTATCTTCCATTAATTTGGGAATAATGGAAAAGGGAAAACATTTTCACACCAAGAAGAGAAACTACAAATGTGCAGAGATTTATGATTTTTATTTTGGATAAATAATACACATAGCTTTGCCAATAAGGTGAGACCAAGGGAATCAATACCCTATGATATATCCACAAAATTCCAAACAGTCTAGTGAAGCACTCTGGAATCATGCAAGTTATGCAGTCCACAAGAAATGGTAGAACAGACATTATGATTTAGCAGTGAAGGTTACGTAATGAAAATGCCAGTTAAGTCGACTCAAACCAAGATGATGACAACATAACACTGCAGTAGCAGTAAACCATGAATTAACCAACCTGAAGTTTCCCAAGTTGTAGCCTGTTCATGTTATTATCATAATCATCAGTGCTTATTTATTGAACTACAAAGTACAAACCAAAATCTAAAGCCAGCCTGATTGCCTAAAATATCCTCTAATCCATTTTTGAAAATCAAATGCCAACTCAACTGAAATCTCCTGATGGAAAGCAACAGCTTGCTCCCTCGTGTGTATTTTATAGAATTTAAAACTACCTCTTCAGTAGTAGGAAATTTTCATTGAGCTCCTTTTCTCCAGTGATATCCATTTCTTTGAATTCTATAAATTTCCCAACTTAATGTTATATAACTGAAAAAACTCCCACTAAAATATTTTTCCCAAGTGCAACCGCCAAAATATTTTACCTTCTTCATATCACATTGAGAGTTCCATTTGGAAATCAAAATTCTCAAGGGAACAAGCATTTAATAGTTTGGAGTTTAACTTCCACCATCAAGACAATACATGCGTAGGTACTTTCCAATAGTTCTGGAGTATAAATATTGATATGAACTTAAAACTAGATGTTACTGAAAATGATAATTTGATCTGGGGGTGGGAGACACAACAAAGACATTTTCATCTGGACTCATCACATGAAAATTGAAGGAATGTCATCTTGCAAGCACATATAACTTGCGCATAAGAATGAAATTCATCATGTTGAAATCCCATGTTTGGATAAAGAGAGATGGGGGGAGAGGATAGGAGAGGAGAGCAGCCAAATATATAAAATTATGTTATGACCACCCATGAACCCCATATCCTCTTCTCTCCCCATAAAAGTGAGTAGTAAATTTATTTTTCTTCATTGCAAAGTTACACAAATGCCTGGTGAGTTTTGAATCTATGATCTCACCCTCCATCCCAAGGGCAGAGGAAGAGCCATCCGAGCTAAAACCCCATTAGAAGAGAAATAAAATGTATTTAGATGAATAAAAGTGAAACCATTCACAGATAGAAATTACCTTCTCGGGCTACGACTCCTTGATCTCCGAGGTAACTGTTATAATTAGAAAGAATAAGCAATGTAAGGTATCTAGTAGGAGGAATTCTCTTTTAAAACCCAAAAAAAAAAAAAAGTCACTAACCTTGCGTGGACTAGGTGATCCAGAGTAGGATGATGACCGCCCACGTCTTCCAACTGGTGCTCGACCTCTATTGTAAACACCACCCCCACAGAGAAAGGCATGCTTGAGTTAAAAAGTATTACAAACTAACAACAAATCGAATTAACAAAGGGAAATAGCATTTTTGCAAAACTCAACAACATATTGAGCCTATTACAAATTTGAAGAAAAAGAGGGGGTGGAATGAAATTGAAGCCAACATAATATTGCAACTCGAGTTCAGAACCTACATAGTCTTTATGGAAGATGCAAAAATCAAGGTGATATCATGAGAACAATGGGCATGATAGAACTTATAAACAACACTAAATTAAGACAGGTGGTCCGGTGGAGCTGTAGAGTCTTGCCCTTGGATATACCAGTATTGTCAAACAAGATAATGAACATTTCATGGCTATGTTAAAACCTATACACATCCAATACCTTCTATCTGTCACCCAAGCCACACAAAGGGCTTAAAGAAATTACTTCAACCCACAATGAACAGCAATGTTGACAAGGCACTCGCAACCCATATTGAACTGCATTCCATATAGCAATACTACAATTTCTACCAAAATGTCCCCTGCTGCAACCCACAAGTACACCACCCATCTAGGTATCAACCACATGCACATCCCCACTACTTCTCATGTACGCATACAAAGAAATTTGCTGGCATACACTCAAATGAAGCAATTCTACAAGTAACAACAGAGCTCTGCAACTTTGAGACCCATATTAAAAAAAATTCATAAACCTTATTCCCATCCTACTGAAATAAATCCGACGTATATATAAAGCAAATAAAAGAGAGCTGACACAATTCAGACAACTAGAAAACCAGATCAATCATGCTTAGGATTAGAAACAATTTAGAAAAGTTACCTCCGTGGAGAAGCTGATCGTGAACGTGAGCGAGCAGTTCTACGAATAGGAGGAGTACGCCTACGACCAATAGGAGACCTTCTAAGAGGACTACGAGCTCGTCTTGGAGGTGAACTGAACAAAAACAAAGGTCATATTCAAGTTGCAAGAAGATAAACATATAAACAGATGTATCTAAGAATGTGTGTATCACAAAATTAGTATATGAATAACTCCCTAGAGTTTTGAAGGTCCCCAGAAAAGCCAAAGGAAAATATAGCAGATAATCAAAAGTAATGTCTCATACAATGCTTCCCATAGCTTATAATATAAATTAAAACCCAAACCTTAAAAATCAAATTAGAAGAGCTATATAAAAGCATGAAGACAAATAAATATTAATTGTCAAAAAGATCTCTAACAAAAAGGGAAAGATGCAAATTATGTCAAGTAAAGGTTGAGTGTATGCGTCAAACATGGGGACAGACAAGCATCCACAAGGCAATTGTTACTAGGGAAGTAACCTAAACATAAAAAACTAATTATTTATTTCAAGGCTAGTATTAACTATCTTAATAAGATTTGTTTAGATTTCATCTCAAAAATAATAAGATTTCTTTTTTACAAAAATGCAAAAGAATATGTACAAAGAAATAGAGACTCAATAAACATAGGAATCGAATATCTATTCGTGAGTCCCCAAGCACGTGCCCAATCAAACAAGGTGCCAAAAAAATAAGCTAAGAGCCGGTCCCTTGTCTTCTCCAATCCTCAAACGTACGTCTATTCCTCTCTCGCCAAATAATCCACACCAAACACAGCAGAATCAAATTACAAGGTCCCAACCAATGCTTTCCCCATCCAATTCCACCACCCAAACAAAGATCTATCACTCTCTTTTGTAGGACACGAGATTCCAAGAGATCAAAAAACAAAGGACCACAATTGATAAGCTTCTGTACAATGAATCAGAAGGTGATCCACCCCCTCCCCACTACACTGGCATGAGATTTTTTTTAATTACAAAATATATATCTAAACTGTAAGTTCATATTATTTTTGCCCAATTACTAAGTTAAGTAAAATATATTCTAGAAGAAATCAAGGGACTGAGTGACATCTCCTTCACACATTTAACAATGTGTGGAAGTTAAGGTTATGGACACAATCCCTACCCCCCCCCCCCCCCCCTCTCTCTCTCTCTCTCTCTCTCTCTCTCTCTCTCTCCCCCCCCCCTCTTTTTTCATTATTTTTTTGATAAGTAAATGAATATTTTATTGAAGCGAAGATTACTTCATGTACATGGGAATGAACATAAAAGGAGTCTAAAGAATTACAAAACTCCCTTTTTATTATTGGTAAGTTATGCACCCAAAGGGTTTTGAATCCACAACCTTAGCACCTCCAATAATGAGAAACCACCAAGGTGATATATAGATTAGACTACAGCAATGAATACTCAGATCATGATTAGCCTAACAATGTAATCAATGACATTGTCTACATGGGCAGTACAGAATGTGCTCACAGCCACTAAAATACTATGAATAGTTCTATCAATTCCAGGAACACCATAATTTCATTCAGTGTTACACCTCTTCATGGGTTACCATCACTCAAAACAAAGCATTTAAATATAATTTAGAGGCATAATTACCGGCGCCTAGGAGGAAGTGGAGAACGTCTGCGAACAGGACTGCCACGCATCCTTCTGAAGGAGGCCATATGGTAATCAGTAGAATGCTATCAAAATCAGAAAAGACATCAAACCAGAAAAGTAGTTATTTGTAGTGAACCTTGCAGGGGATCTATTGCGTCTTGGTGAAGTTGAGGAACGACCGCGGCCAGGAGATGTTGGCCTCCTCCTCGGAGGTGTATCACCACGGCGATAAGGAGAATCCAATCTACGACGAACAGGAGAATCTGGACGACGACGTGGAGGAGAATCTGGTGGTCGTCTAGGAGATCCGCCCCTTCGAGTAATAGGGGATCTCCTTCGAGGTGAGGTAGCAGGCTTCCGACGGGGAGAAACTAATGTCATTAAAAATAAAACTCTATTAGAAAACACAGCACAAAATGTATAATGTACCACTCAATGAAACAAGTGTAAGGGATATACGTTCTCTTTGTCGCTTTGGTCCATCCTTCTCACCATCAGCATTAACATTATCAGTTTTGGGTACATCTCTTTTTGGTGCACTGGCAATGGCTTTTAGGGGAGGCGACAGCTTCTGTCTTGGAGGTAACGTGAACCTCGCTTGAACCACATTACCATCAATTTGTGCCTGCATGAAGAAAATAAGAAACATTGATTTCCCAACATGATTTGTTTTCATCATAGCACATAATTCCACTCCAACACTACATTCTATTTTATGGTTTTACAAACCCACCCCTCCCCCCCACCAAAAAGAAAAAAACCTACACCATCCATGAATAGTTGTGCTTTTTCAGCATCCACTCTTGTCTTGAATTCCACATATCCATATCCTCTTGGAATATTGACCTGCAAACATGAAACAAGCTTCAAATCCCTATACCTGGCCAGATGAGCCCAAGACCATGATATGACATCTATAATGAACTTACAGCGCGATCCATTGCTAGCTCCACATTTACAACTTCACCATAGTTACCTACAAAGTACAATTCACAGGCAAGAATATTAAGAAGCACTAATTAGAAATTCAACACATGGAAACCTTAGCTTATAAAATACCTTACAGCCAATAAGTAACAAGTTCCTTATTCAATAATTACTTATTCATGTGAAGCTCTTTACTTTACATTTTCAATGACCAAATATCAGTTGGTCAATTATTTAAATATTTCCTTCACTTATTCTATATTTTTGACAACATTGGACCAGTAACCTGCTTGCACATTGAAGTGATGACGGAAGCACTTGTTAAACATATCAAGAAGGGTTTAAGATATTCAGGTTAGTGATGCAACAGCTTGTTTTTAAGACTTTACCCAGAAAATCATACTTAACAGGGTTCTTCATAATTTTTTGTCAGTTTAATTATTAGCTAAGAATCAACCAAAAATTACAGAACGCTCTAGAATTTTTTATTAGTTTTATTACCATATGATTTCATCACAATACTTTCCTAGATTTATGTCAATCAGGAGCTAGCTACTCAGGACAATGCTCAGCCATGAAGCAACTTAATATTGAAGAGAAACAGCTGTTTCTAGATTGCAGCTGATGCATTTAAAATAACTTATTAGCTATCCCAGGAGTTTTTGATAGAACTCTGAGAATAGCCATGGGAAGAAATCTTGGCCATAGAAGTATGTAACTTCCAACCTATTGGTAATGACAAATGAATTTGAAAGATGAGTTTGTTTTTGAAATTTTTGAACATAGAATCCCCTTTCCGTCCCCTTCTGACTCTCTTCCTATCTGGATTCTAATCTTCCATCTACTCTCTTCTTTATTGATAAAGTAGGGAACTTTTTTTTAAGAAGAGCCCTTTGAACTTGCCACTAGCCAGTAAAACCTACGGGCAGCTATCATAGTTGACAAACTTGCTCTAAAACTACCATTTTGCAACTAGCTAGTCATTTTGATCATCTAGATGTATGGCTTCATAGAACCCACTAAGCAATCCATATTTTCATCCTTCTTAAGAAAAAGTTCTTTGATAGCAACTCCAAGAATTATCAAAACCTGTACTCAAGTGAGTTCAATGACACATTTATCAAAAAAAATTAAGATGCTATCCACTTCCATGACAGCATACTAGTGACTGGACATATAAAGTTAAAATTAATAGGGAAAAAAAGGAGAATTTTATGCCTTCATAGTCATATGAAAGCTTAGCACAACAGCAACCAATTACAACGCCTTTAACGTCAAGTTAAACTACCAGAAGCATAGATTTTTAGAATTCCAAATCAGAAAATGACTAGTGTTGTAAAAAAAAAACAAAAAAAAGTGATGTTTGCAGACATTATTTTTCCATGCGGACTCTATTTATAATTCTATAAACTTCATAGCTTTAGATATGTGAATTTTGCAGCTAAAACTGAAAGGTGTTAGTCATCATCAAAAAAGTAATAAACTTACTGAATATTTCTTTTAAATGGCCTTCATTCACATTCCTGCTTAGTTTCTCAATGTGAAGAACAAGCGACTCTCGAATAGGAGAAGCTTTCCTGAAATTAAAAATTAAAAATTAACAGAAACACAAAACACACTAGTATTTACTAAGAACTGAGACTAACACATGCAATAACTATAGATAAACTTAGGTACAATTCCTTAAGTGCAATTTATTAGGTTACTTAAATTCAAACACATAACTGCATTGAATTTAATTCTCCTTGGGGAAGTTAACCATATTTATTTTGTATTGGTCAATGCAGATATTTGTTTGAATTTAATTGGGGAACCTAATGTATTGCACCTAAGGAACTGTATCCAAGTTTTGCTTATAACTATATATACAAACATGACTGAGGGAGCTTCCTTTCACCCAACCTTATCCTAACCCTACCCAAAACAGATAGGCCAAATCTTCATGTTAAAATTGTGATTTTGACCAACACACAGAACTCTGAATGAACTTTGCACATTACAAAACTCAAAACCCTTCAAACCCTGAACAGCCCCCCAAGACCTCAATGAACGTCATATTCTTACAAGGGCAGGTCCATTACAAAATGTTTGCTATATTCCAGAATATTAACAATATCACTCTAACCAGCACACGTAAAACTTCTAGGTCAAACAGCACCAGATGAAAATGAAGTATGCTAAATTTGAAAATCTAATATGCAAAGGATTTCAAAGGGACACACATAGGGAAGGAAACAAAAAACTGGGAAAAAAAACATCAGACACATGGGCATAAGATACTAAAGAATATTAACTTGGCATGCATATCCCTGGGTAAAAAAAAATGAATGTATAAAATGATGATCAGAAGATTTGTTTAATATTTTAACATAAAAATATTTATCTTTCCATAGCTGGAATATGCTCTGCATTGAAGTTCCGGTATTACTAGATACCATCATATATATGAAGATACAGTCGCTCACAGATAAAAACATCTTGAACCTCATCAATATATTATGCCAACTCCAGCTTCATTTACTTAAACCTTTTATTATGCAGAATAACTCCCTCACAAGTATGCCCAAAAAATAAATGAATCACCAAAAAAAAAAAGTAAGAAATTTTTCTTCCTACAGCACGAGTATGTTGAAAATTTTCTTCCTACAGAAAGGGTATGCTTTGACTTGAGACTCCTAATTGTACTAAGTTTCATCATATAAACATATACATGTTTGCACTCTCTAATGAAAACATCTTGTCCTTTATCAACAGATTATGCTAGATTTCAAATTCATCCCCTTGATATCTTCAATATAAATCAACTCTTTAAGGTAACAGCCAAAGCATTAAAAAAGTGAAATGAAAAATTAGTTGACAAGTTCCAATCAAAAGACATACATTCAACCAAATTCGATTTTTAAAATAAGTTTAATAAAAATAAAAAGTTCAAAGTAATTTTCACCTTGGGGGTGGAGAAGTTCTTTTAGATTGTGAAGGTGGAGTGCGACCTCTCCTAGCTACTTCAGCAGGACTGTGAAGATGAAAACGCAAGAACAAAGTAACATTAAAATAACAAAACAAAAACATAGAAATGTGTTTTCCTTACAACTAAAATAAACAAAAGTTCATAAAAATCAATGTGTTGGAAAAACTATCTGCATTGCTTCATAAAATTGCGGGCAAAACCCCCGTAACTAGAGACCCAAACTCTCCTTTTACAGCAATCAACCGCTCAACTACTTTGTAATTTTAGTTCTTGCCGCTAACCCCAAACATGGTTCCCACCTTTACTATACATTGTGACATTCAACTTATGCTGTCTGGTTTCAAAAACTCAAATATTCATATCATAACTTAAAAATCCAACTTTCAAATGTGTCTTCATACAATTCCTCAGCAAACAAATGGAGCGAATGTCCATTTTTAATGATAATCACGCACCAAGTGGGTCTTAAACCAACGACCTTACTCTCCATCTACAATGGCAAAATATTAATTCTACAAACCAAACAAATTATCAACTTTTTTTTACTTTGATGCCTACAAAACCTATCAATAGCCATTAAAAATAACAAATTTAAAATTCCTTCATATTAGACCACGTTTGTATCAGGGACGGACCCAGGCAGAGGCCTAAGGGGGCCCGGGCCCCCCCTGGGCCCAATAAAAAAAAATTTAGTAGCTAAAATTTCCAAAAAAAAAAAAGACTTGGGCCCCCCTTATCCAAATGACTTAGGCCCCCCCTATCCAAACCCGCCAGCCCAGTCAAGACTCAAGAGCCCGTTTTGGATAAGAAGCTCTTAATTCTTAGTGATAGTCTCTGTTTGAACTTTTTTACTCTTTGTTTGGTGACTCTGTGTTGGTAGTTATAAGTTTGCTGTAAGTTGCTTAAGCCTTTGGGCATAGGAGACTTGTGACAGATGGCTGTCTGTTGTGTTTCTTGCCAATCAAAGCACAAAAGTTTGGTTGGTTGTGCTTTTAAACCAAACAGGTCTGTGCTAGCACTTGCCACCTTCTATTAGTCATGTTTTTCTTTTTTTATTTAATAATGTATGGTAAATTGGTAGGATATATCTATATATATATATATATATATATGTATTTATTTTTTTGAGAAAAAAAAGGGCGTGAGATAAAGTTGCAATTAGTATAGTTAAACAAGGCTCTTAAATTCAAGGCTCTTAAAAAAGACTTGAAGTGTTGGAATAAACATGTTTTTGGGGATGTGCACTTTAGAAAAAAATGTTTGTTGTCTGAGCTGTTGGATCTTGATATGAGAGAAGGGATGCAAATGCTGACTACGGCAGATAAAGCAAGAAAATTAGAGATTAAGGCAGAGATCGAGTCTTTAGCTTCTTTGGAGGAGATTACTTGGAGGCAGAAATCAAGGGCTTTGTTCTTAAAAGAGGGGGATAATAACACTAGGTTTTTCCACAGGCTTGCTAATTCACACAGGCGAGCTAATACCATGAGGGAAGTGGAGGTTGATGGCATCAAGTATGAAGCGGAATCAGATATTCAGAATCAGGTGGTGGGGTTTTATAAGAGCCTTTATCAGGAACCTGAGGATTGGAGGCCCACTGTTGATGGATTAGATTTTGCTAGTTTGGATGAGTCTGATAGGCTTTCTCTTGAAAGGGATTTTGATAGGGAGGAGATCATTGTGGCTCTTCGAGAGGCTGAGGGTGATAAGGCTCCAGGTCCTGATGGCTTTACCATTGCTTTCTTCCAAAAGTGTTGGTGTGTGATTGAAGAGGATGTTATGGCTTTTTTTGCAGACTTTCATAGCCAATGCCTCTTTGAGAAATCTTTGAATGCCACTTTTCTGTGTTTGATACCTAAGAAGATTAATGCTGTCAATATTAAAGATTTTCGGCCCATTAGCCTTGTGGGAAGTTTGTACAAACTTTTGTCAAAAGTATTAGCCTATAGGCTTCGAAGAGTATTGGACAAACTTATATCCAACTCCCAAAATGCCTTTGTTGGGGGAAGACAGATTCTTGACTCTGTTCTCATAGCAAATGAATGTTTGGATAGTAGATTGAAGAGTGGTGTTCCGGGTGTGATTATTAAGTTGGATATAGAGAAGGCTTATGATCATGTAAATTGGAATGCTTTATTTTACCTTATGGAGAGGATGGGTTTTGGGGAGAAGTGGGGAAGGTGGATGAAGGCCTGTATCACTACAGTTCGTTTCTCAGTGCTTATTAATGGGTCCCCGGCTGGCTTTTTTGGTAGTTCGCGTGGTCTTCGTCAAGGAGATCCATTATCTCCACTTTTGTTCTTGTTGGTGATGGAGGTGCTGAGTAGGTTATTGAGGAGGACAGAAGAGGGTGACTTTCTTAGGGGGTTCCAGGCAAGCCCCAATAGGCGAGGAGGTTTGCATATTTCTCATCTTCTGTTTGCTGATGATACTATACTTTTCTGTGATGCATCTAGGGAACAATTATTATATATACGGATGGTGTTGATTTTTTTTGAAGCTATTACAGGCTTAAAAGTAAATGTTGGCAAGAGTGAAATTGTGCCAGTTGGTGAGGTTGGGAATGTGGATGCTTTGGCTCGTATTCTATGTTGTAAGGTTAGTTGTTTGCCTATGTCTTATTTGGGAATGCCTCTTGGGGCTCATTTTAAGGATGCTTCGATTTGGAATCCTATTTTAGAAAGGGTGGAGAAAAAGCTCTCTGGTTGGAAGAGTACTTTGTCGAGTCTCCCAACTTATTATCTATCGTTGTTTACTATTCCGCAACACATAGCAGATAGACTAGAGAGGATTCAGAGGAATTTCCTTTGGGGGAGTTCTAATGAAGTTTTCAGATATCCGCTGGTTGCTTGGGATAAGGTTGTTTGGCCGGTGGAGATAGGGGGTTTGGGGATTCGGAAGATTGGGCTTTTTAATCAAGCTCTTCTTGGGAAGTGGCTTTGGCGGTATGGGAAGGAAGCTACCCATTTATGGCGTCAGGTAATAGCCACCAAATATGGAGAGGGTAGTGGAGGTTGGTGCACTAGAGTTGTGAGAGGGACTCATGGTTGTGGGTTATGGAAGAATATTAGGAAAGGTGCAGACAAATTTTTCGATCATGTGGTGTATGCAGCGGGAGAGGGCAATCGTATTCGGTTTTGGCATGACCCTTGGAGTGGTCCTATTCCTTTGAAAGAATTATACCCGGATTTGTTTGCATGTGCCGTGGTTCAGGAAGCTCTGATTTCTGACATGGTTATTTCTGCACCTGACGGGGGTGGTAGGAGTTGGAACTTCATTTTCCGTCGCTATTTTAATGAATGGGAATTGCAGAGATTTTATTTTTTCTATGAGCATGTCTCAGCCAGGATTCCTAGTGGGGAGGGTGAGGATATGTTGATTTGGCAGTTGAATCGCAATGGTGTTTTTGATGTGCGATCCTTTTATATTGCTCTATTGAAAGCCCCTTCTATTTCTTTCCCTTGGCAGAGCATTTGGTGTGTAAAGGTTCCTAAAAGGGTATCTTTCTTTTTATGGACGGCTGCTAGGGGTGGGATTCTTACAATAGATAACCTTGTTAAGAAGGACTTGCCCCTTGTTAATTGGTGTTGTCTATGTAGGTGTGATGAGGAAACTGTGGATCACCTTTTGCTTCACTGTACGTTTGCATCTGCTTTGTGGAGTGAGGTCCTTATTATGTTTGGGGTTCAGTGGGTGATGCCGGATACTATTGTTTCTCTTCTTTTTGCTTGGAGGAATTGGTTGGGAGCTTACTCTTCAAAGGTTTGGAATATGGTACCAGCATGCCTTATGTGGTTAGTATGGAAGGAACGCAATGCCCGAACTTTTGAGGACATTGAGAGACCTATAGATATGTTGAAGAACTTGCTTGCTAGGACTTTGTTTGAGTGGTCCCGTATTTGGGGTCTTACGCAAAGTAGTTCCTTGTCTGATTTTCTTATTTCTTTTAGACTTTCCTTATAATTTGATTGTATTTTTTCAAGGGCAGTGAGTTTACTATCGTAAACACATTGTTCCTTTTCATCAATAAAACTCTTATTATCTATCAAAAAAAAACAAGTTTTGAAACAATTGGTTAGCAAAAATAAAAATAAAAATAAAAATTTGTAAATTGAAAATTTTGTGATGGGTTTGAACTGTGATGGGTTTTAAGTAAATTGAAAATTTTGTAGTTTCCAGATAGCGGATTTTGTTTCTGTTTCTAATAAAAGCTGTTGTGTCTTTTGTTTTTGTTGGTAGATGAGATTCTATCTTAATATATATATTAAGAAACAATAATTTTTGGGTATTTGTCTTGGTTAATAATTTATTAATACTATATGGATGCGTATTTGAAAATTTTTTTTCCGCTTATCTCTGGCCCCCCCAGCTTGAAATCCTGGGTCCGTCCCTGGTTTGTATGTAGAGGAAACTAAAAAATAGCTGAATAAATCAACTTCAAAAGCTAATTTCAGCAAATTCAAGGAGTTTTTCTTTCAAAGAATCTAGGTTTAGTAATGTTCTGTTCTTACACTTTCTTGGCAACCAAACAACACAGAAACCGAAAACCATAACAGGTCAAATTATCAATTTTTGTTACTTTGATAACTACAAAACCTATCAATAGCCATAAAAATAACAAAAATTTAAAATTATTTCAGCAAATTTCCAAAAAAATTGTGCGTTCAAAGAATCAGAATTTAGTAATTTTCTTTAACACTTTCTTAGCAACCAAACAACAGAGAAGCCGAAAACCGTAGCAGATCATATTCGAAAACGAGGAACAGTAAAAGTACCTTTTCTTGGGAGGAGGTGCGCTAGGGCTGCGAGAACTGGCGCTTCGGGAGGGAGAGGAAGAGGAGGAGAAGGACCTGGAGCGAGATCTAGAGCGAGAGAGAGAGCGAGAACGAGAGACGGAGCGCGAGCGAGAACTGGAGCGAGAGCGAGAGTCGGAGCCGGAGTAAGACCGGGAGCGAGAGGACGAGCCCGACGCGGACCCTGACGGCGGCGACCGGCGGCCTCCTCGGCTTGGCTTCGCCATGGCGCTGATTGGGTTTGAGAGTGAGTGAGTGAGATAGAGAGAGGTCGAACCCTAGATAAACCCCAGAGAGAGAGATATTGATTGATAGGGGTAATAAAGTCTTTTTACACTGGTTCGTGCGCGCTGGTTAGTGTGCTTTATCTATGGGCTTGGGGTTGGGCCATATTTGAAACATTTTGACCCATACCCAACCTATATGCTAAAAAATTATTAATAATCAATAATTAAATTCTATTTGAAATTATATTATTTGAGTTAATTTGATAGAATGGTTTGCTGGCTTTTTTTTTTTTCTCAATATTCTCATTTTACAAACATATTTGTTATATGGCCTAAACGAAATATGAGTGCGTTTGTTTAAACTATTGAAAAATTGTGCTTTGAATTTGAAATGAGTATTTATAAAAAAGTTATAAAAAAATTGTAGTTACAAAATAGAATTTTGGGTTTTAAAAATAATCTTTTAATCTTCCGAAATGTCTAACCAAACAGACCTTATATTAGTTATGTAGTCTTATTTGGAACAATTAACTCAATAATCAAAGAGAATTTCTAACTGGTTCAGATATTGAGGATTACTCTTCAAACTTCATAAGCAAAATCAAGGCACAAAATGGGGTGAATTATATGTTATTTGTATAGAGTAAGGACACAAGCACATATAAGTATGGATACACTTTAAGTGAGGAAATTAAGATGGAAGAGGTAAGGTTGACATCGTTCAATGAGCTTCAAGCTTTGGAATCCAAATAGATCAATGAGTAGTTGACTCCCTTAGTGTGCATGAAACCCAATAATCCAATCAATCTAACCACTTAATCCAGTATGAACTACGAAGGCAGTGGTTGGTTTTTCAAGGGTTGTAGAGTTGGACTAGGTTGAGGGGTTTTTTTTTTTTCACAAGATGTTAGTCTAGTTTTGAGTTTGTATTTTTCACAACCCCATTAATCAAGACCAAATTGGGTTGAAGAACTTTCTCTATTATTATTTTTTTAACATTCTTTCTACTTGAATGAACTTGTTTTTCCTTACTCATGCATCAAATAATTAAAATCTATATTTTTACATATAAGATTTTTCTATAATATGTATATAAATTTAGATTTCAAGTATATAAAAAACACTATAAATATAAAATTCTCAGTATTTTTAACTATTAATGATATAATTTGATCAACAATCCAACTTGGCTCACAAATGTCTGAAACATAAGAAAAATACAATAGTGATCCATTGGGGTATGGTCAACAAGAGCCTTTTTTTTTTTTTTTTGGCATTTAGCATCATTTGTGGGGCATTTTAGTAGTTGTCAAGTTTGCAAAATTATTTAGACTCTAAAATTCAAGTTCAAAGAAGGAACTTGAGCCTCTAAGACTCAAGTTGCAAGTGGTGGCAATCTGACGTGGAAAAAATCCACGTGGAACTCAAGTTTTTAAGACTCGAGTTCTTGCATTCTCCAGATCGTCTATTCTTCTTCTTCTTCTTCTATTCTTCTTCTTCCTTTATTCTTCTTCAAATCTACTTCTTTGGATCTGCGTTCTCCAGATCGTGTTGTCTCTGCTCTTCTTCTTCTTCTTCTTCGGATATGCGCTCTCCAAATCAATTTTTGTCTCTGTTCTCCTTTTTTTTTTTTTTCTTTGAATCTAGTTCTTCTTCTTCCCTCTTCAGATTTACTTCTATAGAACCCCAGTCTAAGAAACTCAAGTTCCACATGGAGAAATTGTTTCATGCCAGCACTAGAACTCGAGTTTGTCACCAAACTCGAGTCTCAAAGACTCAAGATACTAGTTTCCTAAATATTTTCAAAAACATGCTTTCTAATGAAATACTCTCTAAAATTATGCTAGATGGCAAATATCCCCCGGTCAACAGAGGGCCTTCCAATGCTTAAGCTAGTACTTGAGCCTTTCAAAGGATAGTTAGGAGATATAGTTTTTATGGTTACTATTTAGAGGTTTTCTCTTGAACATTACAGCCTACTTCATCCTAAACTGAGGTGATGCATCATAATTATTCTCATCAATTATTGTGAGTTTGAACTCTCAAGAATTTACAAGTACTAAATTTTGAAATTATCAACGGCCGAACATAGCCTTGTAAATCCAAAAGCTATAATATATTATAAACTACAATATATTTTATATAGTCAAAATATGCATGACAACATTTTTTTTAGAACTTAAAACAACTCAAACACTAAATTAATTAAATTCACAAAGCTCAACCTGACTTGTCTCTTTTTAATAAATCACAATAGGATTTAAATTTATAGTGTCTACTCAATGTTGATTACTTTTTACTCAAGACACCAATTGACTTCTTTTTTATTTATTTTTATTACTTTTTTTCTTAGTGTAAGACTACAGTTTTTTTTTTTTTTTTTGGATAATTACGCTTTACCCACCTATAGTTTGCCTCTAATTTGACTTGTCTACCCGTGGTTTCAATTTTGACACTTTACTCACCTATGATTCCCTTCGTTAGTAATTCGTAACCCACCTCTGTTAAAAAAGAGGGGTAAATAAGTCTTTTTACACTCAGTTTATGTATCTCTCCTCCCAAAACAAGAAAAACAAAAAAAGAAAAAAAAGAAAAACAAGATTAAAATATGGTATTGGTTTCTCATCATTCATAAACATGAAGAACATACACCCAGAAAACTAATACAAATCAAATGAAGCAAAACCATGAGAGAGAGAGAGTTCTTCGTCTTCTTCCTTATACTTATTTTTGTGCCTGAACTAAGAAATTTACTAAAATCAAAGCATAACACAATTTACAACATGACAAAAGGGAGGATCAACAATTTCCAACACTTAATTTCTAAAGTTTTGATTTTCAACATCCAAGATCTCATTCACATAAAGCCACTGTATGTACATTGGCAGCACCCAAGGGGAGGATCGGCAAAGCTTGACCAAGGGAATAGAGATATGAGAGAGGAAGGTTTCAAAGCCAAACGACAAACCCACCAGAAAAAAATCACAACATCGTGAACAGCAGAATAAAAATTACTTGATTTGCTGGGTATAATAGAAGTAAAGTGAAACAGATCGAATGGCAGCGCATTCTTCTTGGTCAGATCGAATGGTGATGGAGGTCAGATTGAACAATGATGGCTTGGATTCGGAGGGGATGGAGGTTAGATCGAATGGCGACGCATTCTCCTTGGTCAGATCAAACGGCGATGGAGGTCAAATCGAACGACGATGGCTTGGATTCAAAGGGGATGGAGGTCAGATCGAACGACGATGGCTTGGATTCGAAGGGGATGGAGGTCAGATTGAATGGCGGCACATTCTCTACCCTTGTCTCCCAACTTCGTTCATCTCTCCGATCCCAACTCTGATTTGAATTTCTGGGATGACCCTTTTGACTATAATAGACCCTTTATTTGAATTATCTGTAATTATCCCTTTGTTTTTCCCCTTTTTTTTTACTGAAACTTTAAAGTATCTAAGCATAGTAATTTGTCAAACACAATAATATCTGTAATAAATCGTGATTGGTAGTAAGCACAGTAATTTGTAACAAGCTTGGAATGCTAAAAATTTACACGCGTGAATGGGAGTGTGTTTTGGAAGATAGAGAAGTGTTTGATCTATTTTGGGTTTTGTTTTTTAGAAAAAAATGTGTTAGATCAAACACTTCTATGTCTTCCAAAACACACTCCCATTCACGGATTACTAACGAAGGGAATCACGAAGGTGGGTTAAAATTGAAACCACGGATAGACAAGTTAAATTAGAGGTAAACCATAAGTGGGTAAAGTGTAACTATCTTTTTTTTTTTCTTTTTTATTGCTTTACTAACCTTTTTTTTTCTTTTATAAATTATGTAAATTTAAATATCAATTAATTTTTTTAAATATATGGTAGGATTTTTTTTAAATAGTGTTTTTTTTATAAGAACAAAGTTTGGCAACAAACTTGATTGTAACTTGCATTTAATAACTTTTTATTGGATGTGAATTTTGACAAATCTATCATTAGATTACATTTTTTTTCTTATTCTCTATGTTTGTAAAATTTCAAAAAAAGCAAAGATTAATAATTATGTCATCAATCAAATGTTTAAATTTCAAGTTATTAAGTCTAAAATTATGCATAGAAAATAAGTTTTATAGATCTTTTTTTTGTTTTGTTTTGAGAATCAAGTTTTATAGATTCAATAGTAAATAAAAGTTGATTAACACAAAATTTTATATGTTCTTTAAAAACATAAATAGCATGCATTCCAGCAATTAGATTTTTAAAATACGTAGTTATGTTAATTTTTTAGGTTCGGTTGATGGGTTTGACATTTTTTTTTTTTTTGATACAAGATAGAATTCTACTCTAAGTGTATATATGTGTGAAACTCCCTCCTGGAGACTTGAACCTCGGCCCTTACCCCCCACACTCCACAAGCACTTATACTTGTGGAGTGACCATCGCACCAAGGTGTGCGGTGGTACGGGTTTGACATTTATTAACAAACAATTTAGCAAAATTTTAATATCATTTTTATGAAAAATATAAAAATCTATCAAAAGAGTTAATAATTTTTTTTATTTTCTCATATATTTTTTTTATAAAAATAGTTTTTAAATCAATACCCTTCAAGTTAGGGCACTCCAAAACGCTTCTATTTCTCACCTCCCCCTTTTCTCTGACTGACTCTTGCACACACTCCCCCTCTCTTTCGTCTCTTGACCTCTCGGTCTTTCTTCTCTTCTCTCAATCAAAGTCTCATCAGACAAACGCTCTATCTCTCTTTCTTTCGTTTCTTAGCCTCTCGGTTTTCTTCTCTCAATCAAAGTCTCATTCACAGCCTTCATCATGGTAAATTCTCTTTCCTCTCTCTTGCACCGTACGAAGCTTCTTGATTTCAAGTTGAATTTTTCTTTATTCAAGATTTTTGGGTGATCCTGTTGTTTTATTATCTATATGTATGTACGGGTTTCGTTGTTTTATTCTATATATATATATATATATATATGGATCCGCTGCTACTTTTTTGGGGTTCATAGTGATGATAGATAGCTATGGTTTTCCCAGACGACCTGCTTTATTACTCATATTTCTCTTATCACGAACTTACCAAGCTTCTGGCTAAGTATTGGCACTTGTTTCTATTAGGTTCTATTGCTAAATGGGTCTAATTTTTTTTTATTAGGTTCTATTACAGCCAGACCCGTTTCTTAATGAACTCACCAGCATGTTTGAGCACAGCACCGAGAAGGGCTCTGTTTGGGTTACTCTTAAACGATGTATGTATAATCTGCATCCCATTGTTTTTCTCTTTTGTTTCTTTTTCCAATCGTGCCGATGGATTTTGTGGTGTTATGTCTAGTATTCCGATCTGTGATTTTCATGCTTGCAATGTTTTAGCATCTTTAAAGTCTAAGGTACAGAAGAATAAAATGACAACTGCTGGTGATGCGATTGAGTATAGATGCCTTATCCGTGCTACTGATGGGAAAAAGACGATTTCTACTTCGGTATGTGTCTTTTGGCCCCCTTATACTCATTGCATCCCCTTCTGTTCTTTAGCTTAGTTATTTAAGTTATATAGTTAAGAGCTAGGCATGTTTTTGAACTTGGTAATGCATGGTTTATTTGTTTGTTTTTTGGTTGTACACAAATGGGCATTTGTTGTGTGGCTTTGAGTATTGTGGTTTTTTTTGGATTGAGCATACGTTTAGATCTGAGATCTGAATGATGAATATGCCTCATTTATTGTTTCATGTGATTCAATGATCCAATCTGATATGTTTGTTACACTGGCGTTTGAAATTTTTGGTACCTTAGGATTGGTAGTGGTAGTACCTTTTTATTTGTTGAGACTTTTGTTTGAAACATCAAATTTTTGGGAAAAAGTTAGCATTATGGTGGAGCACATCAATTGGGAGCAACATTGGTGGTAATTTTTCTCCCTTACTTTGAGAATTAGAAAGTTTTGGGAGATGGTTCAAGATGTTAATTGGAGAGTCATAAGAATTAGTTAGATAGAACATATACTTCTTGATCTATCAATTGGTTGATTGATGAGAGGAATATACACGAGTCTTTGGCTATGGATGTTTTGGATGTGATACAGGAAGTCAGGAACTGTGGTCAGCTCTTCGAACACACATATGAAGTTCCACATATTTAAGCAAGACAATAGTTATTCAGACAAGAGAACCATACAAAACACAACTAAGTAAGGGATAGCTGAGATGGCTTGGTTTAGCCCCACTGTGCCTAATGTGGTGTATATGGAGGGAGCGAAATTGGCGAACTTTTGAGGACATGGATAAATCCGATGACCATTTGCTCGCTTTCTTTAGTGGCTCTCTTTTTGATTGGTCTAGGGCTTGGGGACTCACCTCTAGTGATTCTCTCCCTTTGTTCCTTAGTTCTCTCCTTTGTTCTTAGTTCTTTGTTGGTTGTTGTTTGTTCTGTTGTTTTTTCATGTTTGTTTCCTTCCCTGTATCCTTTGTTCTGCCTTATGTTGTTTTCATGAGGTAGCTTCTTGATTATACATCTTTCTTACTTATCAAAAAAAAAAAAAAAAACCAAATATGTAGGAGGCTATAAAGCCCACTAACATGATTGTCATTATTGTTTCACCACTCTATTTGTCCTTCGATTACAGTTTCCTTTTTGTATTATCCATCTGTTTGGGAGAATGGAGCTGAGTTCATTTTGTGTGGTCTGCAACTCTAAGTCTAACTTTATTTGGACCTTGAACCCATGCTGAGTCCCAGATATTTTGTTGGACTAGATGGTTTTTCTATGTAAACACAGTTTATAATTGGAAGAAGCTTTGATTGGATACATGATTAGATTAAGATTAAAATAAGCTAGGATTCAGATGTCATCCCAAGGGGAAGCAGCACCAATTAGGTATCACAACTCAATGAACTCATTAAGTGTAGGTCTCTAGTTTGTCTCCCCTTCTTCCCTTTGGGCCAAAACTAGCTTATTAAAAAGGGAAAAAAGAAAGGTAAGATTTACTTGTACCAATGTTATCTTCATATTGTGTGCGCACTTGTACAGTGGGGCACCATGCCAAGTTTGAGCTTCAGCGTAGCTAGACTATCAACAATTGACTTTGCCAAAATTAACTCTGGCCTCATCAACATTTGAGAACCTGCTTAGGCACATAATATCAAGTGTAATTGAAACCATATTATTAAATATGTAGGTGGGAATGGTATCCTGTTGTAGCAGATATAGCAACCATCTTGATGCCCTTTTCTTTCTTGGTTAGATATTTGACAACATGAAAAATTCATCCCAAAAAGTCTTTTGCCTCTTTTGACTTATAAAAAAAAAAAAAAAGAGGTTGTTTTGCCTCTTTTGCTTGATTAAATGGAAGTAGCTCTGAATTAAGGACGTTCAAGGTACCATAATTTCCTTGTTGATGTAGCCATGATTCTAGATTGCACTAGTGAATGCACCAGCAAAAGAAATGGTTGTGCAGTTGTGCAGAAGTGTACATATTTCTGAGAATGCTTCCAAGCTCCTTTTAAGGGTGTGTTCTTATGCAACTATCCTCAAGTCTCCTTCTTCTCCCTTGCAAGTATAATTGCTTCGGAAACTTAGGTGTGACTGCCTATTTCCTAGGTTTTACTTTTTTATTCATCTTTCAGTTTTTCTCTCAAGATCAATTTCACTTAGGTGAGATTAATTTCAATTTATTTTCTAATCTTTTTGGTGGAAGATTTCTTTCTGTGCTTGGCTAACGATATTAATTGGTTTTCATTGGAAAAGGTTGGAGCAAAGGATCATCAGCGCTTCCAAGCTTCTTACGCAACTATCCTCAAGGCCCACATGACAGCTTTAAAGAAGAGGGAGAGAAAGGATAAGAGAAAGGGTGCTGAGGTTGATAAGAAAGAAGGGGGTGTGAAGAAGCCCAACAGGGTGTAAATAAGTCCCTTTTTATTGTGTAGGCTCCTCTTTTTTGAATAGGAAAAAAGAAAAAAAGAAAAAAAGAAGAAATATTTCAACTTTTGAAAAAATGCAGGTATTGAAGTATATGAGATTTTGTTAATTGCCCTTGTTTTGGTTGCTTCCTTTTTAATTGATGACATTCTTGTTATTGAGTAGAATTTGTTGATGAGCCCTGTTACATTCTTCCTCTGTATGCATGGGGGGTAAAGAGTGAGATTTTGAGATGATTTTTTTTCTATTTCAAAGATCTAGTTGAAAGTTTTTGAGAGAATTTAATGTGGAAGCACTTTATGACATTTTGACTTTAGCCCTGTTTGTTGCAAGGGAGAATGAATTTGTGAACGAAATTAGATTGATGGGTAAAAATATGATTGGTGTACAACATAGTTGGTTGTATGGTTACATCACATCATGGTATATAATTCAAAAGAATGTCTGAATATGCCTCCTCTCCTTTTCAAGAAGTTATGCGTTAGTATGTTGCATCACGATCTTCTCCTCCAATGCCGTATTTGCATCTTGTCTTTTTGAAAATATGCCTTGGAGACATTGAGCTTAGAGCACTCGCATTAGTATTTTTGTAATAGAAAAATGGCTGCATATTAGCTAATTAAACTCAAAATTCACCAACATCAGACCATCTCATGTAAATTTACTTTGACATTATTCATTTTGATTATTATTTTTTAAGTATCTTGAGAGTGAAGTAGATAATCTTTGGGGTGTTTTAGAAAGCAAGTATATAAAATAGAAAAAGTTGGATATTATGCTAAAACAAATAATAAATAAATAACAATAATTTATAAGCAACGGCATCTCCAAAAGCTTCACTTTTCAAGATTTCGCTAGACAAACCCAAAGCCATGCCTCCAACGAACTCACCAATAGCTCATCAAATTGTATGAAAGCTACAGTACCCAGCCTTGATCTATTGAGGCCTTGTAACTTTGCTAAATTAATTAATTTTTTTATTTAAATCGAACAGATTTCTCTCCCTCTCTCTTATGTGACACCGGAGTGGATCACCTTTAGCACCTTCTTCTTCTTCTTCTTCTTATTCTTTTAATTTTTATATATAGTGTGTATATATATATATATATATAGTTTTTCAACCTTTAACACCTTTTTTTTCAGTACTTTTTCTTCTAATCTGTCACGATTAATTTATTTGGAAACCAAATTAATTAATGGGCATGTCAATAATTACTAACAGTTATCAATTGTTGATTTAAAAGTACATAATCACAATCCTTGTACAATTCTTCACCAACTCTAGACCAAACCCGTGTACATTAAATCCCACAAGAATACAAGGGAAAAAAAAAAAATGCTAAAATTACAATAAAATTGACCCGGAATAACCTATCAAAAAAAGAAAAAGAAAATTGACATGGAATCAAACCAACTAAAACAACACAAAGATTCACAACTTACCAGTAAGTAATATCAATTAATCTTTGATAAGTAGAAAGAAAATATATTAATAGCTGAAGCTTCATCTTGAATGCGAGGAAGGACCCTCTCAAAGAAATGTGAAGGGGACAACTAAAATAGGGGGAAATTTTTTTTATTAAAAAAAGAAAGAAAAGGTTTTGAACAACTGACAACAGCAGAAGTTATTGCAACAATAAGAATAAAAATATTAAAATATGGTTTAATGTATTCCAGGAATGAAAGTTCTAATTGATATTCACAGTAAAAGTTTATTTATTTCTCTCCAAATTTTTTTTTTCTTAGCCAAGTTCACTGGCTTACTTGTAAAACTACACTTTGCATGGGACCTGTTATAAACAGGACAAGGTTTTAGGGAATGTCCATGGAAGATGTGTTAAGGAAAGAGGTGGGGATTTGCTGTTATTTAATGAGAGGAATGATATGGCCAATCTTCTACTTTAAGAGCTCAACAAAGGGAATCTGGAATCACAAATCTTTCAAGAACATCATTACAACGGTTAATTTGGAAGCTCACTTCCAGATTTCTGTTGTTTGAGCTGAAATTTTTACTTATAAAAACATAAGTATGATCAATGGTTAGAAAGTTTCAACATTATACAATCTGCGTGCAAAATTTGATTCATTTAGGTTCTTCTGAACTAGTTGAAGCATCTGAGCGCCTTCTCTTGGCTTCATTGTCACCCAAATGTAATGAAACACAAATATCTTCGTCACAGCCATTCCTCAATGAAGAGAGATTCTCCGAGATGGCCCTAACCTGTATAATATTTTGATGTAGTGGGGACTGTCTGGTGAAGCTTGGAATGAATTGATGTTCAACACTAGGAGCCACCTTGATCCCATCTTCCAGATGAAACTCTGTTTCCAATAGTGATGGGTTCATTGTTGGGCTGCCGCGTTCGACTTCTAGAGGGAGGTGCTGAATCTGAAGACCCAGTGGTTCGAATTTGTCCTCAGGTTTGTCCTTTGGCAGCATTCCATCCAGAGTTGAGGAGTCTCCAACAGTAGACCCGATTGCTGTCGCTGACATAGCTCTTTGTTCTTGCACTGCCGCTTTAAATAACAAAAGCACACCCATGGAATCATTATAGGGCAATATAAAGGAGGCATTTGTCTATATTCTTACAAAAATTTATAAACCAGTTCAATATTCTATTTATGCCTGAAATATATCTGGTTTTTCATTTATCCTTAAATTATGTACATCCCTTTCTCTGTGTGCATGTGCACGTGTGTGTTTTTTATTTGTAGCTAGGATTAGGAGGATATTATATATATCCTTCTTTTTTTAGATGATGTGGAACCACATCAAGGCATTGCCCTTTGGACTCACCCCTTGGGGAGTAAACCACAGATACATGACCCCAACCGCCAAAATCGTGTACCAGGTAATTCAAGGGAACTCCTAATAGGAGTCGAACCTAGGATGTTTGGGTTTACAGCTCATCTCAAGCCTCCAACTACTAGGCTGCACTCCTATTGGGGATTTTCATGTATATCCTACAATTATGTTTTTTTTTTTTTTTCCTATTTTTATTGATGAATCCTTCGATTATGTTTCTGCTACTACACTGGATTTGTTTCTTTATAAGCCAAATGAAGTACCCCTTATATTCTTAGATGAAGCTTTCCTTCCAATTTCTCTAAAATACCAAAACACAATCACATTGACCTCCCCTAAAGCAACTCTGTTAACTTTAAATAATGAAATCCTCACTAATGAAAGCATATCTTGGTTTTTCTGATTTGCATAAAAGTTCACTAGCAGCTTTTGATGGTAGGGGCAAGAATGACGAAAATTAGAATAATTATGTCCAATAATTATAAATCCATAGTCAGACAGATCAGATACAAAATAAACATGTTGGTACCAACAAAATAGGCATCTGTCAGAGCACAAACCTTTAAGTCCTTCATCAGATATGATTAGATCAAGTTCAAGGAGATTGAGAAGGCGCCCAAGATCGACCCCACTTGTCCAATTTTCAGGAGGTTGGCCTACTTTTAGTTTAAGTCGGCCCCGGTTAGCAGTTCCACCCCATATGATTCCGATTGGCCGCGGCTTCTCACTCTTGAACATGATGAGACTTCCACTATCTCCTTCAAGGTCAAATGTCTGTTGGTTCTCACCCACAACAAGAAAGTCGGTTAAGAAGCATATACCTTTCTCATCATTGTACTCGAGAGCATAGGCCAATACAGTTCCTGCCGTCAAGCCAGAACTTCTTCCAACCTTCATCACCTGCTGCCCAATAAGGCTACTGATTGGAGACTGCAAGTCTATAATTTTGACGTCACCAATTTCTCCTACACCTTTCACTGATGTAGTAACGGTGGACATATCAAAATCATCAGCAAAAGGAATGAATGAGCCATCTGCTCTTACGAATGTCTCTGCAGAGGCACCAAATAGCAATGTGAATATTTGTATGCATCAGGATACAATAAGGTTATTAAATTAATGAGATATCTGTAGTAAGATAATGTAACAACAAAGGGAGAAAATTTCTATTAAAAAAAAAAAAGAGAAATATTGAAGAGCTGCAACCAAAAGGAATAAAAGAAAAATTAAGGACTCTAAGAGATGTATCTAAGGAGGAAAAAGAATCCAACATAGAGGAGAAAAATGTTTTTAGGGGATGAGTCACAAATTATATGGAACAGAAAATGAGATAATACGGACTCAAGTTGATGCTACTAAGGCTTTAAGTTTCTCTCTCTGTGTTTATAATAACAAGGCTAGGCAAGCAGTTTTGAGGAGCAACTACCAAGTTGGTTCAAGTGTCGATCAATGGAGTTTAGATGAGATGACTAAATAATGGGAACAAATCTAATAAAAAGCTCAGTTTATTGAACAAGCATAATGCCAAGCTGTGATAAGTACAATAAAAGAAAGCAAAATCGTTGCTGAATGTAGTGCTGGGCAAGATGGCACATTACCATCAGGTTAGCTTCAGTTGAAGCAGGACAGTGGAAACCCAACAAAAATTTAGGCAGGATCTTACTCTTATTAGGTTACACCATAATTTTCTCCTTTCTCACATGGATACAAATAGACATGCATGCCATGATGCAGTCTAATTAGATAACACCTTGACCCTAGTTTAGTGGACTATTAAAAAAATCTCAGATATAAAATCCAAATCAAGGTGGTATTTATGTAGGTCCATAGAGTCTGGGACTGTGTAGCTACACAAATTACATTAATCAGATTAGTACTGGATCCTCATTACCTGGGTTTATTCCAGCAAAGATACCATACCAAAGCTCATCAGTGATGAATGATGTAGCTCTCTCCACTGCACCAAGATATACCCCAGGTCCAAGTGTTGGAGGCAGTGGATGAAACATCTTCTGATTTGGGTAATCCAAGTCAACTGCAACATGGCGATTTGTAAGGAAACCAACTTGTCGATTGCCTGTTTGGCTCCTCACAATAGCACCCAAGGTTCCATATGTTTCCTGGCTAGCCACCTAACATAAGCAAAATAGATGGTGTAATTGTCAGCATTATATTAAATGGAAGGCAAGATAATTTAAGGAACCACCTGAAGAGAATATATAATATAGAAAATGAAAGTAATTAAAACAAAATTACTACCACTGAAGTACTAGACTAGTAGTATATCAGCTTTAGTATTTATTTTAATTTGTGACAATGCTTGATTTATGCTCTATTGTTTTCAGATCAATTTTTAAGCTTCCCTTAAGATGGCTCTTCTTGTCGATAGAATGAAATACAACAATATAACAGGCAGCATTAGAGATATAGCTAAGCACAAATCAGTTGGAAAAAAAAAAGGATAGAATTCAAAACATGGAGTAACATCTATAAGCTGATAGATGCTACTAAATGTATAGACGCTGCCAACATATACGAACTTAATCTCTTTGATTTTCTGTTCCACATTCCGTGATGTCCGAAATGGCTATATAGACATACAAGTACAAAACGCCATCACAGGATAATCTGGAGCACAAAATGCAGGAATCTTTGACACTTGTGAGACTCCCATTATAGAACTGCATTTCTGGCAATTCTTGCTTTTCATGATTCCTTGGTGAAGAGACTGAAATTCTGTTGTGATGAAAGCTCGAATGCTTAAATTACTATGAAACTATATTAAGTGCTCAGCAATGCAAATATTTTATACCACATTTTACTTAGAAACTACAAATATTATTGAATTGAAGTCGCAGATCATATATGCTCTATTCAAGATTCTTAGAGTCAGGTAGATGATTTCTTTTTGGTCATCTGCTCTATCTAGAGCCACTTCTCCATTTTAAGACTTAGGCTCTATATATGTTTTCTCACAAACTTGATTTCATTGTTTCCAGCCATGCTCTTGCCCTTGTACTGTCTCCGGCTCGTACAATAGCACTCGATGTGTATGATAGTGACCAAAACATAAACATGCTTCTTTTCCCCTTTGTTTACCTAGGAGGTTTTTCTTGATTAAAGCCCATGGACCTATTAAATTTTGTTCAATGAGGCATGTACTCAGAATACAAGGAATTGATATGCTCTGTTCCAGATCACATTAGCTGGCTTGTAGGATTATTTATAAGAGCTGAAGGTGAGGTTAACCCAAAAACAACCAACACCAGTTAGTGTGGATGCAAATTTCAAAACAGCTAGAAGAAACATTCCAATAAATTTTATTTATTCAACCAATTTTATGCCGAAATAAGCAACCATAATATTGGCAAGAAAAATAGAGAACAAGAGAGAATAAAAAGTTTCCATTTCAGTCTCACATTTTTGTCAAAGTTACACTAGATATATTTAGTTTTTGAACATGAAAGTTATACGAAGCTACTGGTTTCATGTTCCTAGTATTATTTCTTCAATGATTTATTAATAAGACTATTCAAACATTTAAATGACCTTTCAACACTTACTTGAAATTGCCCTTAAAGTAACAAAGGAATATTTGAATAAAAAAACAGGGGAAAAAAGGTGAGAATTAAAACTCCTTCATATGAAACTAGATGATGCTTAAGGGAGTGAACATCATAATTGATTTTAAAAATTCTATTTTTGACCCTTGTTAAAAACACAGCGGAATTATTAATAAATTATTGAATTACCTCAATTAAGTGATCCACAATATTATTCACCAAAGTTCAGCACATACAAAATCATAAAGCAAGAAATAAATAGCAGAAAATACAGGATTTGGTGACAAAGCAGAAAACCAATGAAAAACGTCTCCAAAGGAAAAATCACTCCGAGGATAACATACCCCAACAAGGCAATTCACTATATAAGGAGTTTACAGACTATTCACAAAACCTTTGTGACTAGACTCTATGACTCAGTAGACAACTCACTAATGCCACCACAGCAGCTTCAGAACCTTTGTACTTCTTCTATATGAATCCCTTCACGAAACAAAACCTTTGGTGCACTCCAAAGCACCTCCTTAAAGATTTCTCTATAGTGAACCTCACTAGAAGAGCAAACTCTGTGGTTTCAAACTCTCAAGCACTTTGGATCACAAGTATGGATGAAAAACTAACATGGTTTTCTCATTAAAGCTCAAGGAGGAAAGGCATAGATTTTTCTCTCACAAGCTCTAAGTTTTCAGCCACTCAATCCGTGAAAAGAAATCATGCATAGGGTCCTTTACATAGGAGTTCAAAGTAGGATTTATGTGACCGCTGAAACTAGGGTTAAAAATAGATCTGATAATCTGATTTCCTCGATTCACTCAAGCAGGCTTTTAGTGATGGTCAGCATTTATACTTTAGTAACCCACTTGAGCGGATTCCATTCTCACTTGAGCGCCCTCTTCCATTTTGGTTGAGTGAGCTGCAGTCTCGTTCTAGTGAGCTGCTTCAATCAACAAGCCTTCAAGCATCTTTCAAACCAGAATATAACCAAGCTTATAACGATTAAAATTTACCAAAAAACTTTGATTTAGTACAAACAAAGTCATGGAATGGGTCAACACTAAAAACCTAAAAGATTTTATGTTTCATGGAATGGGTCATGAACTTTATGCTGTTACCAATGATGCTGGCATAGCTTAAAAATAATACAACAAAAGGGGTATAACTTGTCCAGGTGCATGCACAGCCTTTAACTTCTGAAAATTGGGGAAAATATAAAATAAAATATCAAAATGCAGTTAGTCACACAGGGCAGATATAAGTTCTGCTAGCTGTATGTCTTGATAGCAGTGAAAGAGAGAATTTCATGCAGTTATTTCTGGTTTTTCATCAGAACAAAGTGTACACAAACTTAATGTCAGAAGAGACCAACAGAGATTAGACATTTGGATGTTGTGCAAAAGTATATATGAAGAATGTCAAACAAAGTTAATGCACCATAGAAATCCAGTCTTGGCCAATAATCCAAGCAAAACCATAGAGATCCAAGCACCTAAAAGTAAGTGTGTTTTGAATTAAGATTTGCTACTCACAAGCTCATGACTCTGCACAAGCCCAGCAGGCTACTGACTTTGCCTTGCTAGATTGCCAATATTGCTCAGAAAGTAATTTCTTAACTTCAAAGAATACAGAACAAAAAACCTTGATAGAGGTGGACATTACCAAGTTACCTCACTTTATGTGGTAATTAGCCCAAAAAAAACTGAATGGGCAACTTGTATACAAAGATAGGACTAGGAGTTTCTGTCTAGATACTACATGGAAAAAAGTTTATGCTTGCTTGGGAGAGTAAGAATACCTGGGAACCTGAACCAATACACGGATCACCACCACGTAAATCATCTACAATCTCAGTGTACAATTGTTCTTTTGGAGCAGGCTCAGGTGCACCAAAATAGGAGAATTCTACAACATCCACATCACACCATACACCACCGGGTCCCTGATTTAAAGATTCAAACGCCTTAATAACTGTTGGTTTAAAAGTAGACTCAGGTCAAGCAGGCATACAGATTATCAACCACTCACCCCACCAAAAAAAAAAAAAACTGGAAACAAAAACAGTTTTAAGAAAAATAATAACTAAATAAAAGGATTTGATCAGTAATGTGAAATGAACGTCATTTCCTGACCTCTAGGGCAGTAGGGAGACACTGGATGGGGCTGAGCCATTGCTTGTGAACTTTCCTGGAAACAAAAACAAGAATAGCTGGTATGTCGGTTAACACACCCTGTCGAATACGAAATCCAATTGCTGTGCCAAGACTGTAACAACGCAAGATCTTGCTATGAAATGCCCTTATAGTCATGAGTTCAAGCAATGTTGTCGCCTGCTGCCCTTTGGGCAACCGACCAAGAGTTTCAGGTAGCACCCCTTTCTGCAGATTAGCAAAATAGTTTGCCCTCTCTTCAGCAAAATCATTTAATCGGCTTGAAGTAGGCCATGAGAAGTAAGCAGCACTGCTCTCACAGTGCTGTCCAGCTGATGCAAAGGGTTGGAGTGCTGGCGGACTTAATGAAGGCATATTAGAATGACTGCAACCATTTCTTTCAAGATCCAGAGCTGATTCCTCTGATGGCGTTGAACCAGAGCAACGAAGCCTCATATTATGTCTAGTCCGGTCCATATTTTAGTTTACCTAAAAAAATATGATGAAAAGTGAAAGAAACCAAAGTTGAGGTATGATGATATAAGAATCTAAACTCTAAAGGTGAAAGTCAGGCAGAAAAGATAAAAACAGAAAAAATTAAAAGAAAATATGAGAGGTGCACAATGGCAGCAAAGAAAATTTTGATTCTCTTGCTCGATACATACATAAAGAATGGCTTAAATAAGAATAATTCTAGACGGAATATTGAAGCTTGAATAAGGACTACAAAATTATATAATAGACTCAACAGAATAAGTGGAATTATAGGAACAAAGCATTAACTCCGGGCATCAGCCAATGCACTCAAAATGAAAACAAAGCTGAGAATTATATAGGCTCTTCAAAAAAAAACAAAAACAAAACTTATTTTTCAATTACAGAAGAAAAGAAGGTTAAGAAAAATAAAATGAAGGGCAAAGGAAACATCAGAAGAGTCAATGTCAAAAAGAAGCTACCAATAGCACCTGCAAACCATTTTAACAAATTTCACCTAAAATTACTAGAAGTTGATTCCCAATCATTCATGATCTTCGAGTTCAGACTTCAGGATATATTACCCAAATTCGTGGGATTTAGTAAAAGTTGAACAGCTACCGCATGCATTTATCCCACTACAACAATGATTCTCAATTTACCTTCTTAGGATGTATTCCAAATAATTTAACACAAATATAACATATCTCAAGTTTCATGGCATGCAGAAGTTTCAACACTGCAATTCATTTCACACAACTTTCGCATATATCTTCATTTAAAACTACTGCCAGTGCCTTAAAGTAGAAAAAGGAAAAGTGGATAAAAACACCATACATTTTGGTTCTTGTCAGAAATGAAAATTAAACAAAATCCAATTTGGCATCTGACACGATGGGCAGATTGGGATTGCAAATCCTAATAGTAAGTACACACTAGAGATACGAGAATCCATCAAAAGTGACAGTAAAATCACTAAGGGTTCCTCAAAGGTGAAATCTTAAAACAGTAAATGAATTTACTAAACATCCTCCCACACTAACAACAGGAACAAAACACCTTACAAGTTCCATAATCATGATGTCTTCCACTGAAAATAAAGAGAAAGTATGCTTTAAGCCCAAAAATGGCAACTTTATGCACTGTCTAATTGAAAAAATAAAATAAAATAAAAACGTAAATTAAGCAAAGAAACCTGAAAAGACATAATAATGCGCCCCGACTTGTTTGGTAATTGAGAAAACTGACGAAAGAATCTGAAAAAGAATCAATCTAAAACCTTACATCTTCTACTTTATAGCTTATAAAACTCACATTCACCCAGCATTTTGCAGTTCAAATCAAAGCCAATAGCAAAACATATGTCTCACATATCTTACATTTTCCTAAGATTTCTCAGCAACAAAACAGACCAATCACAAACCAAGTGCCATCCCTTCTGCTCTTCATTTTGTATTCTGTATTTAAGGAAAATATACAATCTTTTTTCCACACCAGTGTTTTTAAAAAATTTCTACAACTTTTATCCAAAAGATAAGCCTTAATCTCAAACTGGGTATCTCCAAAAAAAACCAAAAGGAAGGTAAAAAAAAATCACATAGCCGATGGTTAACAAGCTGTTCATGAGAGACCCCAGAAGAAGAATACTAGAGAAAAAGCAAAACCAGAAAGCAAAAAGCATACTTTCACTCATACAAGCACCCAAAAAAGTAACACATGCATAAAAATATACATACATACATATTGAAGCAAAGAGAGAGAAGAGTAATAAAAGAAGTGAAAAAAAACTCACTGACCAGCAAGCAATGTTGAAGGTGCAAACTTTGAAGAACATCTTTCTTTCTTTTCTTCTGCAGAAATTGGCAGCTTGCGTTGCGTTGTATGTACTATGTAACACATCAACAGTGGTTGTTGACATAGGAACCCATGAAAGCCAAGTTTGCATATTAAAATACTACATAAAAAAATGTGGTAAAAGTAAAGTAAACCTGCGTGCATATATTTTAATGAATCAAATGAAAAAAAAAAATCACTATATCTATATATATATATATATATATATATGGGGAAGAGAGTGGAGTGGGATGTGTGTGACTTGTGGGGAGCTTCATGGTAAGAGCTCTGAGGTTGTCTCTTGGAAGCCATTGGATTGGATTGTGATGTTGAATCTGAGGTTGATTTTCAGATTGTTGATGCAATCCACGGTTTGTGAGAGAGAGAGAGCGAGCACATGTATCGAGAATACATACCATGTATGTGTGTTTCATGCTCATTAATGGGAATCTGGGCTGGAGGATGTTGGTATTTATGGTCTTTTGCTCATATTTTAAAATAGGCAAAAATAATAAATACTATTTACTCCTTACTCTTTTTTAAATAATGTTAGAAATTCTATATAATTTAATAAAATAAATGAAAAAGTTAACTAATGCCCTATAGTTATTAGTTTAATTTTTTTTAAAGGAAAATAACTAACTTTTTAAACAACTTTTTATATTTTTCATAAAAATAGTATTAAAAGTTTCTTAAAATAATTCATTAATAAATGTCTTAAGGACACCTGTTAAGAGGATCTTATAACAAATTGGCATGTTACCTATTATAAAAAGTTAAACATTCATTTATGGAAAATGTGTTTCCTATTATAAAAAGTGAAACAATCATTTATGAAAAATGTTAAATGCATTATAAAATATACAAAGTTTAGCTACAGAATTTGTTATAACTTAAAACTACAATCTTACCCAATATTTTTTTATTGAAGATGAATTTTTACAAATTCATTATTAGATTACATTTTCTTCTTATATTCTTCATGCTTGAAAATTTTCTAAAAAAGTTAAAGATCAATAGTTATGTTATCTATAACTTGTTTAAATTGTAAGTTTTTGTAATTTAAAATTATATATATAATATAATCTGATAGATCATATAGTAAATAATATACGATTAACACAAAATTTGACATATGTATTAAGAGCATAAAAAACTTGCAATCCAGCGGTTAAAATTTTGAAATATGTAGTAATGTTCATGATATTGAGTAAGGTTATAACTTTATGTTACAACCAATGTTGTAACTAAACTTTATCTCTATAAAATTTACTATGTAAAACTTATAAACTACCGAGAGCTTTATAGACTTTTAGTTCAACTAATATTTTTAAGTGTTTCCAACAAAATCATTTCAGGCTCAAATTTGCTCCAAAACTTTTGAATTATAATTTTTTATAAAAAAAAAGTAAAAAACTTACATATTGATGTTGCATTATATTTGATTACTAGGCTTAAACATCTAATAAATGATATTTGTATTGCTTTTTTATTAGTAACATATCGGTTTGTAAATTTTGTATAGTAAAATTTGTAATACTTTTAGCGTCACTCTTAATTTATTGTTATATTTAAATAACAACAATCATATTCTTATCACGATTTATAAGTTTTTTAAAATAAAATTTAAAATAATTTTAGCTTTTTTAAAATTATTTTTTATAGATAGAAAAAACTAGAGGGGAGCGGGTGGAATTCAAACACCCAATCACATTCATGACATAGTACAAAAAATGTCATTATTAGTTTATTACTAGGTTAGTAGGTTCTTTGAACTTCGTTTACTCTTTAAAATTTAAGTAAGATGTTATAGTTTCTCAAAAAAAAAAGTAAGATGTTATAAAAAATAAAAAAAAAATAAAAAAAAAAATAAAAAAAAAAACCAATTTAATGTGTGGATTCGGGCAGTTCGTACAGTAGGCCTCTTGTCTTGTCCACAGTTAGGCACAATAATTTGAGGGGATTAGAACACGTGACAAACATGCATTTGACATCACATATTACATGTACAGCTTGGCTATTACGTTGATGGCACAATGCATGGATAAGGTGCATTTAGTGATGGCAATTAAAAAAAAAAAATATATATATATATATATATTTAGGGTATGTTTAGTAGACTATAATAGTGATTATATAGGAATAGAAATATATATTATATAAAATATAAGATGTTGTAATATAATACTTATTACTATTCATTTGTTTGGTAATAGCACAAGATTAGAACCCTGAAGACAATAAAATAAAAGCATTTTAAATCAAATTTTCTAAAATATGATTATTATAAAATTACAAATACACTTTTGATAAGGATTATATTAATAAATCCAATCTTGAATGGAGTGCCTCCAACCAACCCGCAAATAAAATTGCTTTCATTTTATTATATTAAATTTAGAAGTAGCTACATTAGTAACAGGGACGGACCCAGGTGCAGGGCAAAGGGGGCCCGGGCCCCCCCTGGGTCCAAAAAAAAAAAAATTTTAGTATGTAAAATTTAAAAAAAACAGGTTTGGGCCCTTGGTTTTTAGCTCAGGCCCCCCAGCCAGCCAACCCAAGAGTTTTCAAAAGCCCATGAAAACCTTAAAAAATATATATATATATTGTATAAATCTATTTATAATAATAATAATATAATATATAATAATGTGGTTTATATTAGAATATTAGATTATCTATTTATATCTGATAATAGTAGGAGGACAAATAATTTTTTAATTGTTTGATTTGATCTAATTGCACTTAAATAGTAATTTGCACTTCATTGTTCACACTTTTTTTTAACAAAAATTATTGTATAAATCTTCAAAATTTCATACCTATTAATCAATTTTTTATCCTAAATGCTGAAACATTAGATGTAACTCCTTAGAAAAGCTCTAAAATGTAAAAAGGTAAGTTCAAACCTATTAACCTAAGTACAAATAATTTAGTACAATAAAAAAAATGTAGGCACAAGTTTACTTAAAGTTAGTTTGTGAAATAAAGTAATTTAATTTTGGCCATAATTTGGGCCAAATTAACTTGATTTTTTTTGCATTTTGAGCCAACGTAGGCTTAACCTATTAACACAATGTAGGCATAACTAACTTGCTCCTCCTAAGAAAATTTTCTGGCTCCGCCAGTGACTATATGGATGTGCGTTTGAATTTTTTTTTTTTTTCGCTTATCTCCGGCCCCCCCTAGCTTGAAATCCTGCGTCCGTCCCTGATTAGTAACCAATTGGTCTTTCAACAAATCTTGTGGGTCTTCAATCAAGTGTCCCACAATTGTAAAATTTGACCAACAAAATACAATCTTACTTGAATAATGGTAAAATACTCAATCTTTTCAAAGTCCTCAATCTTGATTCAATATCTAGTTTTGCTCTTAACCTAGCATTAGGTAATTTGGTGGAAAGCTTTCCTTCCAAGACTTTCAAATATCCGGGCTTAAACTTATTTTTAGGGTTACCTTCACTTTCATGGTGATATTCTACCAAAGCCTCCACTAGTTTCAAATATTCAACGGAAGTCCACTTTCATTTAGAATGACCTTGAGAATAAAGTGTATTTGATTCCATATCTAAAAAAACAAATCATAATGCAATTAAAAAACTAACAAGAAAATGGGAAGTTGATAAATAAAATGTAAATAAAATACAAAGGCTTAGATTGAACAAGATGATAATTTAAAGAAAGATTAAATATGAACAATAAGAATTGAGATGGTTTTACCTTTTCCCAATCTCAGTTTTTGCCAAGATGATAACAAAACCATCCCAATAACGTAACTTACTCCAAGAGACTATCCCATATTACCCTATGTAAAGTAGCACATAAAGAAACACACTTAAAAAAAGAAAAAAAAAAAAGAAAAAGAAAAGCAGCGAATCAAACAAGCTATGTGAAAATATTTGAGAAACTTTGGTTTGTCAATCGTACCAAGGTGACTTTCATTTAACGTATAAATAGCACTTTACAATTTACAGATAAGTCTGTAATTTAAATAAATTTACAAGTGATAAATAGGCATATTTAAATATAAGTTTACAAGTTTGAATCTTATACATTTCATATATTATATATCCTCTGGTGTTTATCTTCTTAAGGTCTGTTTGGATAAAACTTATTTTGCTGAAACTGAAAATTGAAAACTGAAAACACTGTAGCAAAATAATTTTTAAATATGTGAATAGTGCCGTGTGACCTATTTTTAATGAAAAAGTTGCTGAAAAGTGAAGTTTGTGGGACCCGTGAATAGTGCACGGGTGCACTGTTCACTGCTGACTTAGTCAACAACTGCGGTTGAAGCAAAAAAAAAAAAGAAAAAAAAAAGGGGAAAACGCAAACTTAAAACGCAGACGCAAGAAAAGTTAAATCCAAACACATACTTAGTATGGGTTTGGATCCGCGTTTCCAAACCCACGTTTGCGTTTCTTTCATTTTTTTTCCCTCTTATGCCGCAGTTATTGACTTTTAGAAACAAAATTTACTGTTCATGAATAGTGTATGCACTGTTCATGTATTTAAAAATATTAAAAATGGGTCCCACGATACTATTCACACATTTAAAAATTATTTTGCTACAGTGTTTTTAGTTTCAGCAAAAATAAGTTGTATCCAAATAGACCCTTAGTAGACTTTCAATTGTTTCCAACTCTATCCTCTTTATTTGGATTCAGATCTTTTAGATTTTCTAGAGTACTCTACTAATAGATTTATTTAAATTCTAACAACTCTTTTATGATTTAAGGGTCCAGATTCTACCATATCAGCATTCTACTAACAATACTCTTATAATAATAAAAAAATGTTGCAAACACTCTTTTAGAGTATTGTTAGTAGAATACTGACATGACATAATCTGGACCCTTAAATTATAAAAGAGTGATTAGGATTTAAATAAGTAGAGTATTCTAGAAAATTTAGAGGATCTGAATCCTTTTTATCTACTTGTGGCTGTCTTTCAAACTCTATATTATCACTTCCTTTATTTTTTAACTAGCATTGCACGGTTTTGGTTATAAACTTTTGGAATAATTTTATTGAAAAATAACAAATTAATAATCACTTGAATCTAGATCATATAAATTGTATATAAAGTATTGTTCTTTGGATTCAAACAATCACATAACATATTTATATGAAAAAAAATTCCTGAATTTAATAATTAAAAACCTAAGGAAACTTAACCAGAGGTTTTTCATTTGCCAGAATATTTGTAATACATCTAAAATGTGTTATGCACTTGAAGAGTATAGACTACATGGTATTTTGTTTTTCAAACCTTTATTTAGAGTTACGTTTTGATACACAAATGGCATCTTTTATCTAAATGGGATCTCCTTAAAAATGAGTGGAGAGTCATGAAGATTTAATATTAAAGGAGTCTTAATGGATAAAAAGGATAAAGACAATTGTTAGAAAAAATTATTAGTTCAAGCAAATAGTTGCATGATCATATTAAGATGTGAATTCCTTTTCATGATGTAGATTTAATATTACTGTCATGAATACTATTCAAATGTGTTGTGGGTGATAAATATAGGTATGGATATTGATATTTGTAAAAACCAAAATAAAAATTAATTACAGTGAAATTTAAAATAATAAAAAAAGTCACATGCTCATAATGTTAGACAATTTCTTTCGCACACATATAATATCATTAACAACAAAAATAAAAATGAGAAATAGTAACATAAAAATTTCACTTCGCAAGAAAATTAATTTAATCTAATAACACACATATAAACATAACACAAATACAAATAGAACACTTGTTGTAGGAGAGAATACAAAATTTGATAACTCTTAAATAATATTTATAGAGGTTTATTTGATAGATTTCATGGATTTAAAATTGCATTTATGACTCATAAGCAAAACCTTAAAAAAAACGAAAACTAAGAAGAGAAATACATACCTATAATAGTTTGGATGGTAGGTTTGATAAAGACTTTTATTATGGATTTCACAAACATCAAATTGCCTAAGTAATAATAAAAATAAAAAAAACAAAAAAAAAACAAACAAACAAACGAACAAAGGAGAGTTAGATTTCTAAACAATAGAGAATTTGTAAGAGAATGAGAATTATTGATAATGGGGGAGAGAAAAGAAGAAGAAGTTGTGCCTAAGAATATATAAAAATACACTGAAAAACATTATATATAGGGTTTGTTTGGGATCCGATTATTTTGCTGAAACTGAAAACTTTTTGCTGAAAGTACTCTAGATAAAGGTAAACTTTAGATAAAGGTAAAAGTTAGATGGAATAGTATAGTGAGACCCATGAATAGTACCAAAAAGTGTACTGGAACCTATGAATAGTAGCAAAAATAAGCTGAATAGTAAAATAAGTTGGCAAAATTAATCATGCCAAATGGACACAGAGAGAGAGAGAGAATTTTCAATTGTGAGGAACTTAGATTTCTAATCGTTCTAGAAATTATAAGAGAAGAAGAATTAATTTAGGATGTATGTTTATCCAAAAAAAAAAAAAAGTCATATAGTCATTGAACGTAATGTAAGTAAAAAAAAAAAAAAGAAGAAGAAGAAGAAGAAAGAAAGTAAGTAAACGTGAATGACAATAAGGAAATAGGGTAGACATATGTGTGTGTGTATATATATATATATATATATAAGTTATAATCAACTTAGAAGTTTAAAGTTATCCAAATAAGAAGAAGTTAAACTCAACATTACTTTATCCAAAAAAGTGATAAAGTCATAGAAGAAAAGTTGATAATAACAAAATTATATCTATAAATTTCTGCATGTGTAGTATGTTGCTGTTTTTTAATAAACGTGTAGTATGTTGATTTTTTTTTAATTAAGAATTTTTACAAGTGATTAGATGAAAATTTTGGATTGTAATCAAATTAAGATAGAATTTGGATTGTAATCAAAGTAAAATTTTTATCAACTTAGAAATAATAGGAGAAGAAAAATTATATCTATTTTTTCTTAAAATCTAAAAATATTTCTGCAATATGGTGAAGCCAAGGAAAAAAAAAAAAAAAAAACAAAGGAGAGTTAGATTTCTAAACAACATAGAAATTGTAAGAGAATGAGAATTATTGATAATGGAGGAGAGAAAAGAAGAAGAAGAAGAAGTTGTGCCTAAGAATATATAAAAATACACTGAAAAACATTATATATATATAGAGAGAGAATTTTCAATTGTGAGGAACTTAGATTTCTAATTGTTCTAGAAATTATAAGAGAAGAAGAATTAACTTAGGATGTATGTTTATCCAAAAAAAAAAATGTCATATAGTCATTGACGTAATGTAAGTAAATAAAAATTAAAAAATACAAATAAAAAAAAGAAGAAGAAGAAGAAAGAAAGTAGGTAAACGTGAATGGCAATAAGGAAATAGGACACACACACACACACACACATATATATTAAGTTATAATCTTGGACTGTTCATCTAATCTTGGACTTCAAACCCCTCTCTGATACATTTCAAGAGGTCGGCAACGCTATAAGAGCGGGTGATCAGCGGTTAGCTCGGATCAACGTATCTTGGCCCTATTTCTTGGCACCCCACGATCTTCCACTAGTACCACACCTAGTCTCACAGGGTGTTCCCTTACTCGCTCACCCAATCCAACAGGTTCCTCTTGACGTAGCAGCCTCTGGAGAAGGAGTTGCCTTTTCCAATTCCTCGCTTGAAGAGGAGATTGATAAATTTTAGTTTGGAGAAGAGAGACCAGAGGGAGTACAAGTGATTTCAGTGTCAGAGGCCGAGGAAAAGCCAGATAAACACTCAAGTGTTCACGCCCCTACTGTTGTGGTCACTTGCTTGGAAGATAGTTCAGACGAAGAGGACAAAGACATGGCCTTAAAAGCAGATGCCAAGAGTCTAAAGGAGCTTATGAAGGGGAGGAATAAAGTATCCACCCCCAAAGAAGCCAATAAGTCCAAGCCCTCAGTGAATCTTCCTCCTCTCCCCCCCCTCAGCTTCCTACTGACCTCGGACTAAAGCCAATCCCTAAGCTGAAGAAGAAGAGGCCAAATGAAGTCCTTGAAGAAGGCGAGGTGGGCCCTTCAAAGGGAAATAAGTAGCAGAAGGTGGTTAAAGACCAGCGAAGCAGAAGGTCCTCCTCTATTGAGAGCCGAGATGATCTTCTCGCGGCTGATGTGCGCCGACCACTGCGCATATGGTCCCCTAAGTTGGAGGTAGATGGTGCCCCCATCGCTTGGGACACCTCAGTCAGAAACTATCAAGGAGGGCAGGCAGGTCATATTGCTGAGGCCTTAGAGCAGCCACTTCTCCTGCCAAGAGATATGGATGCTTACAGGCGCTTTAGTCAGCAAGAACTATTTCTATCCCTCAAGAGGGATCTGGCTATGGTAAGTTATTCGATCCACTTCTCTAAGTAATCATTTGATCACTCTTACTCATTCTTCTTTGTTTTATATTGAATTTTTCTATTTATGTTATGTAGATTACCCAACAGGTTTACGTGGCCGAAGAATGGGTTAAGGATGCCCACAACAAAGCCAAGGCGGAGGCCCATTCTCGGTCCGAGGTCGAGAAAACCTTGGGTAGCCTTAAGTAGGACCAGGCCAAGCTGTCCGAGCAGCTAAAAGAGGCTATTAAGGAAAGGGATAATGCTGATGCTGGCCTCAAGACTGCAGAGAGGCAGGCCGAAGATCAACGCAAGCAGCTGCATTTAACCAAAATTAATCTTGCTACAGAGAGGCAGATGGTGAAAGATCTTTGCGCCAAGCTTCAAAGAGTCAGGGAGGAAGCCCAACTAGCCAGGGAGGCAGCCGAGGCCGAAAAGCAAGCATCGTACAAGCTTGGGGTGGAGGAGACTCAAGTTAGGCTCACAGAGGAGCTCTCTATAGTATGTAGGGAATACTGCGATGTGTCTTGGGGTAAAGCCCTTGATGCTACTGGAGTCCCTGCAGATTCTGACTTGAGGTGACCTGAAGGCATCTATTATGATCCTGAGATTCATGAGCTCCCAGGTCCTGACTCCTTTCATTCCGAGTAAGCTCTAGGGGCATCCGAACAACCATTGGTGGATCAAGTCCCTCCTCCTGCTCCCCTTGAAGCTTCTAAGGAATCTGTCCAAGCTAGTGGCCAGGGGCAGAGAGCCGCGAATTCCCAAGACAAGGGCAAGGGCCAAGACAAGAAGAAAACTCATTCTGAATCCCAGGGCGAAGCCCAAGATGCTGCTGCCTCCCTACCAAGTCAGATTGTTAACCCTCTCGGCTCCAAAGCGAAGACTTAGATATCAGGATCTTTATAGTTGTTTTTGTGTTGTTGTTTTTTTTTTTTTTTTTTAAATTTTTTTATTAGTGTAAGGGAATGTAAAACGCTCTTTTTCTGATCAATTAAAGCATTCTTCTTTGACTTTCTAAGTCTTCACTGTTCACACTATAAGGTTTATTGTTATTGTAGATAATATTGAGTTGTTGCCACTTTAACTTGAGCAGAATCAATAAAAACACCTTGCTAATGATGCCAATAACTAAACTAAGTACTAGCAAAAAATGGTTCGCACAAGAATTAGTAATAAACTTAGTAAACCATGGAAGAGAAAGATGCCTTTTATATTCTTCAATATTTAAGCAAATAATTAAGGACTTTACCTTACTCGGAGCTAAAAACTCAGTTAAAGCTTTAAGCATGTTTTGGAACTTAGTGATTTTACCTGGATTGGGCTCTGTCTAACACTTACAAGGAACACCATTGAGTGTTAATTCCACCCAAGTATGTGGCCTGAGAGACCTAACATGATTCAGGGTCCGTTTAAACACTTATAAAAATTGTAACAGTGCTAACCAACTCATATCATCTGGTTTGAGGACTTCAGGCATGATTGGGTTTAAGTTTAAACACTTATGAAAATTGTAACGGAGTGTTAACCAACACATATCATCTGGTCCAAGGATGTCAGGCATGATTGAGTTTAAGTTTAAACACTTATGAAAATTGTAATGCAGTGTTAACTAACCCATATCATTTGGTCCGAGAACTTCAGGCATGATTGAGTTTAAGTTTAAACACTTATGAAAATTGTAACGGAGTGTTAACCAACTCATATCATCTGGTCCGAGGACTTCAGGCATGATTGAGTTTAAGTTTAAACACTTATGAAAATTGTACTAGTGCTAACCAACTCATATCATCTGGTCCGAGAACTTCAAGAATGATTGAGTTTAAGTTTAAACACTTATAAAAATTGTACTAGTGCTAACCAACTCATATCATCTGGTTCGAGGACTTCAGGCATGATTGAGTTTAAGTTTAAACACTTATAAGAATTATAATGGAGTATACAAAACCTTTATGTAACAGATAAACAAATTGATCAAAGAAAAACTAGTTAATAATAATACCTTTTAAGGTTGTTTACATTCCATGGGCGTGGTATTACATGATCATCTAAATCTTTTAGAAAATATGCGCCGATGCTAGCCCCTGAGGTAATACGGTACAGTCCTTCCCAATTGGGTCCCAATTTTCTCCAAGCTGGGTTTTTTGCAGTGCCCACAACTTTTCTTAACACTAGATCACCAGGCGCTAAAGGTCTCAGCTTCACGTTGGCATCATAACCCTGTTTGAGCTTATTTTGGTAATATGCTAATTGGACCATTGCATTTTCCCTCCTCTCTTTAATCAAATCCAAATTCTTTTCTAGCAGCTCATTGTTTGTACTCGGACTAAACGAACTGGTTCTCAACGTTGGGAAACCAGTTTCTAAAGGGATGACAGCTTCAGCCCTATAAGTCATTGAGAAAGGGGTCTCCCTAGTAGATCTACGAGGGGTGGTTCGATATGTCCAAAGAACATGTGGCTGTTCTTTCACCCATTTGCCTTTCGCATCATCTAGCATTTTCTTCAATCCATTCACTATGACCTTGTTAACAACCTCCGCTTGTCCATTCCCTTGGGGATAGGTAGGGGTGGAATATCTGTTCGTGATTCCTAATTCACAACAATAACTTCTGAATGCCTTGCTATCAAACTGAAGGCCATTGTTCGAGATGAGGGTATGAGGAATTCCAAACTGAGTGACGATGTTTCTCCAGACAAATCTCTTGGAGTCTACATCTCTGATGTTTGCCAGAGGTTCAGCTTCGACCCATTTGGTGAAATAATCAGTGCCGACCAGCAGGTATCTTTTGTTTCCTACCGCCTTGGGGAACGGACCTACAATGTCTAAGCCCCACTGAGCGAATGCCCAAGGGCTGGAGAGTGGATTAAGGATCCCTCCAGGTTGGTGTATGTTTGGTGCGAACCGTTGGCATTGATCGCATTTTTTCACATATTCTTGGGCCTCCCTTTGCATATTTGGCCACCAATAGCCTTGGGTGATGGCTCTATGTGCTAGGGATCTACCTCCAGTATGGCTCCCGCAAATTCCTTCATGTAACTCCTCAAGTAGTGATTCAGTAGTCTCAAGATGTACACACAACAAATATGGCCCTGAAAAGGAATGTTTGTATAATTTATGGTTATCGGACAGCCAGAACCTAGTAGCTTTTCTCCGTACTTTGTCAGCTTCCGACTTTTCTTCAGGTAAAATATCTTCCTTCAAGAATTGAATTATAGGGTCTATCCAACTAGGCCCTGCTTTGATCTGATGTACTCGGACTGTCTCTCTTCTCATCTCCGTGGGTTTGTACAAATCCTCGACGAGGATAACCCGAGGTAGGTTCTATGCCGAGGAGGTCACAAGCATGGCTAAGGAATCAGCATGCGTGTTTCCGCTTCTGGGGATGTGCAGCAAGTTGAAAGATTCGAACTCTGATTGCAGGCATCTAACTTGATTCAAGTACCCCTGCATTCTTTCATCTTTTGCCTCAGATTCTCCTTTTACTTGGCCGACGACTAACCTTGAGTCCGAGAACATCTCCACTGCTTTTCCGCCCATTTTCTAAACCATGGTCATTCCTACCAGTAGAGCTTCATATTCGGCCTCATTATTTGTAGCCAGAAGTCCAGCCTTAATGATTTTTCAATGGTGATTATCTCAGGGGATATCAACACTAGTCCCACTCCGGAACCTTTCTAGTTTGCTGCGCCGTCAACGTACACCTCCCAGGATGAAGGGCCTCTCTGGGAGATCATGTCAACCAATTTTTCATCCATGTTTTGAGTTGGTACCAATTCTTCTAATGGGGGTTCAGCAAACTTGGCCACTAGATCCGCGAGGACTTGGCCCTTGATGGAGGTACGAGACATGTACTTGATGTCGAAAGCCCCTAGAACTGTACCCCATTTAGCTATCCTCCCGGTGTAGTCAGCACTTCGGAGTATGGCTTTAAGCGGAAGCTGGGTAAGGACAACAACTGTATGTGCTTGGAAATAATTAGGTAACTTCCGTGTACCATGCACTACTGCTAGGATGGCTTTTTCCAGCGGTAGATAACGAACCTTGACCTCATGCAGCGATTTACTCACATAATAAACTGGTCATTGTACACAGCAATGTAGGCAAAAAGGACCTCATCTGGCTCAGGACTGGACATGATTGGTGGCTGAGCTTGATAGTCTTTAAGTTGCTGGAAAGCTAAGGCACATTCTTCAGTCCACTCAAACCCCTTCCACTTGTTGATCAACAAGAAAAAAGGTCTACATCTAGATCGAGAGATAAATCGGTTCAAAGCAGCGACCATTCCAGTCAATTTCTGCACTTCCTTGGGATTCCGAGGTGGTTGCAAACTGTTAATAGCCTTTATCTGATCGGGATTGACCTCAATCCCCCTGTGAGTTACCATATAACCCAAGAATTTACCTGATCCCATGCCAAATGAGCACTTGGAAGCGTTTAGACGCAACTTATATTTTCTAAGAACTTCAAATATGTTTCCAAGGTCTCCCACATGCTCAGAAACTACATTGTTTTTCACCACCATGTCATCTATGTAGACTTCAATATTCTTACCCAACTGTGGCTCAAACATTCTCGTCATCATTCTTTGGTAGGTAGATCCTGCATTTTTCAAATCAAATGGCATCACTTTGTAGTGGTAGTTCCCAATGGGAGTGACAAAGGCAGTCTTCTCCTGATCATCCAGGGCTAAATGTATTTGGTGATAACCTTGAAAAACGTCAAGGAAACTCATCCGAGGATGGCTTACAGTTGCATCCACCAGTTGGTCTATTTTAGGCATAGGGAATGGATCTTTAGGGCAAGCCTTATTCAAATCTGTGAAATCTACGCACACTCGCCACTTCCCACTCTTCTTTTTCACCACCACAGTATTCGCTAACCATTCAGGATAAAAAACTTCCTTAATAGCTCCAGCTTGCTTGAGCTTCGTTACTTCCTCTTGTACTGCATCAGCGTGCTCCTTGGATGGGCACCAAGGAGGCTGTTTCTTAGGCATAACCAATGGGTTGACATCCAAGTAGTGATAGATGAATTCTGGATCTACTCCTGGGGCTTCATAGGCATTCCAGGCAAATACGTCTATGTTTCTTCTGAGGAATTCTATCAGCTCTTCTTTCTCTTGAGGAGGCAACTGAGATCCAACCTGAAAGAAATTTTCTGGATCATCCCCGATAGCAACCTTTACCAAATCTTCACACTTCGCCTCCTCGGCTGAATTACTGATGGGCAACGCCGGAGGTTTTAACTGCTATAAATCCTCTCCCGCATGGACCGAGGACTCAGCCTCGAACTTATGCTGAATGGCAGCCACCAAGCATTGTCTAGCCACAGATTGATCTCCTAAAATCTCCTTAACCTGGCCTTCGGATGGGTATTTAACCTTCTGGTGGAGAGTAAAAGAAAGAGCCCCTAGTGTATGAAGCCAGGGTCTGGCCATGATTGCTGTATAGGGTGAATACGCGTCTACGACAATGAAATCTACCTTTACTACTTCCGGACCAATTTGCACAAGTAGTTGTATTTGGCCCCTCGGGACAACGACCTTTCCGTCGAAACTTACCATGGGGGAACTATAAGGCGTTAAGTCCTCAGGTTTTAAGCTCAGCCCCTTATAGAGGTCGGGGTACATTATCTCAGTCCCATTGCCTTGGTCCACCATCACCCTCTTCACATTATACCCTCCGATTCTGAGGGTGATTACCAAAGCGTCGTCGTGGGGTTGGATGGTTCCAATTTTATCCTCATCCGAGAAGCCTAGGATTGGTGGAATTTCCTTTTTAACCCTCTTCGGATCCTGATTAACGTCTCCTGTGGATAGACGAGCTACAGACAATACTCTGGACGGGCAGGATCCTATTCTCCCTAGTGCAGCGAAGATGACATTGATAGTTCCTAAGGGGGGTCTTGAAGAATCATCTCTTCGAGATTCCAAATTTTCCTGGCTCCCCTAACCACTGGAGTGATGCAGGAGTTGTTTTAACTTGCCCTCGCGGATAAGCTGGTCCAAGTGATCCCACAGACTCCTACAATCCTCTATGGTATGCCCATGATCATGATGGTATTGGCAATAGAGGTTATGGTTACGTCTTTCAGGATTTTCCATCATCTTATTTGGTCGTTTGAAGAACGGCTCATTCTTAATCTTCTCCTAAACTTGATGCACTGGCTCTCGGAAGACAGCGTTGTCTGCCTGAAGATTCTCCGACCCTGATTGTCCAACAAAGTCTCTCCATGATCTATTGTTACTGTACTGATCCGACTTGAAATCCCTTCTCTCCTGAGGGATGACCTTATCCTTCCCTTTCCCCTGTTGCTGATCCTCTTCAACCCTTTTATACTTATCAATCCTGTCCATCAGTTGACGCACACTGGTGACAGGTTTGGTAGTCAGAGATTTCCTCAAACCGTGGTCGGTGGGGAGGCCGAGCTTAAAAGTACTGATGGCCACTTCGTCAAAATCGCCATCCATCTTGTTAAACATCTCCCAATACCCATCCGAATACGTTTTCATGGTCTCACCCTCTTGCATGTTCAAGGATAGCAGGGAAGCCAAGGGCCGAGCGACTCTGCGACACGTGACAAAACGGGAACCAAATGCCTGAGTGAGCTCTTTAAAGGAACTTATAGAATCTGCTTTCAGGCTGTCGAACCACCTCATTGCAACTGGCCCTAGACTGGAGGGAAAAACCTTACATATCAAAGTTTCATCCTTAAAATGGACAGCCATCCTTTGGTTGAAATGGCTGACGTGCTCCACAGGGTCTGTTCGACCATTATAGATAGTGAAAGTTGGCTAATGAAAATGACGAGGAAGTCTTGCCTCTTCAATCTTACGCGTGAAAGGCGACCTGGAGATTTGGTTCAGGGCCTTGCTCATAGCGTCATTTCCTACGCCTCCACGTGACGGGCTTCTAGACCGCCGTTTACGATAATGCTCCTCTTCATAAGAAAAGGATTCACTGGGTGGGGTTTGAGACCTCCATCTGTAATTAACGTCCTGTTCGTCATCGAAATAATCGTCAGACTTCGAAGAAGTCCGCTTTCTCTTTACATGGCGTAACTCCCTTTTTAATTGATCAATCTCCAGTTGCATGTTCTTGTTATTTTCTGCATGGGAAATATGACTTCCGCCTCGAGGTTGACTTCGGTCAGTGTGTGTGGTATGCACACTTCCTTCACGATCACCTCTCTGTTCCAGGTTGAGAAAAGGATCATCGTGTTAGGATGCCCTAGATTCTGCTAGTTGTGGACTCGGTTCTGCCATCGTCAACCGTTGCTTTCACTATTGCTCAAGCTCTTCTCACAGACGGCGCCAATTGTAGGGTCATGATTTGTAGCCCAAGCTCTAAAGATTTGGGATATGAGCCCAATATAATAAATTTGTAAAGAGTGGGTAAAGAGCTGGGCTTTTGCGAATTGGACAACGGATAGTAAGGATTTAAAAGACGAACAAACACGAAAATACACTTAAAAGTCGATGAAATGAGTGTCCGAGGAGTTGAATTATGAATTAAACCAAACGTTAATGTAGTTCTTAGTGCTACAGTAATTCTTTTTCTCTTCTCTTTCCCTATTTTTTCTGATCCCCCTCTTATGGGAGGTCTTTTACATTATATAGTTCCTTTCAGGCCATTCTGACCGTACACTTGTTAACCATCTAAGCCTTCACTTGAGTACATGTCCCATCAAACATTTTTTTTGGTTCTCTATGGGTGGTGATAGCTAAGACTGCACTGTTTAGGGGTCTTCTCCACATAAATGCAGCCAGAAAAGTTGCTGCAGTACATTTAATGCTGTGGTAGCAGCTTTTCTTTTAGATATTTTTGTGTTCTTATCACCTTTATACGTGCTTAAGGTTCGTCATGATCGCTGGAACTCCCTAGAAGGTCACCTAAATTATCCAAATGCATGCTTGACCGATGTTCATCATATCCGAGAAGGAGATGCTCCTCGGACTACATTCCTCCATTCTTTACTTACGTGATTCTCAACTTTGGGGCATTTCTCAATCATTTATTCCTCCTCGGACTTATCCATGTCTTCGGATAAGACCCAAGGCACAGTATACAAATTTGAGTTCTTACTCCCACAAATATTATTTGGTATAAAGTGTAAATTGTTCATTTTAAAAAAAAAAAATTATTGTGAAGCACTTTTTTATTTATTTATGATTCTTTTATTTTACTCTTTGGTTTTTGTACTTAATAACTCACTTGGATGAATATTTATGATGTAATCCCACATTTGATTCAAAAATGATGAAATAAAACTTTTTAAGAATAAATAATTTAGGACACATGGCACAAAATTGGATCTTTAATTTGGAATTCTAATTTGAGTTTCTCTTACCTTCACACATTATGCCCGTGCGATGCACGACTTAATCAAAATTCATATGTAAATAGTTTTTTTATTAATTTACTTAAAATTAGATAGTAGAATAGATAATAAAAATAAATAAATATTTTACTTTTAAGTTATATAATAAATCCATATTGTGTGAAATTAAGGTATTATGAAATGTATGTATATATATATACACATAAGTAATAACTTATTATAAAAGAGTGCAATAATTTTTTTTTTTTTTAAATATATATTAGTTTTTTTTGGGGGGTTGCTTTATCCTCTCTCTTTTTTTTTTTGACGTTATTTTAATTAGATTTTTTAAATTAAGTTTACCTTAATGTTAATACATATTAGCTAACATTTGATACTTTATCCACACAAAAAAAAAAAAAAAACGTTTAAATTAGGCTAAAAGTAAAATTGTTACTGTAGGGCCTGAGAACTTGGCAACCCCGGTCTACTTTATATTCGGCTTAAGGCCCATGCCGAGGAGGAAGAAACGTCCGAGGATGAAGTGTGAAAGTCTAAATTGCCAGGAACCCTGCCGAGGACGATCCTGTCCTCGGCCAGCCGAGACCAACACGTCAGCCATAACAGCATGGTGGAGGAACAAGTTCAGGATAAGCTGTCATCTCCACATTAAGTGCGCTCACCTAACCCTCCCGGCCGCATTAATGGAGATGTGACCTCTGGACAAGGCTGCCTTGGTTGCTGTAACTCACAGGGGTGCTGGTAAAGTGGCTGATGGGACGGGCGGTTAGAAGAAAAGGGGCGTGGATGATCAACAAGTGGAAGAGAGAGGTTGTGAAAAAAAGACTATATAAGGAAAAGAAACAAATCAGAAGAGGGGATTTCCCTGGAGGATTCCCTGGGCGAGGGAGACCACTATCAAGCTCCTCGGACCGGTGCCGAGGACGGACTTTGGAAGATAATCTTGGTCCGCCCGCCTTCGACGGTGGCGAATGCTACATTGGGCGTTGTCCGCTTGCTAGGGCCTAGTTCTTGAACCCGCTCTCTACAAATTCATTGTACAGGGCTAGCTGGGCTTGAGTCTACTCTCTCAACAGTAGAAGTGCTCAAACCCAGTCCCTACAATTGGCGCCGTCTGTGGGAAAAACTAGTGCGTTAGCAAGTGCAACGGTCAATGATTCCCATGTTGAAGGCTTGCACAAGGTTAGGCAGTTTTTTCGTCACCGCCAGCGACACCGATCCCGAATCCCATCAAAAAAAAAAAGGAAAAGAGAAACAACAAACAACGACGCGTTTGCATAAGTAACAATCATTGCAGAAAAGCTGAAGATTCAGAGAAAGGGAGAAGTGGATAAACATTACAGCATTTTATTAAACAAAAAATAAATACATGATACAAACAGAGGCTTAGACAGGCTTGTTTTAAAACTAACTCTACAAACAGAGGCCCAGACGGACTTGTTCAAAAGCTAACCCTAAAAAAAGGGCTGAGGCAGGCTTGCTTCAAGGCTATCAACAACCCCCGGGCTGGTATGGATGGTACCGGCGAGAAGAGAGGAGCAGATGCAAAAGCGCCTGAGGGCGCTGCCCCATGATGTTCCCTTGATGCTCCCCCAGCCTCATGATGATTGAACATTGGAGGCGGCAATACCCGGGCACTGAACATGACGTAATCTTGCGAGCCTCTATCGGCAGGTAAGCTGGGAGCGAGTCACCACCAGTTTGAAGGGCAGGCATGGACGCGCATCGGAGAAAAGCGTTATGTACTTCATGGACCTCCCTCCTAATTGCCAGACACGATACCACCAGGATGATGCCCGAGCCTTGCCACGCTAGAAGTCTGACGCGGACTACCACAGCAACGGCTTTCGATCGAGGGAGGAGGACCTTTGGCTTGCCTGCCCCCGCCCTCATCCAGAGCCATCCCATTCTGCCAAGCTCTGATCACAATCCTGACAGGGTTATTGAAGGGGCTTAAAGGGTGGGAGAATCATGTTTCCTGTCTAACTAGAGGGTTCGTGAAGTGTGGAAGGACGATTCCCCCAAAAAGCCTTATATGGAGGGCGAAGGTCGGTGGGAATTGGTCCACCCAAAATTCGAAAGAAGAATTATCAGCGACATTAATCCTGACCGAATTCCAAAGAAGCCATCAACCGCTGGATCTGCATTAATCCACGAGGATATTAATGAGGGTGCGCCTCGCAAACCGAAGCGTCAAGCGCGGAATGCGAACAATCAAAAGACGCCTTGTAATCGAAAAGGGCGAAAAAATGGAGCAAAAGAGGGGCAGGTCGCCCTCGTCCAGGTCAATATTGGGCCAATTGCCCAGACTAAGGAGGAGTCCCCCCTCGGCAAGACAAGGCCGAGACCGTTATCGCTCTAGAAGCGAACATTCCAGCGTCAAGGGCAAACTCCCTTCACCCTGAGCAGTGACGATGGAGTGCTAGACTGAACCAAGGTCTTGCATGGTCCTCGGACTCAAACCTTCGGTGAAACTAGTTACTTACAGAAGAACACCTGGGTACTAGACTGAACCAAGGTCTTCCATAGTCCTCGGACCCAAACTTTCGGTGAAACTAGTTACTTACAGAAGAACACCTGGGTACTAGACTAAACCAAGGTCTTCCATGGTCCTTGGACCCAAACATTTGGTGAAACTAGTTACTTACAGAAGAACACTTGGGTACTAGACTGAACCAAGGTCTTGCATGGTCCACGGACTCAAACCTATGGGGAAACTAGCTACTTACAGAAGAACATAAGCGTTAGACAAAACGAAGGCCTTGCATGGTCCTCAGATTCAAGCCTATGGGGAAACTAACCACTGTAAGAAGAACCTGGGTACTAGACTGAACCAAGGTCTTGCATGGTCCACGGACTCAAACCTATAGGGAAACTAGCTACTTACAGAAGAATATAAGCGTTAGACAGAACCAAGGCCTTGCATGGTCCTCGGACTCAAGCCTATGGGGAAACTAACCACTGCAAGGAGAACCTGGGTACTAGACTGAACCAAGGTCTTGCATGGTCCACAGACTCAAACCTATGGGGAAATTAGCTACTTACAGAAGAACATAAGCGTTAGACAGAACCAAGGCCTTGCATGGTCCTCGGACTCAAGCCTATGGGGAAACTAACCACTGCAAGGAGAACCTGGGTACTAGACTGAACCAAGGTCTTGCATGGTCCACGGACTCAAACCTATGGGGAAACTAGCTACTTACAGAAGAATATAAGCGTTAGACAGAACCAAGGCCTTGCATGGTCCTCGGACTCAAGCCTATGGGGAAACTAACCACTGCAAGGAGAACCTGGGTACTAGACTGAACCAAGGTCTTGCATGGTCCACAGACTCAAACCTATGGGGAAACTAGCTACTTACAGAAGAACATAAGCGTTAGACAGAACCAAGGCCTTGCATGGTCCTCGGACTCAAGCCTATGGGGAAACTAACCACTGTAAGGAGAACCTGGGTACTAGACTGAACCAAGGTCTTGCATGGTCCACGGACTCAAACCTATGGGGAAACTAGCTACTTACAGAAGAACATAAGCGTTAGACAGAACCAAGGCCTTGCATGGTCCTCGGACTTAAGCCTATGGGGAAACTAACCACTGCAAGGAGAACCTGGGTACTAGACTGAACCAAAGTCTTGCATGGTCCACGGACTCAAACCTATGGGGAAACTAGCTACTTACAGAAGAATATAAGCGTTAGACAGAACTAAGGCCTTGCATGGTCCTCGGACTCAAGCCTGTGGGGAAACTAACCACTGCAAGGAGAACCTGGGTACTAGACCGAACCAAAGTCTTGCATGGTCCATGGACTCAAACCTAGGGGGAAACTAGCTACTTACAGAAGAATATAAGCGTTAGATAGAACCAAGGCCTTGCATGGTCCTCGGACTCAAGCCTATGGGGAAACTAACCACTGCAAGGAGAACCTGGGTACTAGACTGAACCAAGGTCTTGTATGGTCCACAGACTCAAACCTATGGGGAAACTAGCTACTTACGGAAGAACATAAGCGTTAGACAGAACCAAGGCCTTGCATGGTCCTCGGACTCAAGCCTATGGGGAAACTAACCACTGCAAGGAAAACTGAACCAAGGTCTTGCATGGTCCACGGACTCAAACCTATGGGGAAACTAGCTACTTACAGAAGAATATAAGCATTAGACAGAACCAAGGCTTTACATGGTCCTCAGACTCAAGCCTATGGGGAAACTAACCACTGCAAGGAGAACCTGGGTACTAGACTGAACCAAGGTCTTGCATGGTCCACGGACTCAAACCTATGGGGAAACTAGCTACTTACAGAAGAATATAAGCGTTAGACATAACCAAGGCCTTGCATGGTCCTCAGACTCAAGCCTATAGGGAAACTAACCACTGTAAGGAGAACCTGGGTACTAGACTGAACCAAGGTCTTGCATGGTCCACAGACTCAAACCTATGGGGAAACTAGCTACTTACAGAAGAATATAAGCGTTAGACAGAACCAAGACCTTGCATGGTTCTCGGACTCAAGCCTGTGGGGAAACTAACCACTGCAAGGAGAACCTGGGTACTAGACTGAACCAAGGTCTTGCATGGTCCACAGACTCAAACCTATGGGGAAACTAGCTACTTACAGAAGAACATAAGCGTTAGACAAAACCAAGGCCTTGCATGGTCCTCGGACTCAAGCCTATGGGGAAACTAACCACTACAAATGCAAGGAGAACCTGGGTACTAGACTGAACCAAGGTCTTGCATGGTCCACGGACTCAAACCTATGGGGAAACTAGCTACTTACAGAAGAATATAAGCGTTAGACAGAACCAAGGCCTTGCATGGTCCTCGGACTCAAGCCTATGGGGAAACTAACCACTGCAAGGAGAACCGGGGTACTAGACTGAACCAAGGTTTTGCATGGTCTTCGGACTAAAACCTATAGGAAAACTAGTTACTTACAGAAGAGCAACAACGTTAGATAGAACCAAGGTGTTGTATGGTCCTCGGACTCAAACCTGTGGGAAAACTAATTGCTTCACAAGACTAAGTCCTAGACAGAACCAAGGTATTGAGCAAAGCATTAAAGTACGACAAGTGAAAGGAAGCATCATTCGAAGAACTAAAAACAAAAGATTGAATATATTACACAAAAAATAGTTTCGTTACAATGCCACCAAGACAAAAAGCAAAATAAAATGAAAAAGAAAGCAAGATCAGAGTGGCCCAAGCCGTCCAAACAGGATAGCCCGACGAGATAGCCTACTTCCCTAACTCGGTAGACGGCTTGTCCTGAGGAGTCTGTCGGAGGGTTTCGTCTGGTGCCTCGGGACCCTGGCTCGGAGGGGCTACTTCAGAGGACCCTTTCTCAGTAGGAGGGACCTGAGGGACAACGGGTGTGGCTTGGGAGTTAGCAAGAGGCTTCACCACATCTTGGGGCGCTTCTTGGCTACCAATCCCTGCCCCCTCTAACGCTTCATGGCGCTCAGTCTCCTCAACAGGCTTATCAGTTGAAGTTGGGTCCTCGGCAGCACTGGTCAGGCCTTCATCTGTCGATTGTAAGGCGGAGCCCGCCTTAGGAGCGACGGAGACAACCTTGCGAATTGCGGGGGGATAATACACTTTCTCGGCCCTCCTAAGCTCAGACAAGGCCTCGATCCTCGCTTGGTTGAGGGCCTCACTCCAAGTCTAGGAGCAGTAGCGCCTGCATACTTCAGGGACTTGAGCCTTAAGGGCAACCTCGATCTTAGCCACCCCCTCAGCAAAGGCCTCTTCCTTCGCTTGCTATATGGAGCGCTTAGCATTTATTCTCGCAAACACGGCTTCTTCTTTAGTCCTCACGGCCTCATCCCTAGCATACTTGGCAACGCCTCTCGCCCTCACTGCCTCGGCCAACTTCTGCTTTAGGTCGGCAATATGCTCTTTGGCAACCTGCAGCTGACCCTCGACATCCCACAAGCGCCTTGTCTGGTCTTCGGGCTGTTTCATAGCGTCGGTTAGGTCAGATGCCGCGCTGTCTCTGGCCCTCGTCATCTCCTCCAAATTCTCCATTGCCTTCCTGAGATCCGCCTCAGATTTCTTGAGGGTATTCGCGGCATTCAAGTACTTGTCGCGCTCCTGGCCCAAAGCTTTACCTTGGTTGTCGGCCTCCTCGTCCAACCTAAAAGTGGCCTGGATAGCTTGCCAACCAAAACAAATACACCGTAAGTTGGGGACTAAGCAATAAAATCCAAACGAAGGAACAAGTATCAGAAGTCTTACCATGCCCAGGTACCTTTTAAGGTTACGGGTAACTTCTTGCCTCCTCATGCCCCCCAGCTCAGCCATGTCGATGGGGAGAAGGAGGGACCTCTCCAGGGCATCGGCTACGCGATCCCCCTCGCCCCCTCGGAAGTCCTTGAGAGTGGCGTCGTCCATCAAAGGCTTCCCGTGGAGCATGGCAACGGGCAGCCAGGCCTGGGGCTCGGATTGCTGGATGACCTCTTTCCCCTTACCCTGACCACCAATCCTCAGCTGCTTGAAAGGTCGGCGGGCTTCATCTTCCTCTTGGGAGGAATGAGATCTCCCCTCGTCCACTGGGTCTTTACCCTTGGAAGGCCTCTTCCTTTTCGGATCGGTGGACTCGGGCCGAGGGTCCGAGATTGACGGAGTGGAGGATGACCTGGTCTGCGTAGGCAAGGGCTTAGGTGGGGGAGGAGGAAGCTTGGATGCGGGTGGAGGAGGCTTAGGTTGTGAGTCCCTCGGTGCGTCCTTCCCCGGCTTGCCTTCAAGCAAGTCAAACAGGCTGGTTTGGGATTGTCTCTTGAGACCCATCCTGGCCTGAATACCAATCCTTGGAGACAGAAGATCGGTTTTAGACAAATGGGGATCCCCCAAGTCACTAGAGGGATCCTCGAATAGATAGGCTTGGTCGAATGCACCAAATTCGTCCTTGGATGAACCCAGATCGACTACTTCTCCCTCCTTTTCCAAACTCTCTCCCTCGACCTCCGCAGCTTGATGGGACGAGGAAGAACCTGCCAATGGGACGCCCTCTGAAATGGAAGATCCCTCAGAAAACGAGAACCCGTGCTCCACCACAGTAATTTGTCTAAGCCGAGGATCATAAGCCCTGATCACGTACTTCGGGGCCGGGAACGACTTCTGGGTCAAATCGTACCCGAGGATCTTATGAGCAGCCCTAACTTGATCGTCGCCCTCGTTCACGAAAATCTCCACCCTGAGAACGGATTGCAAGTCTTCCTTGTTGACCAAATGGAAATGCCGTTCAAAGGCGTGTGGATCTGCAGAAAGAAAAACAAACTCCTGTCATCAACCGAATAAAGCAGATTTACAACAAAAAAAAAAGGAGGCTAGACCCTCTCCTACTCCGAGTACCCTACCTGGCTCTCCCTCTACTGTCGGGCAATGGAGACCGTCGTGCCATTCCCCTGACACAATGAGAAAATCCTGATTTAACCCCTTACCGGACTCGGAGAGGCACTGGATAAGCCAAACCCTATCGTCCCTCGTCTTCATGTAGTACGACTTACCCTTCAGGTGTTGGAGGTTATAGCACCAGTTTACATCATAGTGGGTTAACCTCAACCCCATCTTCTCATTCAAGGCATCTACGCACCCTAGTATCCTAAACACATTAACGGCGCACTGGGTGGGAGTTAACCGAAAATGCCTGAGGTAGCTGCTCGTCACCGGCCCCATAGGGATTCTCATACCTCCCTCTAAGAAAGCGATTATGGGAATCACAACTTCGCCCTCTTTCCTCCTAATATACCAATCCCCTTCCTCGCAATACCTCAAGCCCACGTTGCTGGGTATCCTATAATCGGCGATGAACTTCTCCATCGCCTCTTCAGACTCAACTAACTTCTTAAATCTACCCATCCCTAACAACGACTAAAAGACTCGAGAAAGAGCGAAGGAAAGAAAGGAATTAGAGAAGAAATTTGTGCTACAAAGAGAAGAAAACTTACAGAAATGAGGAAAAGCTCCTCGGACAAGCTTTTTATGCTGGAAAGGGAAGCTGGTTGGGTTAGAGATTTGACTGGATTCAGAGTATGTGCGCCAGAGTTCTTGAATGCAAAAATAAGGAGGCAAATCGGTTCAAACAAGTATTTATATCCTCAATTAAAGATAACCAGGCAGAGTTTCCCGCCCGTAAAGGTAGGAAATCCCCGCCAACTGATTACCATCACACCGTTGAACATGGGGAGTATGGAGCCGCCATAATTTAATGCGGGTGTGCACCGTATATCGAGGTGCCAAAAACGTGCATTGGGCAGGCGAAAAGACTCCAACGCTGACGTAGGCCAAGGCTGGGCGAGTCATGACGAAGGCCCGAGGATATCAAAATCCTCCTCCCCGTCCGAGGATACGGACAGCAGGATTTTGAGGGGCTATTGTGGGGCCTGAGAACTTGGTAACCCCGATCCACTTTATATCCAGCCCAAGGCCCATGCCGAGGAGGAAGAAACGTCCGAGGATGAAGTGTGAAAGTCTAAATTGCCAGGAACCCTGCCGAGGACGACCCTGTCCTCGGCCAGCCGAGACCAACACGTCAGCCATAGCAGCATGGTAGAGGAACAAGTTCAGGATAAGCTGTCATCTCCACATTAAGTGCGCTCACCTAACCCCCCGGCCACATTAATGGAAATGTGACCTCTGGACAAGGCTGCCTTGGTTGCTGCAACTCACAGGGGTGCTGGTAAAGTGGCTGATGGGACGGGCGGTCAGAAGAAAAGGGGTGTGAATGATCAACAAGTGGAAGAGAGAGGTTGTGAAAAAAAGACTATATAAGGAGAAGAAACAAATCAGAAAAGGGGATTTTCCTGGAGGATTCCCTGGGTGAGGGAGACCACTATCAAGCTCCTTGGACCGGTGTCGAGGACGGACTTTGGAAGATAATCTTGGTCCGCCCGCCTTCGACGGTGGCGAATGCTACATTGGGCGTTGTCCGCTTGCTAGGGCTTAATTCTTGAACCCGCTCTCTACAAATTCATTGTACAAGGCTAGCTGGGTTTGAGTCCATTCTCTCAACAGTAGAAGTGCTCAAACCCAGTCCCTACAGTTACTTTATAAAAAAATTGATACAATACTTATTGTTATTTTATCCAAATAAGCCAATAAGAACAAATAGAATTAAAGTCTTACTTAAACTTAAACTTGTTTGTTAAATGGATTAGATGAAGAATTTGGATTGTAATCAAATTAAGATTAAATAAGGATTAGATGGATTATATGAAGAATTTGAATTGTAATCAAATTAAGATTTTTATCAACTTAGAGATTATAGGAGAAGAAAAATTATATATATTTTTTAAATCTAAAAATCTAAAAAAAATTCTGCAATTTGGTGAAGCTACGTGGCATAAACACGACGTTTAAGCAAAACTTTTATTATATAGTATATGATATAGATTGAGATTATATACTACATTGAATTAATTAGAAGGAATTAGAAACTCCACTCTATTTAAAATAATTTAGGGAGTAGGACTCCATTGAAGCATATTATTTTAAATTCGTGGAGTGAACTCTAAGTTGTTAAAATGGGTAGAATCAAGGACTCCATTGATTTGTTTAAATGATAGAGTCAATTACTCCATTGTTTAAGTTAGCGAAGTCAGGGACTCCATTGAATTATTTGACATGGTGGAGTCAAGGGCTTTATTTAATTATTTGATGTGGTGGAGTCAAGGACTCCATTGAATTAATTGTAGTAGAGTCAAAGACTCCATTAATTTTGATTTGGTAAAGTTAGAGAATCTATTGATTTGTTTAATTGGTGGGGCCAAGGACTCCATTGATTTTTGAGAAGTCATTGGTTGGGAAAATTTTTATTTGGTAATTCTCAAATAAGATCCGCTAAGGGAGTTAGGGACTCCTTTTGAAATCCTACCCTATTTGTTTTACCAAACAAAAATTTAATTTTTTAGAAAGAGGGGAGAAAGGGTTAGAGAACAAGAGGACTTGTGAAGCCCCATAATATATAAACCTATTGCTTCAGTAAATTGGAAAGCACAAGCCTTTTTTTCTTCGCCCTATGTAACTTATGTCCTCTTATTAACTTGCTGAAACCTTTTTTTTTTTTTTCGTGTAATTTCTCTAGCCTGCTTTGCTGCGTACTTGCTGAAAACTTCTTAGACTCTATACTTTCTTCTCACTTCTTGAGGCCTTCTGTAGTCTATTCGTGTCCACCATATCATTTGTTTTGGTCAATTCAATTTATAGAGAATTGAAGGAACGGTTACCTCCCAGATGATTTAGTGGGGTTGAACCGCAAAAGACGTGGCGGCAGTTCCTTCTTTCACGTCTTTGCTTTTTCTTTTTCCTTTTGTTTATGTGACGTGTTGCGGGTTGCAGTTGAATAATAGTTTGGGTAAATTACAATTTATCCATTCTTGGTTTAGCCGAAATATAAGTTGTTTACCTGTAATTTAAAATTTGATATTTTACTCACTTAAAATTAGCTCAATTAAAGTTCTATAACATAATTCTGTTAAAAATATAGTTAAATATGTAATTTTACTCTATTTTTACGTCTCTTTCCTCCAAAAAAATAATAATAATAATAAAAATACAAGATAAAAAAAAAATCTAATGGAATACTTTTATTGTGGGATTTCAAATTTAAATATCAGTCAAACCTCAAGTGGATAAAGTGTTAATTTTTTTTTTTTTTGAGAATAAATGTCAAACTTCAAATTATATGCAAGTAACTTAAATTTCGTCTAAACTACATGTGGCTAAAATGCTAAAATGTAATTTGCCCTAATAGTTAAGTTGGTTGTGCATAACAGGAGAATATTAGATACAGACCCACCTTCTTTTTTTTTTTCTTTTTTTTTTTTAACACACTCCCACTTTTTTAGCATCTTACACATTTCCTACCTTTTATTATTATTTATTTTGTGATGAGGGGAATTTGCAGTAAGTTAACTTGCCGCCAGAATTTTGGTAAGACACCGCACCTCTTTAGCACGTGAGTGTGGGGTTTATATAATATTTATATATATATTTTTATCATCCTTATATTTTTATTTGCATTATTTTCTTTTATAATTAGCCTTTTTAATTTTGGAGACGACGTTTATTATTTGTTTTCTACTAAATTACCCACAAATTTGTTCTAAACTTATATCCTATTTACAAACGATATGATACTTGTAGGGACTGAGTTCGAGCACTTCTACTGTTGAGTGAGTGGACTCGAGCCTAACTAGCCCAATACAATGAATTTGTAGAGAGCGGGTTCAAGAACTAGGTCCTAGTGAGGACTACAACGACTAAGCATGGTTGGAGATGGATTGGATAACATGAACGTGGATTAAAATATGCAATGGTGTTCCTCGGCCCTCCTCTTGGGAGCTTGAGGTTCTTAATATTTCTTCAGTGATTGGTTACAAAGGTTTCAGTGATGATTCAGGTTGCTACAGTGTTCTATACTTCTAATTTTTCGGTCCTCTTTCCAGAGGGATTCCTTACATTATATACCCCCTTTTAGTTGATCTTAGCCCTACATTTGTTGATCAAGCAGGTCACTACTTGAGTGCTTGTCCCATCAGCCGCCTTCCCATTCTTTCTGTGGGTTGTAGCAACTAAGGCCGCACTGTTCAGGGGTCATTTCCTCATTAATGCGGCCAGAACATTAGTTGTGGGCATTTAATGTGGAGGTGACAACTCATCCTGGACTTGCTCCTCCACCATGCTTCCATGGCTGACACGTTGTACTTGTTCTTTCTCTTTAGATGCTCTGGAAGGCTGCCTTTGGTGGCCTGTTGCTTCTCCTTTCTATGGTCTCGGTTGGCCGAGGACAGGATTGTCCTCGGTGACGTCCCTGGGCGATTTGGACTTTCTCACTTCGTCCTCGGGCGTTTCTTCCTCCTCGACATGGGCCTTAGGTTGGTATAAAGTGGGCCGGGGTTACCAAATTCTCTGACCCCACAATACTAATAATCCCGTGCTATTGAATGATCATTGCAGGATTATGGTAGATAACACTTGGGTTGTTCCATATAATTCTCGGTTACTACTGAAATATAATTATCATATTAATGTTGAAATATGTTACAATATCAAGTATATAAAGTACTTATATAAATATGTGTATAAAGGCCCAAATCGTGTCTCTATGGAAGTTAGACTAGACCCAAATTATGATGAGGTCCAACAGTACATTGATGTAAGATGGGTATGTGTTCCAGAGACATGTTGGAAGATATTTTCTTTTCCTATGTATCGAATGTACCCTGCCCTTTTTTTTCCACAAATTCATCTTCCAGATAGACAACAAGTACGCTTTAGACCACGTGAACCTATTGCTAATGTTTTGGAGCGAAGTAAAAGACAATGCTTATTGAATTTTTTTATATGAATATGATTGATCATGATGCACAAAATTCTCTATATAGAGAGTTTCTTGAGCATTATTGTTGGGATTATATAAGCAAAACATGGACATGAAGAAGATCTCATAAAAAAGTAATGGGTAGGATAAATTCTGTTTCACCATTTGATGGAGAGAAGTTCAGTCTACGTGTCCTACTTAATCATGTTAAGGGGCCAACAAGATTTGACAATTTAATGTTAACGGGATAACCTCTCCAACATTTAAGCAAGCAACTATACAAATCAGTTTACTAGAGAATGATAATAGCATTTGAATGTCTCTTGCCTCAAGTAGACAGTGTCTGCTTGAGGCAAGAGACATTCGAATGCTGTCAGCTTTAAGAAGATTGTTTGCAACTTTATTGGTATTTTTTCTACCAACTAGAGTAAGAGAATTGTAAAATGAGTTCTACCCATATATGGTAGAAGATTATCCATCAATATCTGTTACAACAGAGACACGTCGTACAAATAAACTTTTCAATTATTTAGAAGCATTACTCTTGCAACATGGAAAGCACATCATAGAGTATAATTTGTCGATTTCAACTGGAGAATGTGACAATAATTCAGCTGTACGAAGACTCATACATGATGAGCTAATTGTTCCTAATGTAGATGAAGAACTTACTTTAATTGAGAAGTTGAATAACGACCAGAGAATTGCATATGAGACAATCATGATAGTTATTGATTGTAAGGAAAACATGATATTCTTTGTCGATGGGCCAGGGGGAACTAGAAAAACATTTTTGTATCGCACGATGTTGGCAACCTTGAGAAAAGTTTGTGACATTGTAATTGCCACAACTACATTTGGCATAGTAGTAACATTACTCCCTAGTGGAAGCACAACACATTCCAGGTTTAAGGTTCCTTTAACTCCCGATGCTTCATCTACTTGCTCAATAAGTAAACAATCAGACTTAGTTGAACTTATTAGACGTGCCACCATAATTAATTGGGATGAAGCCGCAATGGTAAATCGACATGCACTTGAATCTCTTGGAAAATTTAGACCCCGGTTGATAGAATTAACAAATTTTAAACCCAAGTTGTTAATTAGAATTATTATGAATAAACCTTGTTAAAACAAACAAACATCAATATCATGCACATCGGAAAAGTAAATAAGACAAGACATGATGACCCAGGAAAACCAATGAAACAAACTAGTTTCACGGTAAAAAACTTGGGGGGAAACCTTCCTGAAAAGAAATTCACTATAGTAAAGAGAAGTTTCAGATTTAGTATAAAACCTTTGTCCCTAGACTCTACAATCCCCATAGATAAACTTGCAGTAGAAACCTTCTACCGCTTCAGAACCTTTGAACTCTTCAATATATGAACGCCACCCTTTTGTACGGATCCCAGTACGTGATTAACCAATGATGCACAACTCCCAGTACGTGACTAACACACCAACTTGAAGAAGATTGTTGGCTGCAAAGTTCTTCACTTCATCAACAATGAAGATCAAGAAGCACTTGGTTACAAAACTCTAAGGCGCAAAGACTCAGTAGCTTCTTTCAAAAAGAATAAGGCACCCGGTCACTTTTTGCATGTGTTCTCCTTGTATTCTCTTATGTGGCGGCTTTTAAAATAAGCCTTATATATGTCTAGGGTTGTGAGAAAAGAAACCCTACACATATATGTCAGCATGGGCCGAAAATCAGATCTGGAAATTATGATTTCGTAGATCTCGATAGATATTTTTGTCGAGCTTCTGTCGAGCTTCTATCGAGATTTCTTCATTAAACCTCGATAGATATTATCTATCGAGAATCTGTTCAGCTTCTGTCCAGCTTTAATGAACAGCTTTTCTTCACTTGTTTCTTGGTCCAATCTTCATGACTTTAATACTTGGATTAAACAACATGTTTCTTAAAGTACTAAACCCATCCTAGATCTACCAAATTACAAGTAAAGTGTGTTTTGTCAAAGGATTAGCCAATTCTAAATGACATATGTTCATAACAAGTTCAACATATGTCCTAACAGAATCTTTGGATAGAACATTTAAAGATACTAGCTTTTGAGTACGCGCGTGAGACTCTTCTATTTTTTTTGGAAGAACTTAATAATTTGCATCTATTATAATTTAAGATTACTACATTTTCCAATTACAAAAAAACCTAGGGATGTGATGAAAAATTATTTTACTTGTTAACGCATAATACTCATCACACCCTTAGGTTTTTTTATGATTAAAATATTTAGTAATCCCAATTATAATGGATGCAAATTATTAACTTTTACTCAAAAAATAGAAGAGTCTTTGAGCACGCACATGCTCAGAGGCTCGTTTTCTTTTACAATTGACCTTTTTAATTTTGGAGATGACATTTATTATTTGTTTTCCACTGACTTACTTACAAATTTGTTCAAAACTTATATTCTTGGATAAATCTTGTTTGGACTTTTTTTTTATTATGTAACCACCTTTTTTTTTCATTTAAAAATTTCACATTTCAACATGCATCATGTTGTAGAATTGATCTAGCTGCAACATTTTTTTTTTTTAAATTCCTAAAACCATTGGCCTACTTCTGGAGCAAACATTTATGTATAAAATACAAAATTGTGTAAGTATGAGGTGAACATAAAAATTGTTTGATTTATATCTTTTTGGTGCGTAACATATAAGTTTATGTTTCGTTTATGTTAATGTTTATGTTTTGCATTTTTAGACATAATTAGTTGAGAATTTTTTTTAAAGTATAAGTTTATATATTGTACATGTTAAAGATTAACAAATAATTAATTGTAGATGATAAATTAATAGTTTGATATTACCCAAAAAGTTTAAATTCTTTGGAAAACAGAAAATGAAATGTTTGAAATGGGACGCATTAAATTTTTTATTTTTCCTTTTATGGAAGGGGAGAGATAGTGCAAGGTATAGCCGTTTAGGGTTTGTTATATATTATTACATATTAGACCAGTTTTCACCCAAAAAAGGATTTCAAAATTGGCAAGTTGGGCTGCTAACCTAATTTAATTTTTTTTTTTTGAGAAACCAAAACCTAATTTAATTGAAACATTTCTTAAACTCTTTACATGCATGAACTAATCTATATAAAAGTTTGTCGTCTAGTGTATGTAGCGAATAATCTTAAAAGAAACAGTACAATTATTAACTTACTAATGAATATAAAAGGCCTACATGTGACTATGATGCATGCATTTATAAGACTTGGAATAAATTAATTGGATTGCTAAATAATTCTAAAATAAGATAATCAATCCGATGACATCAAATTGGGAGACTCTACAAATATTTAGCATAATATTTAACTTTAAAAGGATATATATTGGTCAATTCTAAGCTTCCATGGACTTCGAGAAATTGTATCCCCGAATTTCTTTCATAAGGATGTTGATCCCAAAGGTGTAGCTGGAAGAAAGAACGCAATGATAAACAAGGGAAATTGTCAAACCCACATACTGTATGAACTTTGCATGAAGGTTGCTAGTTACAATTCTGATGATCTAGTTGAATGCTAGTCTGGTTCCAGCTCCTAGTCTCAAAAACTCAAATGGAAAATTTTCAAAATTAATAATGTTAGGTATTGATTCCAGACTGATTGAATAGAATACACTAAAATATCCTAAAAACTCTAATTGTCAACGAAAAGTTAAACGTTTCACTTTTATATTATTATATAAACATAGTTATAAGTTATATTTTCAAAGAATATTCTTCAATAATTATTTTAAAAAATATATAAATATAAATATAAACATAAACACTAAAATTAACATTAACATACACATAAATGTGCACAAGACACACATTAGGGTTTCTAAAAAAAAGAAAAAAAAAAACCAAATGGCGTATTGCTCATCCTTTTATACTCTAAAATGGTTTGGACTTAAGAAGGGTTTGATTAAATTTTTATGGAAGTTTGCTTGACCCATTTTTTGGAAAGATGTTGTTAAGAGTCTTTCTTTCATGTAACCATTGGGGTAATTGTTTTTTAGGGGCCTTCGTGAATGGTTGTGGGATATTGTTTGAAGTGTAAAATTATGAGCCTCTCTCTTTCTCAGAGTTTGGAGAAGTTTGTATTAGTTTGAAATTATGCAATTATTGGCACTCTCTTATATAGGAATGATGTCCTTCAGTCACGTCGATTAGCTTTTCTATGGGTGGCAATAAGTCCAAAGAATTTAGAGGTGGTTAGTGAATTTAACGTAATTAGACTGAACAAATGGCATAAAATTAGATCACAATTGAAATTCAATTTGAAATCTAATTGAATTTTCTTTCAGTTTTGAAGTATACTCATGTATTTATTTTGTAGGTTTGAAGTATACTCTAAAAATTCACAATACAAAGATTTATGGGATAACCAATTTGTTGATTTGTGAGCGCCTTAGCAACTACGTCAAATTGAATTATGAACATGTGTTTCAGCCTAATCTTTGTATCAATGAATGAAACATTGGGCACCACAGTTTCTCCTATTATATGTGTCATGTTGCATAACTGCTCTAGTTGTAAGTTGCATCATTTTTCTTAATTCCTAAAATTATTCACCTGTTTGTAGGGAAAGATTAACAAATAATCAATAGCAATTCAATAAATTAATAGTTTGATATTACCCAAAAACAATTTAAATTCTTTAAGGTATAAGTTGTGTTGGAAAAATGGTTTATTGTATCATGGACACTTACCCATAACCATTAAGGCGTGAATGAGAAGTTGATTTTGTAAGTGCCGACCCAAGTGGGTTGGGCTTATTTCAATGTTTGTTTGTGTGCACTGTACTTAATTCTGAACCAATATGTCTATTGGTTATTGCAACCTTCTGAACCGGTGTGAGTTTGTAACAATATGTCCATTCACAATTGCACCTATTCTAAACTGGTGCCAGTGTGCCTATAAATAGGCATCCCTCATTTCATTTTAGGAAGTTAATTTTTTTATTCATTCAGAAGAGTCTTCAGAGAGAGAGAGACACACACATTTTTGTTCATTGTGCACAGAGATTGTAGTGCTTCTTCTGCATGTTGTTGATCATTGTATCTTGGGAGGCAGAGGTCTGAGAGACTCAAAGCATCATTGAATAGTGCGAGGGGTGAAATCTATCTTAAGGACACAGTGTCAAACACTAACTTTGATTAGTTTTGTGTCAATCATTTTGCATTCATTTGGTCTGTAAATTTTACTTTATTTTTCTTATACATTCATACACAGATTTGTGCATTATTGATCTTATTCACAAAATCACAAATGAAAATTATTTGTGTAATAATAGCCAACAACTTGAACATCTTTTGTCATAATATTTGCTTTAATATCATGCTTAAAAATAATAAGTTAGAAAGTTTAAATTAATTTCAAATGGTTTAGAATTAGATTTAAATGGACTTGAGCTAGAATGAGATATAAATTATTTGAAATGAGTTTAATTGGAATGCTTAAATTTTTTTTCTTTTACCAGGGAAGAATTATTGAAGTTCAGGAAGTTTTTGAAACAATTTCTCCTGAAGTTCAAATAGAATTTTAAAATTTGAGTAGTCATTTTACTATTGAGCCAACAATAGTTTTATCATATAGTTTCCACAACAAATTGTTGGATTTGATGAAAAAAAATTTATTTATTTATTTTAAGAACTAAAAGAACTGTTGTTAGGAATACTATATTCTGGTGGGTTGGTCTAAATTATTTAGTTAAGGCCGTCTTTACAATATAGGTAAGTGAGGCAATTGTCTAAGGCACCTAGATGTAAAAAGGCCAAATCAACCCCTCCCTTCGGCCATATAGGTAATTCCTTTGGGTTCTCTGAAAACAAACTTTGATGAAGCTTTGTTTGAGGAATCTAGTGAAGCTAGTATTGGAGTGGTAATTCAGAACTTAGATGGTGAAGTTATGGGAGCTCTTTTAGAAAAAATCTTGATGCCTTCATCAGTGGAGATTCTCGAGTCCTTAGTAGCTAGAAGAGCTTTTGTTCGTGAAATGGGTTTCAATCAATCTTTTTTTGAAGGTGACTCTGAGTTTGTTATAAACTCCTTGCGACATGGTGCTATGCCTTCTTCTGCTTTTGGTCATTTAATTCAAGACACTCTGTCTCTTGCCAGTTCTTTTTTTACAGAACGTTCCTTCTTTCACTCTATTAGGCAAAGTATGTTATTGCTCATGCCTTAACTAGAAGAGAGCAAGATCTTCTTTTCTATTTTTAGTTTGGATGAAGTTTGTTCCCCTAGACATTGCTAATACTATTGTTGCTGATTCACCGGTCTCTTAATAATATTCATTATGGCTTGATTCTAAAAGAAAAGTGTAAGAAGGCTCTCAAATTATAATCAATAGAGTTAAATCTTTACTTGTTGGAGTATTAATAAATTATTCATAAAAAAAAAATTGTTCTATCTAGCTGCTTAAATTATATGACTATTTGAAAGTTTTTCTCAAATCTATGGATTATGTTACAGAGAATCTGAAATCGAGAAAGCAGAGAAGAGAAAGAAAAGAAACAGAGAGAAAAACTTATGAAAAATTTCTTCAAGTATATTTGATTGAATACACTATATTGTACAAATATCAATGGAGTCCCCAACCTATATTTATACTATTACAGTGGGAGAGAAGGAGCACCAGAAAGATCAATAACTGCCTCACACGTGCTCTAACAGATTCACACACGTGCACACTCAGCTCTAACCAATTGCTAACAGACTAACTGTTTAATAATCTTACACTCTCACTTGAAACGGCACCGTTCTCTTTAAATGACAAACTATCTACAACATAAAACGACACCGTTTCCTTTTAATGAGAAACGGTGACGTTTTGTTTCTGTTTCCCTTTGTGTTTGCTCAATCTCATAAACGATACCGTTTTGATAGAACTAGCCGTTGGAGCTTCTTCTTCCTCATGATTTGAATATGTTTGATCTTCAGTACATCCATGGCTATCTCCAGTACTGTTATGGCTTTCACTATTAGAAATTAATTTCCAATTACCTCTGGTTATTAACAGGTAAGATTGCCATCAAGAATTCATTTTTAAAAGCAAAAATTAAGATTAAACGTGTAATTCTGTTAGTACAATAAGGATAAATTGGATTTAAATAAATATTTGAGTAGCATATTGGCGTCAAGAGGCTGGCCGAAAGGTCTCACACCAGCAATACCGCTTCGTGGCATGCCATTTTATTTTTATAAGTTATAATTCAATTTAGTCTCTTAACTTTTAGCCAACGGGGGCTTGGCTCAGCTGGTAAGGTTCGGACACTTCGTGCAAACACCTAGGTTCGAGTCCCGCTGCCAGCAGGTTTCCGTTGGTGGGCATACTTGGTGGGGGGTGTACTCAAATGAGGTGACTCCCACACAGAGGGTACAGAGGGACTACCGACTACGGACTGCTCCCTCCGAGGCTACTGGCTCCCTGCCCGGGGGTGTAATATGACCATAAAGACCCCCATTTTTAGATTCTCAAAAAAAAAAAAAAAATAGTCTCTTAACTTTAATTTTAAATGTCAACTTCATTATTAAGGTTTAATTTTTGTTCTCCATGTGTCTAAATGAGATAATATGGCCTTTCATCTAAATCTATTAGTAAACGATAAATGAAGTGTTTAAACTTTTTTATTTTTTTAATAATACTTATCAAATAGAGAAATGTTATGTTTACAGTCTTTTCACAACAAATCCTAAGTGGCAGGTTTTTACCAGTAGTTTTTTTTTTTTTTGAAGAGGATAACATCCTCATAATTCATTCCATAGAAACAGAGTCAAAGTACAACTCCTCCATAGCTGGGGGGGGTGGTGAATCTTCAATCCATACAACATCCTCTACTAGTTCCTTAGCATATCTAGCTAGTACATGGGCAACACTGTTCGCGCTTCTTTTGACAAAAACAATCTGCACCCATCTAAGTCTATCAAGCATGCACAACACGTCCTGTAAAATATGGCCAAGCCGAGACGACAACCCCTTTCTCGCATTCAAGGCATCCATGAGAGGTTGGTTATCTCCTTCAAGAACCAGTTCTGAGAATCCGCATTCCACCACAAACTCCACAGCTCTACGGCACGCAAAAATCTCCGCCTCCTCGCTGCCCGTCACTGGTGGACCTTTCGCCGATAAAGCCGCCATAACTTCCCCTGTATCATTTCGGATAATGACTCCAATTCCCGAATCTCCATTTTCCTGAAATATTGCCGCGTCAAAATTTAGCTTAAAACGATCTACAGGGGGTGGTCTCCATCTCAACAGACTCGGTGGTGTGGGTGAAGTAGATAACTGAATGTTGGCTTGCCGAAACTCCGCCAAAAAACCTTGCGCACATTTGATTAGTACCTCAGGTGGTTGTATCTGCTTCCCAAATATTATACCATTCCTTTGGGTCCAAATAATCCATGCTTGGACAAGGAATAGCTCAAGCTCATCAGGATCCAACTGAGCAATCAATACCTCCATGAGCTGAAGCATATCAGCTTGTTCTCCAGCACATTTTTGCAGACGAACCGAACACCCTGCCCATACGTCCTGCGCCACACCACAGTTCCAGAGGGCATGAATACCCGTTTCAGCTTCATACCTACACACCTCGCACCTATTGTCTTGTATTATCTTCCTATGCACCAAATTCACCCGTGTGGGCAAAATATTGCAACATGCCCGCCAGCCAAAAACTTTGATTTTGTTTGGCACTTTCAGCTTCCACAGAGCCTTCCATACAGCACCTCCCACCACACCACTAGAACTCTCTGCCCCATTCGCTTCCTTTTGCAATTTCCGCGCTACATAATACCCAGACTTCACAATGTATTCCCCTGACTTGGTGAGTGTCCAAAATATGGAATCATGAATAATTCTTCTGCTTAGAGGCACACGTAGTATGGCTTCCCCATCTTCACAGTTGAAATGTTGCATGATAAACTCTCTGTCCCACCACCTTGTAGCCAGGTCTATAAGTTCAGCAACCATACAATCTTCTTCCATATTAAGAGCTAGATGTAAGATCTTATTAGAAGGGTAGTTTGGAATCCATGCATCTCTTAGAACCCGGATTGAAGTTCCATTTCCCACCCTCCAGCAAGATCCCCGCTGAATCAATGGCTTGGCTGCTAAAATGCTCTTCCAAGTGAAAGAGCTATTGGGAGAGTCAGTGGCCTCTAAAAAACTGCATCGAGGAAAATATCTTGCTTTAAGGCAACGGCTAAGCAAGGACTCTTGATCTTTTAACATTCTCCATCCTTGTTTGGCAAGCATGGCCAAATTGAACTGTCGTAAATCCTTGAACCCCATTCCTCCTTCCGCCTTTGATTTAGTTAATTTTTCCCAACTCAACCAATGGATCTTCCTTTCATTCCCAACTTGCCCCCACCAGAACCGAGCGCATAGGGCTTGAAGTTCTTCACACAACTTAACCGGCAACTGAAAGACACTCATAGTATATGTTGGGATTGACTGAGCCACAGCTTTGATCAGTATCTCCTTTCCTACTCTTGAAAGCATTTTTCCTTTCCACCCTTGAAGCTTTTTCCACACTCTATCTTTTATAAAAGAAAAAGTATGGTACTTCTTCCGGCCTACTAGAGTAGGTAGACCCAAATAGGATTCAAATCTATCCACTTCACTCACTCCTAACAGGGCTTTGATCATGTCTCTATGCTGAAGGGAGGTATTACTGCTGAAAAAGACTGATGATTTCTCCATGTTTATGCACTGGCCAGAAGCTTCTGCATACAGTTTCAAAATCTCCGTAATTGCCTTTGTCTCCTTGTCTGTGGCTTGACAGAATAGTAGGGAGTCATCTGCAAACAGCAAGTGAGAGATACTGGGGGCTCGTCTACAAATGGAAACACCATGGATAATCCCTTCAAACTCAGCCTTCTACAAAAGAGATATAAATCCTTCTGCACATAACAGAAAAAGATAAGGTGATAGAGGATCTCCTTGACGGATTCCTCTAGATGGATGAATCAAACCATAAGGCTTTCCATTAATCAAGACTGAAAAGGAAGAAGATGAGACACAGCTCATAACCCTATCCACCCAAACATCCGGGAATCCCATCTTAAGCATAACCCTTTTCAAAAAATCTCATTCTACCCTGTCATAAGCTTTACTGATATCCAGTTTCAATGCAAGAGTTCCAGTTTTGCCTTTCTTTCTTCCATGCATTGTATGTAGAGCTTCATAGGCCACCAACACATTATCTGTTATTAATCTTCCTGGCACAAAAGCACTCTGGGTTGGGGAAATAATTTGGGGCAGAATTTGCTTCAACCTGTTAGCTAGCACCTTTGCAATAATTTTGTAAAAAACATTACAAAGGCTAATAGGCCTAAAATCAGAGACTTTAACAGGATTTTTAATTTTTGGAATGAGCACAATATAAGTATGATTAAGGGCAGGAGGCATATAACCATTATTGAGAAATTCAAGAACAGCAGACACAACATTATCACCAACAATATGCCAAAACTTCTGATAAAAAAGGGCATTCATACCATCTGGTCCAGGAGCCTTTGTAGGTCCCATTTGGAACAAAGCTGCTTTAATTTCATCTGCAGTATATTCACTGGATAGTGTTTGTTGCATTTCAATGGACACCTTTTGTTGTACTGCTTCTAAACACTCCTCAATCCGGTTGCATGAACCTGTGGAAAACATATTATTAAAATAGTCCACAGTTACTTCCGCCACTTCTTCTATGTCCTCACACCAATTACCCTGTGGGTCTAAGATCCCTTTTATGAAATTCCTCTGCCTTCTTTGAGATGCTTTTGAGTGAAAAAATCTTGTATTTTTATCCCCATGTTTGATCCAATTAACCCGAGACCTTTGAGCCCAGTATACTTCCTGCTTTCTTAACCATCCATCCAGCTCCTTGCTTGCTTGAATAAATTCACCTCTGTGCTGCAATGTGGGAGGAGCACAAGTCAACCTTTCAATTTGCTTCTGTAAAGCCTTTATTTCATTAGTGCCAGGATGAGTTTTAGAAGCACCCCACGCCTTCAACTCTGAGCTACATCCATTTATCTTCAACCTGACCGTCTCTAAAGCCGTGTCCCCAGCCTCACTGTTTTCCCAAGCTTCAAGGACTACCTTGGCGCAGTCATCCCACAACAACCACGCTTCTTCAAACTTAAACCCCCGATCTCGTCTTGCATGTCGTCTCAAAGCTACGTGGTTCTGGAGGATCAACGGAAGGTGATCCGATGCATGCGAAAAAATGTGCTTGACTGTGGTTTCAGGGAACTTCAACTTCCAAGCTTCATTAGCCACAGCCCTATCCAGCCGTTCCCTAGTATTGGCAGCCCCAGGTCTCCTATTATTCCAAGTATAAGGATAGCCAATGAACCCAAGGTCAGCAAGATGACAAATCTCCAAAGCTTCTCGGAATGCATCAATTTGTCTAGGTGGTACTGGTCGACTGCTTAACTTTTCCGTCGAACTCAACATCTCATTAAAATCCCCAATGCACATCCAAGCACCATCAACGTATGAGGCAATGTGAGAAAGAAGGGTCCAAGACTTAAAACGATCTTTTGTCTCTGGCCACCCATAGAATCCGGTCAGTAGCCATCTAAAACCATCACTCTCGGTCACCCAAGCCGAAATTTGGTTATCTGAAAATTTAAACACATCCACCCTTATATCTTCCTTCCATAGCATAGCAAGACCACCACCTAACCCCGGTTTTTTAACAACAAATTTATGCTTGAACGGTAACTCACTACACCAATGTTTTATACCTTCGATATCGAGCCGAGTTTCCATGAGGAAACAGATTTCAGGAGCTTGATCCTTCACAATTTTGTGAAGACTACGAACTGTCCAAGGGTTCCCAAGCCCTTGGCAGTTCCAGCTTAGTAATTTCATTGCTCCCGGCGAGGGTGGTCATCCACCCCGGCCGATGTGTTTACTGCGTTGCCGTCCTCTTTGTCAACTTTTGAGCGTTTAGAGTACGTAAGTTCTGCATCTCTGATACAAACTGGGTTCATAACATCTTCCAAACCTCTTTTACCCACCCTGGACTGCATTTTAAAATTAGATGTCTCTATAGGCCCAACATCCATTCTATTCAGCCTAGTCCACGTTGATTTTGGCTTATTGGGCTTTAACTCCACATGGCCCAAAGATGTATTGGAAGAGTTTGACTCACCGTTAGACTCATCCTTGGACTTCTGTTGCATATCTCCATTTGGCAAAAATTTCGGCAATAAATCACCCACGTTTGAATTATGGGTATCTTTAACTTCCGAGATTTTTTCCTGATTTTCAGGGCCATCCCCTCCAAAACCGCTGTTTCCATTCCGAGATTTTTGGCCTGCCTTGTACTCTGAAGCCCTAGCCACCGCCGTCGCCTCCTCTAGCTCCTCATCACTCACCGTGGCTGGAGTACCAGTTCTACCCACCTTTTCAGCCATCAACGGGTTTTCTTTGCTCCGACGTGGTGGAGATTTACTCCTTCCATTCTCTGCTTTCAGCCAATCCCCATATTGGTATTCAACATTAGCAGCCACCTTTGATGCTACAAAGTGCGCCGGACAATGTTTTATATCGTGACCAAGGATCCCACAGTAATGACAGAACAGTGGCATCCTTTCATACTTATATGTAACCCAGTGACGTTTGCCGTCCGACCCCAATAGAAAGCCACCTCTTCGAATTGGTTTAGAAATAGGAAGAGCTACCCTAACTCTCAAGAAAAGGCTCTGGTCATCTGTGCGCCGTCGACGCTCCACATCCTCAACAACCCCCATCTTATTTCCCACCTCTGTCGCCACCCTTGGGGACATCATATCAAAAGGCACTCCCCAGATTTGGACCCACAGTGAGGCATGCTCCAAAACAACATTATTTGCACTCATGCCCGACCTCCATCGGGTAAGCATTAGTAGCTGATTGTCAAAAGTCCACGGGCCCCCCCTCAAAATCCGATCTAGTTCATACTCCGACTTAAACTTGAACTGGAAAAGATTAATGCCCACCTCAGAAATCTGCAAATCTTTTTCCAGACCCCATGCTCGCCTTAACGTAATCTTTGCTGCCTTTCTGTTAAAAGGTTTACACGTTAAAAACTTACCTATTAAACTCAACACGCAGCCCTCAAGTTCTTCCAACCTGCCCTCCTCGGAGATCTGAATATCTTCTTTCTCTTCGGACGTTAGCTTTAGACTGGTCATACGTTCAACTACATCCTCAGCCATAGATAAACTTCTCACAGTTACGAGTTCGAAAGAACGATAAAGATAAAGAAAGAAAAGGCCCTTGGACGTACCAAGGGAGAGAAGGCTCGTTTTCACGAGAGAGAAAGCTCCTACACGAGGAGAGGAAAATGGGTATTTTTTACCAGTAGTTATTACTGGGCAAAAAAAATAATTCAATAATGAGTTCAAATTATAAGTAGTAATAACTTACCACCTAGAATTTGTTGTAAAAATATTGTTTTATTTTTATTTTTTTTACTAAAAAATGTTGTGAAAATATTATGAATATAGTATTTCTCTATCAAATAACAAGATTTATTCAATGGTGTATTTTATGAATGTGGCAATGTGGTTTGTAAATTGATACATGGGTTTCCTGAGGTTTTTGGTTCAACATTTGTTGGGGATGGATTCACAATGATTGGTGTTTTAGGTATGGATGGTGTTTATTGATTGGAGATTGGGAATGGTTAAAATGCTAGGCTACTTAGTGGATCAATTATAAAGTCTTTAGCAAATTATTATAGACACCCCATTTTACAACTTGCATGTAATATAACTTCATTTGAGGGGTATTGGTAATTTTACATCTTGAGGAGTAAATCGTAATTTTGACCGTTATGTCTCCAATCACTTCACATTAAACAATTCTTGAAGTCTTAACAGTCAAAATGACTTGTCATGGTCCCCGATTTTTTAACAATTAAAATGCAAACATGATTGAGTTTGATCATGTGCGATTATGAATAATTGATTTTGATTAGTTCCATGAGGATTTAAATGAAAATCAATGATGTGTAATGAAACTATTTTGCTGGACTAAAATTAATGATGAGGTTGCGTGCATTTGATAATCAGGCGATCAAACATTAATGATCCCTTGATTATGATTGAAAATTACCCTTTAAAAGGGGTAGTGTAATGATAATTGAGGCCATTAATGATAAAATAAAATAAATTTGGCTGAAAATTGGCAAAGATCTTGAAAGCATTTCGGGCAAGAGTAGAAAAAGGCAAGAATCATGATCATCATTAAGTCCAAGTGCAGTTCTCTTTAACCCCATTGACTCCATTTATTTTTCCATTTTTGTTTCTTTGCTTGTTCTTCACTTCTACCAATCCTGAACCAACCCACCCAACCCTTTCTAGAGCCTTCTTGCTTTACTAAAAGTAGAGGGAAAAATCTTACTTCGAAGCACCCCATGCACCCCTATAGCTCCAGAGAAAGCAAAAAAGAAAAGTCATTGTGCATTTTATCTTCCTAAGTCTCGAATTGTGTAGTGCTGTTACTATATTTCGGATCAATTGGATTTTAAAATATATATTTGAGTAGCATATTGGCATCAAGAGGCTGCCAACAAGGTCTCACACCAGCAATACTGCTTCGTGGGTATGCCATTTTTATTTTTAGGTTATAATTCAATTTAGTCTTTTAAATTTTATTTCAACTGTCAACTAAGGTTTAATTTTTGTTCTGGTTTTGTCTAAATGAGATAATATGGTCCTTTCATCTAAATCTATTAGTAAATGAAGGTTTTTTTTATTTATTTTTTTTATTTTTATTTTTTAAATTTATTATTATAGAGTTTTAACCTACGGCGTCTATTTTTGATAATTGGACTCTTTATCATCAGACCAAAACACTAATGGGTTTTTAGTGTAAGTGGAAATTGAATTCTAGATCTTTGTAAAAATAAAAAAAATAAATAAATAGAGTGTTTAAACTTGTTATATTTTTTTTATAATACCTCTTCAAATAAGAAAGATCTATTGAATGGTGTATTTTACAAATGTTTCAATCAAATTTTAATTAAAAAAAAAAATGAGGATCTGGAGTGTTTAAAATAATACCTTTTTCTAGGATCTATTCTATTATTATACCTTTTTCTCGGCGCAGGTGAATATATGCTATTGTGCTAAAAATAGTTTTAGAATAAGTAATATAGATGGATTTTAAATTTTAAAATTTTTTTTTTTTTATAGAGTTCCAACCTATAACGTCTGCTTTTGATCAAGGACGGAACCAGGATTTATACCTGAGGGGGGCCAAAGCTTAAAACCAAAAAAAAAAAAAAAAAATTTATGAAAATAAAAACTGTAGGGGGTGGATTCGAGCGCTCTCTAAGGATTGAGAGAGTGGGCCCAAGCCCAACTAACCCTTCAATAAATTTGTAGAGTATGGGCTCAAGAGCTAGGCCTCAGTAAAGAAGGCAACGGCCATGCATGGTTGTGCGTGGTTGCTAACAACTGAAACGTGGGTTTGGACACACAATGTGGCTCCTCGGACGTGCCTTATGGAGCTGGAAATTCTTATTATCTCTTTTCAGTAGGGTTACAAGAGTTGAGAGAGAACACTTTACTACAGTATTCCTTTTTCTCTGGTTTTTCGTCCGTCCCCTTCACAAGAGGGATTTTTACATTATATACTTCCCCATCAGTTGATCCTAGCCCTACATTTGTTGCTCAATCCGGTTTCCACTCGAGTGCCTGTCCCATCAGCCGCATTCCCATACCTCCAGTGGGTTGCAGCGCTCAAGACGGCACTGTTCAGAGGTCCTATCCTCATTAATGCGGCCAGAGCGTTAGTTGAGGGCATTTAATGTGGAGGTGACAGTTCGCCTGGGACCTGCTTCTCCGCCATGCTTCAATGTCCGGTGATTGGCTCTTGCTATTTGCTCCTTGGATGCTTGGGGAGATTCCCCTTAAAGGTGTGCCGTATGCCCACTTTCTGTCCTCGGCATACCGAGGATGTAACCATCCTCGGCAATGCTCCTTGAGTTCTGGGCTCTAAACTTTCGTCCTCGGACCTCGGATCGTGGAGGCGTCCTCGGCATGGGCCTCTGGGCTTGGCTTGGAGTGGGCCGGGGTTGCTGACTTATTCTGGCCCCACAAAAACTAATATCTATTTTATATTCAACAAAATACTACATACAAAATAAGTATTTCTTAAACATTTCAGATTATAAAGCATATCAACAAAGTATAACATACAAAATAATTGTTTTTTATTTTGTGCACGATTTTTGTTTAGTCCATATTTATTTTTTTATTTTGTTTTTGTAGTTAAAGGGGCATGGATTTTATTTATTTTCTTGTAGGTTAATATCTAAATATTTTAGAAGAGAGACAAATATATATATATATATATATATTAAAGGGCAAGTCTTAATTTTTTTTTATACTAGTTCTTTTTTTTTTTTTAATTGTGGGGGGGGCAATGGCCCCCCTCTGCCCCAACGTGGGTCCGTCTCTGCTTTTGATAATTGTGCTCTTTATCATCAAACCGAAACACCAGTCAGCTTTTAGTGTAATTAAAAATTGAACCTCAAATCTCTACAAAAAAAATATATATATATATTAGTAAAAAATGGAGTGTTTAAACCTTTTTTTTAAATTTTTTTTAATAATACCTTATCAAATAACAAGATCTATTGAATGGTGTATTTTACGAATGTTTCAATCAAATTTTAATTTTATAGAAAAAAATTTGTTAATGGATTCGGACAGAAGGTCCAAAATGAGAATCAATTTAATTGAATACGGAAGTTCATAGTTGTTCTCTTTATGAGCCCAATTTCCGAACAGTAATCCTCAAACTCAAAAATAAGTATTATTGATTACTTAAAAAAAAAAAAAATAGGAATGTTTATCTCATATTGGTTGTGTGTGTCTAGTATCCACTATTTATAATCCTTGTCTACAACTACAAATGTTAGACTCTTTTGTAGTTATATTCTGGTTATGTAATGTATTATAAACCTGGTTTAAAATACTAATATTCTATTTTCATGTGTGTTTTAATAAATATTATTTTTTACTAGAAAAAAATAAGGATGTTCATCCCATATTGGTTTTGTGTATCTAGTATGCACGGTTTATAACCCCAATCTACAACTACAAAGATTAGGCTCTTTTGTAGTTGAATTCTAGTTATGTAATGTATTATAAACTCAGTTTAAAATACTAGTATTACTATTTTCTTGTGTGTTCTAATAAGTATTATTGTTTACTAAAAAAAAAAAGGGAAATTACAGTAAACCCACCTATGGTTAGGCTTGTTTTCATTTTGCTTACTGGTGGTTCAAAACTTAACACTTTGCCCACCTGAGGCAACTTATGTTAGAGATTTGTTACCCACCTCTCCCTTTACTGTTAGAAAAACATATTTTTAGGGAAAAAAAACATAACAAAAATAAAAAAAAGTTAGGATTTTTAATTACTTAAGAACTTTTATGAGAACAAAGTGGAGAAATAGCACACAAATCAACAGTATTGCTATTCTTGCTCTCCTTACTCCAACCTGGCTCAAATTCACACCCACCTCTTTCAAAACCACTACTCTTACAACCTCCATCACTGTTATCTTCTTCTTTTGTCTCATCTTCTTCACCACCACCACAAGGCACAGGCAACTCCACCCTATCACAACCCAAACACTGAGAAATTTTACAAGAGAAAAGCCTCTCAGCTATTTGATCTCTCCTTAATTTGAACTCCTTCAGACAATCCAAAGCTGCCACCATAATTGCATGGTCGATTATCTCAAAAATTTCTGAGTTCGTTATCCTAAAGTAATTCCTCCAGTAATCCAATGACCCTAATTTCTTCGCCATCATTGAATTCCTGGGTATTCTAGATCCAAAAAACTGGATTTTAGCAAATACTCAGAAATCAGAATCCTATTTTCATGTGGTTTTTGATAGTACCCAAGTACGAAACAATGAATTATTGGTGATTTTTTATACTACCCAAAAATGGAAAGACGATAATTATGGAAATTCAATGAATACCTAGAACCCAAAAAATCAATCTTCCGTAGAATTTCAATTGTGGATTTGGATTTTTTAATCAGTTTTTTTCCTACCTTTTGGATTTTGTGTAAGAGACATGAGAAGCTGCTAGAGCATACCTTGAATCAATGGCCTGCTTGATGAATCTCTTCCATTCTTTACAGAGACGCAGAGCTTTTTTATAAGTTTTGGAGTTAGCACAACCCATTTTCTCAAAATCCAAACACTACCCCCACCACAACTGAACAAAAATCAATACATCAATAAGACCACCAAAAGCCATGGCAATCTAGTCCTTGAAACAAACCCCATTATCAGAGCCTTCACAGTGAAATGAATCATTCAAAAAAAATATTTAAAATCCACTTGAACAAAAGCTAGTGAAACTAAAAATATGGACAATGAATATATTAAATCTGAAATTTCATTGCAATAGAACCACCAAGAGGCTTAAAAAACCCAACTTTTCACCCACTTCATGAAGCTCTACGTCTTTGTTCAGATGGGGTTTTTCGTGTTTCTAGGGCTCATGAGGAAAAGTTTCAATGGTTCGTGTTTTTGATCCGTGTTATGTTCTGATTTGTATTAAAAATGTGTTTCTCTAACGTCTGAGGGTGAGGTGGGTAACAGAGAGCAAACGGATTGAAGTTCAAGTGGACAAAGTGTTAAGTTTGAAACCACAGGTAGGCAAAATGAAAACAAGCCTAACTATGGGTGAGTTTACTGTAATTTCCAAAAAAAAAAAAAAAACTCATAAAAGCACATTAAGATCCCATCACCCATAACCTTCTGAACAGTAAACCTTAAACTCATATAAAAACATATATTAAGAGCCTGTCATGGCCCACCCCAAATAATAAAGATTAGGCGAAAACATCATTTTGGTCCATATATTTTGAGGTTATAGTCAATTTGGTTCCTACATTTTGGTAGCAATCAATTTTATTATTGTTATTTTCAACTTACAGTCAATTTGGTCTTTATCCTTAACTCACTAATGAAAAATGTCTACGTAGTAAACGGTTTGCACAGTTAGCACACATGTGGCTACTAAAATAATATTTAATTGTTAATAAAAAAGCCACATAAGCAATTTTAACAATAAAAAATCCATGTCAAAAAAATTAAATTAAATTTTTGGATGAATTTAAAGAATTAATTTTTTTTCAACTTTCTTGGTAACCAAACACAGCAACCTAGAGACAGGAAAAAAATTCTTGAACTTTCGTGACCTGCCGGTCACCACCTCCATGGCCATCTCTCAGTTTGCTTATTTTGGTTGGCCCTTCCTCAACAAGATAGGTCTGTAAATCAACTATCTCTTTCCAACCCAAATCCCCAAAAATCAAATCATACAAAACAACACAGGTCTGATCTTTTCTACCCTTCAATCTTCAACCCACATCACAAAATTTCTCAGTTAATTTCTTTCTCCTTTTCTCCTATTTTTGTTTTCTCTCATCTGTGCTCTCCCTTTAAGTAATGAAGGTGAGTAGGGATTGCTTCAGTTTTGCTCAGAAGGTTACGATTAGGAGTGATGGGGTTTGTTGTATGGGTTTGTGATCTTGTAGCAACAGAGCACGAGCACCACCGCAATCAAATTCGTACCCATGAGCAGTTCGATAGCACCATGAGTGGATTTGGGTTGTGATGGATTTGGGTTGTTGGGTTTGCTTTGGGTTGTGATGGATTTTAGTTTTATGGTAAATTTTATGTTTGGGTGGTGAGAAAAAAGTAAATCGAGAAGATATAAGGTTTTAATTTTGATGTTGTATTTGCTTTGGTATCTCATAGCTTTAATCATAAAGGTTCGATTTCTACCCATGAACAAATTTCTAACCACAGGTGCAAAGCAACGTTAATTCTTTGTTGAGTAATCCTAGTTCTTAAAACACTTAAAATCTTATTAAATAATTAAGGTTCCAATCTTTCATAGTGACATGGTTTTTGCATTTTACAACATAAAACACAGGTCAATGATTTAATGATATGACCATTTTTTACAAGAATTTGTTGATGTGGCTTTTTTTTAATAACAATTAAACATTTTTTTAATTATTTTATTAGTCACGTGTGTACTAATTGTGCAAACCGTTTGCCATGTAAATATTTTTCGTTAGTGAGTTAATAGTAAGGACCAAATTTATTGCAAGTTGAAAATAACAGGGACCAAATTGACTGTTACCAAAATGTAAGGACTAAATTGGTGTTTTTGCCTAAAGATTAAAGAAACATAACCAATATTAGCACATAAGAGGTCAATAATAATAAATGGCTAAATTACATATTTAGTCTCTAACATTTACATTATATGTCAATATGGTCATTAACATTTTAAATGTGTCAATTTGGTCCTTAATATTTTGATATTGTGTCAAAATGGTCTCTGGAATTAAGTAATGGATGAAAAATACTAACATGGCGAACGGCCAAAAAAAAAAAAAAAGTTTTTTGCCACATTAATTGCCACCTATACTAACATGTCATATAACCTTAACTTAACTTAAATTTTTTAATAAAAAAAATCAGATAAGTTATTAACATAGCTCGCAAGGAAAAATTTGGGATCAAAAAGTTGATTTCTCCATTTATATAAATTCACATCTTTCAACCATACTTGTTTTGTACATATATCTAGCCTCACATCTCAACCTACTTATAGATAGAAACTCATGGAGATTCTTGTCTTTTTCTTATTTTTTGTGTTGTTGCTATTGCACTAATTTTATGGCTAGCTTAACTGTGACAGTAAAAACCAACATCACCACAGACTAATTAGCTCTTCTTGCTCTCGAAGTCCATATTACCGATGGCCCTAACAAAACCTTGGCAAGCAATTGGTCTACCTCTACCTCTGATTGCAACTGGATTGGGATCTCTTGCGGTGCCAAACACCTTAGAGTCACTACCTTGAACCTTTCTCACGTGGGTATTACAGGAACCATTGCTCCACAAGCGGGAAACCTATCATTCCTCCCTCATTTATCTTTCAGAAACAGAAATTTTCATGGCTCTCTGCTCAACGAGTTGGCTTATTGGGCCAGTTGGAAGTTTCCTGGTTTGGATTGAACTCCTTTTCTGGAGTGCTACCTTCATGGCTTGGGTCCTTGGCTAAAATCCCTAATGAATTTTTCAATGGTCGTGAGTTAGGGATTTTGATCCCAAATTTTTCCTCACTATTACTCACTTATCTGATTGTTTAAAAATTAAAAAAGAAAAAGAAATTAAGGTTATGTTGACATGTTAGTATCGGTGGCAATAGTAGATTAATTTTTTTGTTTTGGCCGTTAGCTATGTCAACATTTCCATCCATTACTTAACGTTATGGACCATTTTGATACAAAATCAAAAGGTTAGGGACCAAATTGACACATTTGAAAGGTTATAGACCAAACTAACATATAACATAAAGTTTAAGAACCAAATATGTAATTTACCCATAATAAATTCATAATAAGCATAAATACCATTTTTTTGTCCTTACTATCAATTTGGTTTTTACATTTTGGTAATAGTCAATTTGACCCATGCTATTTTCAACTTTCAGTCAATTTAATCCTTACATTTTGATAGCAGTCAAATTGGTCTTTGTTATTTTCAATTTACAGTTGATTTGGTCCATATTAGTTTTAATACAGTTATTCTAGGTCCAAATATGGGTTTGTTTTAGCTGCTGAGTTGATATTTGTGTCTACTGGAGTTAGAGATTAGTAAATTTGATTTGGGTTTGCTTGTCAAGAAAGCGCAAGAAAAGTTGTGATTTAACGAAAGAGACCAAATCAATTAGAAATTGTAAATAACTAGGTCTAAATTGACTACTACTGAAATGTATTTAAAAAATTAACACACACACACACGAACACTAATATACATACCATGCTTCTAGGGTTGGTGTTTGGAAGAGCTACATCCTCTAGGATCTATTATATTATTATACCTTTTTCTCAATGGGTGAATATATGCTATTGTGCTAAAAATAGTTTTAGAATAAGTAATTTAGATGAACTTAAAATAATTTTGAATAGGTTGAAAGTATTATACATTCAAAATTTTACAAATGAGATGGAATGTTAGCAAAAATTGAAACCCATTTAAAGTATAGCGACACTTGGTATCAACTTATTACTCGTCTATTGTGTCGTCAACATCTCAGATTTGATATCACATAGTTATAGCTCTAGCAATATGGTGTAGTCTATTAGTATTACTTCATTGTTATTTCTCATTTGATCGTATTCTTGCCAATCTATAGTTCACTTTTAAAAAGAAATTATTGTTGAATTATCTTTATTCAAATTCAAAACAATACTCCCTCTTTCAAATGATAAGGTTCTTTAAATTAAAAAAAAAAAAAAAAAAGAGTTGTCTCAAAGTAAATAAAAGTTAAAACTAAAAGTTCAATATGACATAAAACTCTTTTATATATATATAAAAGTGGTTTTACCTTTAATATAAAACTAACAAAATCCTTGATTGTTCCAATGAGTGATAAAACATAAATAGTTGCACCAAAAGTAAGAAATTGATTTGACATATAGCATAAAATTGGACTTCAATTTTATAGTTTAATTAGATTTTCTTTTATCTTTGACTTTATATATATATATATATATATATATATATATATAATTTTAAAAAATATTTAAATAATTATTTTAAAAAAATTAAAAATATAAACATAAACATAAACTTGTACAAGACACAAATTGGGGCTTTGGAGAAAAAAAATGTAAAATCCTTTTGTATCGTAAATGATCAGGACACACAAAGGATTTTGATTAATTTTTTTGCAAAGATTGCTTGCCTCTATTTTTTGGAAAGGTGTTTATAGTATTTCTTCCACTTTTGGGTATTTGTATTTTAGAGACTTTCGTGTATGGTTTAGGGATACTAGATTAAGTGTAAAATTATAAGCCTCATTCTCTCTGATTCTTGGGCATTCTCAATCAAATTTAAGTTCTTCAGTTATTAACCACCTTGTTATAATGTGTAAGGTTGAAATTTATCAACCATTTTGTTGGCTTTATTCCGTGCCAATTTGCTTGTAATTTAAGCACTTAGTAACCTTGTATTTAGGTGGGATCATTGTAAGGGTAGTGTGTGAGAAGATGTGAAGAAAAGCTCAAGTATGTGTAAGAAGGCAGAGTTTCGTGGCTAGGACTCGCGACTGGCAAGCCGCCAAATGCTGGCACGTAAGATGCACACAGGGGAGCTGAAGGGTCGCGCCAGCTGTCGCACTACAGGACAAAAGTCTCAGGCTGGCCAGGCCATTACGTCGCAACTTGAATTCGCGACTTGGACAAGCCGTGAAGTCAAGCCACCAACCAGCCCTGTTTGGCAAAAACTGTCTCTTCGTATTCCAAACACACACCACTATATATAGACTCTTATACCCACTAAATTGAGAGAGCTTCCAGAGAGAATTTTGTGAGAGAAACCTTAGAGAAAAACAAGATTGCCTCATCCCCAATCTTTACCTTAGAGACTCTACAAATTCCTCTATTCTCTTCCTCTCCATTGTCATACCCTTGAGAGGTTATTTACTAAATCATTTTCTCACCACACCCACGTCAGTGAGAAGGTTTATTTGGTGCTAAGGGAAGCAGTTTGGGAAGGAACCAATGGTGATTGGTTGATGCTATGGGCTATAACGGAATCCGGTAAGCCAGAAAAGAAAAGGGTTCGGCGCAACCTCGTTGGAGCAGGAAGCTTGGAGGGCTTAGGTACCTGGGTAGATTAGGCTTGGAGGGTCTATTGCTGTTCATGTATCCCAACTACATTTTCTAGTGGATTATTGACCGCTTGGAGGGCGGCGGAGAGGTTTTACGCCGAGGGCTTCGGTTTCCTCTTCAATAACACATCGCGTGTTGTCTTTGTGTTTGCATCTCTCTTCCCTTTATCTTTACCATTTAATTACTGCTGTGATTGTGATTTGTATGGTTTAGATTGCTTATCAATTCTGTTATAAGCTTGTTATCATTTTCCGCACATACGTTGTTTGATATATAGCTTGAATTGGTATTTTTGTATTTGGGGGTTTAAACGTTCAAGGGTGTTTCATACCCATTTTGAACTTTCAATTGGTATCAGAGCGGGTGCACTCTTTGTGGTTTGATTACCTGAGTGCGATCCTAGACCCCTTGGCTATGGATGCAGCTGTAAAAAGGGTCATGTTGAATTGTGGTTTAGGTGTTTGTGATAATGACTCTATGAGTATGTTTGAAGGGTATTCTAAAAATGAACTCTTAGAGTTAATTAAATCCAGGAAACATGCTAGGATGTTCATTCACATGCTGAAATACTTCGAAAATAAGAACCACATTCTACACAATAGTCTATGTGAGTCTAACTCTTTGATTGAGAAATACAAAAGAAGAAATAGAACATTGTGTGAAAAGGTTGATAATTTGAAAAAGAAAATTCAATCTGGAAAAAGCATGGAAAATAAAAATGAATTTCTGTTTGATGGTCAAAAATGCTTGTCTCATGCTTGTATGTTTGTGCACACCTCATTGAAGGTATTTAACTCGTGCTTATGGTACCTTGACAGTGGATGTTCTCGTCATATGACAGGAGATAAATTACTGTTTAAGACTCTTAAAGAGAAAGCATGTGATTATGTGACTTTTGGTGATGGGAGTCATGCTCAAGTTCTCGGGAAAGGGACAGTTGAAATACCGGGATTACCTTTACTGAAAGAAGTGCTATACATCAAAGGATTGAAGGAAAATCTCTTAAGTATCACTCAAATATGTGATGAAAACTTTCTTGTCCAATTCTCAAAGAAGGGGTGCATAATCATTGATGAAAAAGGGATTCAAGTCTTTAAGGGAAATAGGACTACTGATAATTGTTATGGAGTAGTTCCTACGACACCTATTTCATGTAGAAGTGCTCGTGTTGATATGCTGAAACTTTGGCATCACAGGCTTGGACATGCAAACTTCAAACAAGTATGTAAAGTCTCTAAACTGGAGGCAGTTGAGGGACTTCCAAAGTTTGGAAAGGTGGAGAAAAATATATGTGGAGCATGTCAAATAGGGAAACAAACAAAAGCAAACCATCACAAGGTGAATGTGATTGCTACCTCACGGTGTTTGGAACTTCTTCACGTTGATCTAATGGGGCCTACAAGAACTGAAAGCCTAGGAGGAAAGAGATACATTATGGTGGTAGTTAATGATTTCTCAAGGTACTCTTGGGTGGAATTCCTTAGAGAGAATTCCGAAGCATGTGATAAAATGCAAATTATGCAAGAGACTGCAGAATGAAAAAAGGAGTTCCCATAGTCAAAATCAGAAGTGATCATGGGAAGGAATTCGAGAATGCTAAACTTCAAGTGTTTTGTGAAGAGCATGGTATCAAGAAGGAATTTTCAGCTCCAAAGACTCCACAACAAAATGGGGTGGTTGAAAGAAAGAACTGGGTGATCCAAGAGATGGCAAGAGTTATGCTACTCAACAAAAACATACCTCAAAGGTTCTGGGCTGAAGCTGTGAACACATCTTGTCACATTTGAAACATAATCTATTTCCGAGCAGGGACAAAGAAGACGTCATATGAAATATGGAGAGAAAAGAAACCCAAGGTGAAGTATTTCAGAGTATTTGGGAGCACATGCTACATTCTAAATGACAAGGAAAATCCGGAAAAATTTGATGCTAAGAGTGATGAAGGAATATTCCTAGGATACTCCACAAATAGCCGAGCTTATAGAGTGTACAACAAGCGTACTAAGACGGTGATGGAGTCAATCAATGTGGTCATAGACGACACCATATCTGAAAAGGAAATTGAGGATGATGGAAAGGGGCTCAAACTCAAGGAGAATGAGGATGATGATGATATGCCTCTAAGTGATGATGCTGAGAAAGTAACACCCGGAAAGGAGTCCACACCTCCTATATCTAGAAGAGAGACTAGATCAACACAAGAAGTCTCAAGTCCACTCACTCCTCCAGAAGTTCAAACCCCAATTTCTCGTGATGAGGAACTCTCAACTTCCAAGAAACCTTCATCAAGAGTGACTCTCAATCACCCATCAAGTAATATTATTGGGGATGTGAACGAGGGACTTCGTTTGAGAAAAGGGCCAAAGTATACTGCTAACCATGTAACATACAACTGCTATCTTGTTCAATTTGAACCTAAAAAGGTAGAAGAAGCACTAAAAGATGAGAACTGGGTAGAGTCTATGCACCAGGAGCTACACCAATTTGTTAGAAATGATGTGTGGGAATTGGTTCCAAGGCCTGAAGATACACATGTGATCGGCACCAAGTGGATTTTCAAGAACAAAACAGATGAAGATGGTGAAGTTATCCGAAATAAGTCTAGATTGGTGGCTCAAGGGTATACTCAGGTGGAAGGCATAGATTTTGATGAATCATTTGCTCCGGTAGCAAGACTAGAGTCCATTCGAATTCTCTTATCCATAGCATGCATCATGGATTTCAAGTTGTACCAAATGGATGTAAAGAGTGCCTTCTTAAACGGCTTTCTCAATGAAGAAGTCTTCGTTGAACAACCAAAGGGGTTTGAAGATCCTATACCAATTGAAAGTTCAAAATGGGTATGAAACACCCTTGAACGTTTAGACCCCTAAATACAAAATTACCAATTCAAGTTATATATCAAACAACGTATGTGCGAAAAATGATAACAAGCTTATAACAGAATTGATAGGCAATCTAAACCATACAAAATCACAATCACAACAGTAATTAAATGGTAAAGATAAAGGGAAGAGAGATGCAAACACAAAGACAACACGTGATGTGTTATCGAAGAGGAAACCGAAGCTCTCGGAGTAAAACCTCTCCGCCGCCCTCCAAGCGGTCAATAATCCACTAGAAAATGTAGTTGGGATACATGAACAGCAATAAACCCTCCAAGCCTAATCTACCCAGGTACCTAAGCCCTCCAAGCTTCCTGCTCCAACGAGGTTGCGCTGAACCTTTTTCTTTTCTAGCTTACCGGGTTCCGCTATAGCCCATAGCATCAACCAATCACCATTGGTTCCTTCCCAAACTGCTTCCTTTAGCACCAAATAAACCTTCTCACAGACGTGGGTGTGGTGAGAAAAGGATTTGGTAAATAACCTCTCAAGGGTATGACAATGGAGAGGAAGAGAGTAGAGGAATTTGTAGAGTCTCTAAGGTAAAGATTGGGGATGAGGCAATCTTGTTTTTCTCTAGGGTTTCTCTCACAAAATTCTCTCTGGAAGCTCTCTCAATTTAGTGGGTATAAGGGTCTATATATAGTGGTGTGTGTTTGGAATACGAAGAGACAGTTTTTGCCAAACAGGGCTGGTTGGCAGCTTGACTTCGCGGCTTGTCCAAGTCGCGAATTCAAGTCGCGACGTAACGGCCTGGCCAGCCTGGGACTTTTGTCCTGTAGTGCGACAGCTGGCGCGACCCTGTTTGCATCTCACGTGCCAGCATTTGGCGGCTTGCCAGTCGCGAGTCAGTCGCGAGTCCTAGCCGCGAAACTCTGCCTTCTTACACATACTTGAGCTTTTCTTCACATCTTTTCACACACTACCCTTACAATGATCCCACCTAAATACAGGGTTACTAAGTGCTTAAATTACAAGCAAATTGGCACGGAATAAAGCCAACAAGATGGTTGATAAATTTCAACCTTACAATCTCCCCCTTTGGCTATTCCGTGACAAAACCCTAAAACAAACTCTAGACTTAATGCGTGAGTTGGGAACAGTTGGAAAACTCACTCACACCTAACTCTAGAATCTGTGAAGCTTTAGAACCATAAGAACAAGTAACTCCTGAAACACAACAACACAATAAGTTCATTGTATGCAGAAAACTTGTAATGCAAATGGAGCAAGCATAATGCGATCAAGCACAATGGAGTAAAGCAATAAACCATGGCAAGACCAAAACATGCAATCATTATAACCAAGTGATCACAATGCTCATTCACACTTGGAATGAACATCCGGACATTCAAGTTGACAAACACAAGGCAAATCACTTGAATGACCAACACTCAACCAATGCACAATACATGAAGTATGTGCATCTAGGAAAAATCCTACACGGGCACAAGAGTGACAGTACTTAAAAAGGAATGCATAGCATTAGTTTAGAAGTACTGATTTAACAAAGCATAAAAGCTGCATAAAGCATGGCACAAACCACAAAGGCCTACAAGAGTGCATAAGAACAAACCCTTAAAGCTTACAAAAGCAACATGGGTACAAATCACTGACCATACAAAAAAAACTCACTGATTAAACAACATCAATATAAATATTAGCAAGGTATTAAAACCATTCAAGAGTTATGAGTATAAGCCAAACATTATCCCAAAACCACAGTGTATCAAACCATAGTAAGATTATGAATCTCCCCCTCAAATAAGCACTCCCCCTCAAGTGCTGGCCCAAAAATTCTCCCCATTTTTTGACTGGAATGGCCAAAGTGTCACTGCTCCTGGTCGGTGTGTATGCTGTTAAACTTGGCTGAAAGTACATCAAGTTGATCCTGCATTGCAGCTTCTGCTTCAGTCTCCATTGGATCCCTTTCATCTTGAACATCCTTCATTTCTTCACCTGGAAGACGACTTTGTATCCTTGTGAGAGTAAATTTATTTATGGCTGATAGCGGAGGCAAAGGATTGATATCCTGAGGGATTGTAACACCCTTTTCTCTGAAAATCCTCATGAGAAGACTGGGAAATATCAGCTTGGGTCCTGAGGTGGATCTAGTCTCATCCATTATGGTATCAAAAATGTGAGAACTGATGTCAATAAAGGTTTTCTCCTTAAGTTCCATGAGAAAGATAGCTCTGGCATTTGTCAGTGTAGTCATCTTCCTTACAGGATACAGGTTGTACATCATTATGGTGGTTAAACACCTCATGTCTTTAGGAAAATCAAAAGTGTTGAGACATCTCTTTTCTATAACCCCACTAATTCTTTTCTGGACAGTTTCTAAAGAAAGCATTCTGTCCTTGTAGTTAGTGAATTCATAATCCTCCAAACCCTCAAGCCCTAGAACCTTATCAATGTCATGAGCATCTAAGGTAAATTGTTTTCTTCTCACCCAACAACTCAACTCATCCTCCCTTATCACAGCATTTGCATAGAATTCTCTGATTAGAGGGTCACACACAAGTGGAAGGTCACTCAGTAACCCTCATGTACTAAGATTGAAGAAAGCTTTGTATGGGTTGAAGCAGGCGCCAAGAGCATGGTATGATCGTCTCACTACTTACCTATTGGATCGTGGGTTCAAAAGAGGTCAAGCAGATCGCACATTGTTTGTTAAAAGAGATGAAAAATCCCTTCTTGTTGCTCAAGTGTACGTGGATGATATTGTATTTGGATCCACAATTGATCAACTAGCTCACGAGTTCTTGGAAGAAATGAAAAGGGAATTTGAAATGAGTATGGTGGGAGAGTTGAACTACTTCCTTGGGCTTCAAGTGAAACAACGAAGAGATGGAATATTTATTTCTCAAGAGAAGTATGCCAAAAATCTTGTCAAAAGATTTGGTCTGGACTTCAAGAAACATACTTCTACTCCCATGAGTTCCTCGGCAAAGTTAAGCATAGATGCAGCTGGTGTTGATGTTGATCCAACCCTTTATCGAAGTATGATTGGCAGCCTTCTCTATCTCACAGCAAGTAGGCCAGATATTGCATTCAGTGTCGGAGTATGTGCAAGGTTTCAAGCTGCTCCTAAAGAATCCCACTTAACAGCAGTTAAGCGAATCATTCGCTATGTAAATGGCACATCTGACTATGGGATTTGGTATACAAAAGATTCGAATGAGTGTTTGGTGGGATATTCAGATGCTGACTGGGCAAGGTGCATTGATGATAGGAAAAGTACTTCTGGTGGGTGCTTCTATCTTGGAAATAACTTGGTTTCAAGGATGAACAAAAAACAAAATTCAGTATCCTTGTCAACGGCTGAAGCTGAATACATTGCAGCAGGAAGTTATTGTGCACAATTGTTATGGATGAGAAAGCTATTGCATGACTATGGAATTTCTCAAGACACTATGTGTGTGTTCTGTGATAACACTAATGCCATAAACTTGTCAAAGAATCCAGTTCAGCACTCCAAATCAAAGCATATCGAGATCCGCTATCACTTCATTCGGGACTTGGTAGAAGACAAGACAGTATGTCTAGAATTCATCAATACTGACAATCAAAAGCCAGACATATTCACCGAACCTCTTGATGGCCCAAGGTTTGAATCCTTGTGTAAGACAATTGGTGTCGGTATCATTCCTTAAACTCAATCTTCCATGATATCTTATTGTGTTCTTGGTTTCTTTGTGTGTCTTATGTTTGTCTTCATTTTTTTGTGGATATTTTTTTATCAAAATTTTTTTGCCTTTGTGTCAAAAATCCAAAAACACACAAAAAGTAGAAAATTCTAAAAAGTTTGATTGGCTTTGTTGAGTTTTGTCTCAAAGCATGTTTTGCCTTGTACCTTTGTACTTATGGCTTTGTGCATTTAACGAGCTTAGCTTGTCTCGTATGCACTCATATCATTGTGGAAGAAATTCTGAAATCTATGTGACTGTTGTAAATAGATCTTCAACCTTGTCATGAATGATTAGTGAATGGTTTTGTTGATCTTGAGACATGCATAGACTCATGCCTATATATCTTCCCATTTTTTATTTTTATGCTTAAAAAGGCTCTCTAAATGTAAATCTCCAAATGAAAAGAGATATAGAGCTGCAAAAGCCTGTCGCACATACTAGTATTCGACTAGGAAAAAGGGAAAGCGACCAAAATAAAATGTATGATGCCCAAAAAGCCAAAGGCTAACTCATCAATTGAAATATCAAAAATTACAGGCATCTATCTCACAATGAGATTTTCTTTGCTCAAAAGTGCAAATGATATGTTAAATATGAAGCCAAATGAAAAGCTTCAAAGAATTGTTATCAAGTGCTTGTGGGAGGTCATATATGCATGTTTCTATAATTGAGATAGGTCACATTATCTAGTGCTAGTTGTGTATGCCTTGATTGAATTGATCATTGAAGCTTCACATTGGACTAAGGACTATCTCATTTTTGATATCTACACACATCACACAAGTCTATATTCAACGAATGTCATATTCATTTGTGTGATTGTACTTGATTAAATGTGTTTTCACATGCTCAATCTTTGTTGGTCAAACACAAAAAGATTTTTGAGTGTTTTGATTTGTTTTTGGAAAGTGTTTTTGTTTCTACAAAATGTCAAAAATTTCAAAAACAGCGTTGCCCTGTTTTGGCGACTAAGCCGTGGGTTGGCCCAGTCGCATGTTCCAGTCGCGAGCTCACTCAGAGATTTTTTGCGGCTCGCTGGCAGGTCAGTATCCCAGTCGCGAAAAAGACTTAGAAAATTTTTCAAAATTTGTGTTTTTGCATATTTTGCGTCTCGGTGTGGCGACTTTCTCGTAGGTGGAAGGTCCAGTCGCAAGGGGTACTCAGGGATTTTCGCGGCTCATCTCGCGACTATCTCGCGGGTAGACCTTCCAGTCACGAAAAACACTTGGAAGATTTTTGAAAATCTTTGTTTTGCAGTGTTTCGCGGCTTAACCTGGCGACTTACTGGCGACTTAACCCAGTCGCGAAAAACGCGTGTTTTGCTTTCCAAGGTCAGTTTTAAATCTTTTTGGTTTTTTCCCTCGTACTTTTATGACTGTTCATTGTCTTCCTCATTTTACTCTCACAAACTCTCCGAGTTTTTCTTTAAAAATCCTCCATTTATGCATCATCTCCTTTCAAATCTTCCACAAAAGGGTATGGGTTTTCTTCCTTTCCCTTCATACTTACTGATTTGAGCAATTTTTTTCTGAGTTGTGAAGGTATTGTTGTGGGTTGTGATTTATCATGTTCGAACATGGGTTTCTGATGTTCGGGTTGTATTGTATGTTTGTGTTGGTCCATACACTGATCTTCTCTATCTTGTGTACCTATTGTGGTGTTGGTTGTTTACACACACAAATTATCATGATTTGAACCTAAATTTCAAATGTTTAGGGTTTCCTTCATTATCCATGGTATGACACTGACACATTGCTAATAATGTTTGATGTCTTGTTTGGTGTCCCTTGTGTGTGTTAAATCATGTTGTAGTGTTAGAATGTCTCCATTCAAGAGATCAGCTGTGAAAGGAGGTAGCAGCAAAGGGAAGGAACCTGTCATCGAAATTGATGATTTCTCTCCTAGACCAAAACGGGCCCGTTCCCCATCTGGTGTGTTCGATCCCAACAAGTTTCGATCGTATGCTGCCTTTCAGACTCATGAAAATTATTTCAAAAAGGCTACACCACTGATTGAAAGAGTCTTTGACCAACATTCTCTCTTTGACACCAACATTCCTCAATGGTTTGCCCGCAAGGATTGGAATTATCTCCTCTCCGACCTTGATGATGCATATGAAAATCTGGTAAAAGAGTTTTATGCCATTGCAATTGTTGAAGGAGACGAACTTAAGTGCTGGGTTAGAGGAAAAAGTTTTTCGGTCTCTCCCGCATACCTAGCAAAGATTCTGCACATCAACAGGCCAATACTTGGGGTCTCACCAGTTTATGATGATCTACCTCCAGATGAGGAATTACTTAAAGCAGTTCTTGGAGACGATCTGGAATTTTCCTCAAATGGGAACTCAGTCAGTGTTTCATCTCTTCCTCCAAAATTGAGGGTGCTTATGATCGTCATGTTTCACAACCTGTATCCCCTATCCAGCACAGGGTATATGAACCTCGGGCGTGCACTGTTTCTTCATGATCTGATTTCTGATGTAGAGATTGACATCTGTGCTCATATCTTTCATATCCTTCGCAAAACTGTTCTACGAACAGAATCAAGGATGTGCATTCCTTTTTGCTGTCTCATCTCACGAATTCTGAAGCGTAAAGGACTCCATCCTTCTGAGAATGAATTTCCCTGCACAAAACCATGTCCAATCAACATGCGCACATTCAACGCTAGCATTGGTCATAGCAAGAAGGGAATCAAAACAGAAGCTTCTGCGTCCCATAGTGGTTCGCGCTCCAGTTCCTTTCCCGCCGACGAGAAGCTAGACTCTATTGTAGCATATGTTCATGAACTGAGTTCAAAGATGTCCGGCCTTACTTCCATCTTGCACCATCTCAACATTCGATGGGATACGAAGTTCACTTCTATTCAAACTCAATTGGATGAAATTCAAAGAAAGCTAGAAGATGATGAAGACTAGCTATTCCATGACAAAAAGGGGGAGATGCCGTTGGTAGGGGGAGAGCTCAACGAAAGGGGGAGATTTCAGCTAACAGACTTTTGTTTACTGCTTCTGTCTATCTTTAGCTTTTATCATATTTTTATATCCATCTTATACTATTCAGTACTTTATACTTTATGGCTTGTACCCATGTTGCTTTTGTAAGCTTTAAGGGTTTGTTCTTATGCACACTTGTAGGCCTTTGTGGTTTGTGCCATGCTTTATGCAGCCTTTGTGCTTTGTTAAATCAGTACTTCTAAACTAATGCTATGCATTCCTTTTTAAGTACTGTCACTCTTATGCCCGTGTAGAATTTTTCCTAGATGCACATACTTCATGTATTGTGCATTGGTTGAGTGTTGGTCATTCAAGTGATTTGCCTTGTGTTTGTCAACTTGAATGTCCGGATGTTCATTCCAAGTGTGAATGAGCATTGTGATCACTTGGTTATAGTGATTGCATGTTTTGGTCTTGCCATGGTTTATTGCTTTACTCCATTGTGCTTGATCGCATTATGCTTGCTCCATTTGCATTACAACTTTTCTGCATACAATGAACTTATTGTGTTGTTGTGTTTCAGGAGTTACTTGTTCTTATGGTTCTAAAGCTTCACAGATTCTAGAGTTAGGTGTGAGTGAGTTTTCCAACTATTCCCAACTCACGCGTTAAGTCTAGAGTTTGTTTTAGGGTTTTGTCACGGAATAGCCAAAGGGGGAGATCGTAAGGTTGAAATTTATCAACCATCTTGTTGGCTTTATTCCGTGCCAATTTGCTTGTAATTTAAGCACTTAGTAACCCTGTATTTAGGTGGGATCATTGTAAGGATAGTGTGTGAGAAGATGTGAAGAAAAGCTCAAGTATGTGTAAGAAGGCAGAGTTTCGTGGCTAGGACTCGCGACTGACTCGCGACTGGCAAGCCGCCAAATGCTGGCACGTGAGATGCACACAGGGGAGCTAAAGGGTCGCGCCAGTTGTCGCACTATAGGACAAAAGTCCCAGGCTGGCCAGGCCGTTACGTCGCGACTTGAATTCGCGACTTGGATAAGCCGCGAAGTCAAGCCGCCAACCAGCCCTGTTTGGCAAAAACTGTCTCTTCGTATTCCAAACACACACCACTATATATAGACCTTTATACCCACTAAATTGAGAGAGCTTCCAAAGAGAATTTTGTGAGAGAAACCCTAGAGAAAAACAAGATTGCCTCATCCCCAATCTTTACCTTAAAGACTCTACAAATTCCTCTACTCTCTTCCTCTCCATTGTCATACCCTTGAGAGGTTATTTACCAAATCCTTTTCTCACCACACTCACGTCTGTGAGAAGGTTTATTTGGTGCTAAGGGAAGCAGTTTGGGAAGGAACCAATGGTAATTGGTTGATGCTATGGGCTATAGCGGAATCCGGTAAGCTAGAAAAGAAAAAGGTTCGGCGCAACCTCGTTGGAGCAGGAAGCTTGGAGGGCTTAGGTACCTGGGTAGATTAGGCTTGGAGGGTCTATTGTTGTTCATGTATCCCAACTACATCTTCTAGTGGATTATTGACCGCTTGGAGGGCGGCGGAGAGGTTTTATGCCAAGGGCTTCGGTTTCCTCTTCGATAACACATCGCGTGTTGTGTTTGCATCTCTCTTCCCTTTATCTTTACCATTTAATTACTACTGTGATTGTGATTTTGTATGGTTTAGATTGCTTATCAATTCTGTTATAAGCTTGTTATCATTTTCCGCACATACGTTGTTTGATATATAACTTGAATTGGTATTTTTGTATTTGGGGGTCTAAACGTTCAAGGGTGTTTCATACCCATTTTGAACTTTCATAATGAAATGATGTCCTTCAATCACCACAATTAGCGTTCCCACGGTTGGCAACTGAGCCAAGAAAAATGAATGTATGGCTCCCTACATTGGTAGCAAAATTAAGGTAATTAGACTAGACATATGGAATAAAATTATATCAAAATTAAAATCCAATTTGAAATATAATTGGATTTTATCTCAGTTTTGAAGTATACTCCAAGAGTTCACAATACAAAAATTTATGAGATAATCAATTTTTTTATTTGTGAGAAACTTAGCAAATATGCCAAATTGGATTACGAACATGTGCTTTAACCTAACCTTTGTATCAGTGAATGAGACATTGGGCACCATAGGTTCTCTCCTATTACATTTGTTGTTTGACAAAAATATTTGTGTTGAAATAAAATCCATCAAACGTAATTTCACCCATAGGCGTTTGGGCATATGAGTTTTATTGATGTGAGTAGTGCCCATTCTAGATAATGTATCTCTTAATCATAATACTTTGTTTCAAGGGAAATCCCTTAGATTCCAACCATGTCGTCTTCGCACATAAGTTTATTTTTTGTGTTTGAGGGGATATGTATTTTTATTTAATTGTGGCTACACCCAATAATGCATTTAGGTTGCATATATACCCTTGGCGGGGATCAAGCCAATTCGTAGTTCTTAAGTTGAGGTTTTCGATTTAAAATCCTCAAATATGATTTTGTCCACTTTAAATTATGGACATTTAAGTCAAATGCTTGGTATTTATTTAAGCATTGACTTAATTTTGTTTTTGGGTGAAAATTTATTTTAATCTCAAGGATGAATTAAGGACCCATGTTCTTGTGGAATTGAACAAAAGGCTCTCTTTATTGAGAAATTGAATGTCTAAAAAAATTTCCTTTCTTTCATTTGGTTCTTTGTAGGAATTTTAACAAATAATGATATTTTGATGGAAGTTCCTAAATTTAATTGAGGGATTGAAAATTCCTTTGAAGCAATTTTATTTTTACGATAATTTTTCGAGACTTGGAATTGGAAATTTCTCTCAAACCAATTTTTTGATCATTTTATTTTGGGAATTAGAAACTCAAATTTTGGTTGAGGAATTAGGAATCCAAGTGAATTAATCATATTGGAATTTGAAAGCTCGGAAATGTGTTGAAAACACAAGAGCTGTTTAGACCCCCAAATTAAAGTTACGGCTTGGTTGATTTTATACTAACTTAATACTAAGTGCGGAATAGTGTAAACACAAGCGTATAAGCAAGCCAACTACTCTAATCCATATTTAAAGCAACACAGCAGTAAAAATGAAATGAACAAGAGTAGGGAAGAGAGATGCAAACACAGATAACACCGAGACGTGTTATCGAAGAGGAAACCGAAAAACTCGGCGAAAAACCTCTCCGCCTCCCTCCAAGCGAAAATCGATCCACTAGACAATCAGTTGGGATACATGGGTTAGCAAGCGATCCTCCAAGCCTAATCTACCCGATGTACCTAAGCCCTCCAAGCTCCTACTCCAACAAGGCTTCTCGGAACCGTATCTTGTCTAGCTCTCCGGATCCCGCAATACACCCGATTGCATCCACCAAGCCTCACCGGCTTCTTTTGGCAAATCCCCAAAGCTTCCCAAGCTCCAAAACACTCTCTACACTCTGAATAGGTGTGGGTTGTGTTTGGATACAAATCTCCTCTCAAGGTATGACAATGGGAGAGGGATGGAGAAGAGGCTACAATAATTTCTCACTAAAGATGAGTAGCTCTCTCTCAAAAAGATAGGTGTGTGTGTTGTAGAAAACCTATATAGGGTTTTTCTCTCTGAATAGCCTCATATACATTTGTGGGTAATGAGGGTATATATAGTATGGGTGAAGGGTAAGAAAGTCACACATTAAAATCCTCCAGGCAGAATGTTTCGCGACTATCTCGCGGGAAGGCCTTACCCGCGAGACACTCACGAAAACAACAGACTGGCACGACTCTTCAGCTTCCAGTCATGTGCTCCTCACATGGCTCTTTCGTGGGTTAGCTTCCAGTGAGACACCCGTGAGATCCACTGATTCTTCAGTTAAGCTTGAGTCTTTACCAACTTGATACTAAACCCAATACAATAAAATCCCACAGAATACAAGGAATAAAATTAAAGCAATTACAACACTTTTTGTCATGGAATAAAGCCAACATAAAACATAGTTGTAAATAACAACTTTACAATCTCCCCCTTTGGCTATTCCGTGACAAAACACCCTATAACAGACTCTAGACTTAAACGTGAGTTTGGAAACAATGGCAAAACTCACTCACACCTAAATCTAGAAGCTGTGATGCACTTGGAACAAGATACCTGTAATTTGAAACACTTGCACAAAACACATTAGACCCTCAAGGTAAATCAAGTGATAAAAGGACAAGTATAATGTAACAGGTAAAATGCGATCAAGTAAACATGTTGTGAAACAAATGAGCTACTTGACCAAACACATGACAGTCATTTGGAAATGACCACAATGATCATATAGCAAAGCAAATGATCATCTGAACATGCAACCAATAAAGCACAATAGAATAAGGATAAAAGCATGTCCAACACATAAGCACGATGCAAAGAAAGCAACAAAGCATATCAAAGCACCATAAAACAATGAGAAAACAAGCATAAAGAGATCAAGGTTTTCTCAAAAAACAATGTCTTCTCCCCCTTGGTATATGCATTTCCCCTATGGCTTTCTCCCCCTACAAGTATGCACGAGGTAGAATTTCTCCTCCTAAGAGTGTGCACATGAGTCATATAGAAATGACGATACACTCCCACTTTTTGTCACGAATAGACAAATTAATCAAGAGGAAGGAGGGAAAGAAAAGACGATATGAACAAGGATAAAAGATGATGCATGAGGGGTGCAAAACATGTCAAGTGTTAGAGTGTGTGCAGCAAAGTGCGTCTAGTGTGCATCTAGTGTGCATGTGTGATGCATGACTAATGCATGAGCAAGACACTCAAGGGGCAAAGTGTACAAAACACACCACCAATGATCAAAACATGATAAACATGAATAAATATGGTGATCCCCAAAGTTTGGTACTCATTGGAGTCCAAAACAACGAGAAAATGCTATTTGGGCATTTTATCAAACACTTAGAGTGCACACACTACACATGTATGTTAAACAATGCAAGAACATATGAAAATCTTGCCTAAAAACATCTTATTTTTTCCACAAGGGGCCAACAACCAAAGCAAATCATCATTTAAAACAAAGCACAGTCAAAAAGATTGACAAAAATTAAGTTTTCCAACTCCCATTTGAGAAAATCCCAACTATGAACATAAAACCCCCAAAAACATAATCTAAGGATCAAAATCAATGAAAAGAGTTAAAGATTACCTTAGAGATGTTAATGGAATGAAAAACACTTGAATTTAGTTGGGTTTTGATGTAGAAACATTAAAACAGGGGTTTGGGAGAAGATGGGAGGCGTTTAAAACAAAAGACCCACGAAATGCCCTTTAAAAAGCTGATCTGGAAATTTTCGCGAGAAGCTGACTCGCGAAGTTACTCGCGAAATTTTTCACGAGTAAGCCTTACTCGCGAGCTACTCGTGAAACAGTCGCGAAACTCTCTGTCCAAAGTTGAAAAACTTGAAATTTGGACCTTTAAACTCCCAGTTGAGCTTACACATGAAATGGGTCATGAAAACACCAAAAAAAAAAACATGTTTTTCACACAAAAACAACTTGAAAAACTTTGAAAAACATAGGTGATACAAATCACTTCCAAAAGCAAACAAAAAGAACAAAAATCTTTTTGGTTTGATCCACATATGGTTGAGCACACACACATCACATTTGAGCATGTACAAACACACAAATGAAATAGGCATTCATTGAAAATTAAACTTGTGTGTTGTGTGTGTGGATCAAGTGTGGAATAGTCCTTAGTCTAGAGTGAAGCTTCAATGATCAATTCAATCAAGTCATACACAACTAGCACTAAGTCAAGTGACATTGTTAATTTTGGAGATGGCATGTATTATTTGTTTTCCAATGACTTACCCACAAATTTTTTCAAAACTTATATTCTTGGATAAATCTTGTTTGAACTTTTGTTTTATATGTAATAGGGGTGACACCAAATGTAGTTCAGGGTGGTCACATGACCACCCTGACTTGAATTTTTTTTTAATATACCTTAAAAAAATTGAATTTTAAATAAATATGGGTTGTTGACCACGGAAAAAAAAAAAAAAAAAGCTTAACCACTCTAAAAAAATTTGAACACCTTCAAATAAAAATTTGAGCCCATTAAAATTTAAATTCAACTTCTCTGAAATTTTGGCCTGTTGAATGTTGAACCAAAAAATTGTGAGAAATGCTATATGTTCGCAACACTTTTGCAATAATTCCTAAGTAACAAGTTGTTACTAGCGGATAAAAAAATAATTTTTGTAGTATGTTCAAATTAGAACTAGTAAAAACTTACCACCTAGGTTTTGTTGTGTAAGTGTTGCAAAAATATTGTGGACATAGCATTTTCAAAAATTGCCCAAAAAAACAAATTAGCCTAAAAGCCCAAATCAAACGTTTAAGTTGTGTTTTTTAAATTGTGTTTTCTAATGGCATATTTTAAAATCACTATTTTTTTTATTAAAAAAAGGCACACTTTTCAAATACTTGCTTTAGTCTTTAGCCAAATATGTTGGATTTATGTGATACATTTTTTCAAAAATTTAATGCATATTGTTTATGTTGTTACTTATTTAGGGAAAATGTTGGTAATTGAAAGGCAGATCAGTAGTTTAATGATTGCTTAATTGTCTATATTAAAAAAGATGTAGCTGATAACATTGATAGTGAAGCTATCATATCATACAACAACTTCAAAATATAAAAACTTGTGAAGGAAATTTTAAAACTTTATGTATTTGCACATGTTTTTTTTTTTCTTTGTGATATATGTTAATATATTCAAGTTCTATTATTATTATTATTATTATTTAAGTTTTTTAATGACCACTTTGAAAAAAATTTCTAGAGCTGCCACTAATGTAACCACCTTTTTTTTTTTCATTTGAAAATTTCACAAATAAACATGCATCATGTTGCAAAATTGATCTAGCTGCAACATTTTTTTTTTTAATTCCTAAAACAACTAGCCTACTTTTGGTACAAATATTTATACAAAACTGTGTTTGTACAAGATGAACATAAAAATTATTTAATTTATATATTTTGGTGCGTAAAATATAAGTTTATGTTTACATTTATGTTTTGCATTTTCAAAAATATAATTAATTAAGAATTTTTTGAAAGTAAAATTTTATTTATTGTTAAAGATTAAAAAATAATTAATTGTAGATGATAAATTAATAGTTTGATATAATCCAAAAAGCTTAAATTCTTTTAAAAAGGCAAAAGGAAACGTTTGAAATGGGTCACATTAGTTTTCTTTTTTTCTCTTTTATGGAAGGGGAGAGACGGCATGAGGTTTAGCCATTTAGGGTTTGGGGAATGATTCAGATTTTTTTTGAGACTTTAAATTATACTAAATTGTAAGGTCAGTTTTTGTAGACCAAGCCCAAAAGGTATGGATTATGAGCCCAATGAACCCAAGACAATGAATTTGTAGAGCGTGGGTGAAAGAGCTGGGCTGGACGTGAATTAGACAAGAGTTAATTATGGTATTTAGGATGAACTAACATAAAAACACTCTTCAAAATCTCAACAAATGGATGTCCGAAGAGGCATATTATTGAATGGAAGGTGATTACAACCCTTAGAGCTACAGTAGAATTATTCTCTCTTTTCTCTTTGTATTTCGTTTCTCTCCCTCTTATCAGAGGTCTCTTCTCTTTATATAGCACTCACTCCCATCATCTTCATCGTCCACTTGTTCTTCATCTAAGTGTCCACTTGAGTACATGTCCCATCAGGTATCTTATTTAGCTCTCTGTGAGTGGTGGTAGCTGAGATTATACTGTTCAGGGGTCTTCTCCACATTAATGCGGCCAGAAAAGCAGCTGCAGTGCATTTAATGTGGTGGTTGCAGCTTGTCTTCTAGATATTTTTTCGTTCCAATCATCTCCACACGTGCCTGGAACTTGCCTTTATCATCAAAGTCATTAGAAAGGTTACTTGAACCTCTCAGGTGTCTGCCCGACCAAGGCTCTTTGTATCCGAGGAGAATGGTCTCTTCGGACCATTGATGATCTCTTCGGACTACCCCCTCGTTCGCCTCCAGGTATATTCCTTAAACATGGACTCCTTCTTGAACACTTTCCTCTCTTCGGGCATACAGTAGTCTTCAAATAGGGCCCTAGGCCCAATATATTAGGTTGGGCTTTCACCCCCACATAAATAATAAATCAAATTAAAAAATAATAATGATGTAGAAAATTGTGAAAGCTTTATAACTTATGTGGCAAACTTTCATGAGATCAGCAAAAAGTCAAATATTTCACTTTTATATAATTATACATTATACCAGTTTTCACTCAAGAAAAGGGATTTCAAATCTGGCAAGTTGGCTGCTAAGCTAATTTAATTGAAACATTTCTTAAACCCTTTACATACATGGGTTAATCTATATATAAAAGCGTGTCAACTGGTATATATAGTGGATAATCATAAAAGAAATAGTACATTAATAACTTATTAATATCTGTACAATTTATAAGACATGGAATAAAGTAATTGAATTGCTAAATAATTCTAAAAAAGGAAATCAATCTGATGATATCAAATTGAGAGACTCAAACTTTTCGTTGACCATTGGAGCTTTTAGGAATTTTTAGTATCTTTTATTCTGTCGGTCTGGAATCGATATTCAACATAATTCATTGTGAAATATTTGAGATACAGTTTCCAGGACTAGGAGCTACGACCAGACTGTCATACAACAAGACCATTGGTGCTGTAACTAGTAACCTTAATACAAAGTTCATAAAGTAGGTGGACTGGAGAGTCTATCTTGTTTGTCATTGTGTCTTTTCTACTATCTGCGCTATCGGGATCTGTCTTCTTTTTAAGGAAACTCATGGACAAAAGGTCATGGAGTCCATGGATACTTAGTATTTACCAATATACATCCTTATAAAGTCAAAGATTATATTGTTTAGTTAATATATTTTATGCATGATATGATTTATTCAAGTATAACCTCTTCAAAGTTGTATTAATTGATATGAAAAAAGATTTTATATTATTATATAGATATAGATATAAATTATACTTTTAATAAATATTCTTCAATAATTATTTTTTTAGTAAATAAAAGTAAACATGGACATAAACATAAACATACACATAAATGTATACAAGACACACATTAGGGTTACTAAGGAACCCAAATGGCGTATTGCTCATAATTTTATACTCTAAAATAGTTTGGACTTAAGAAGGGTTGTGATTAAATTTTTTTTTTGGAAGTTTGCTTGACTCATTTTTTAGAAAGTTGTTGTTAAGAGTCTTTTTTTCATGTAGCCTTTGGGGTAATTGTTTTTCAGAGGTCTTTGTGAATGGTTGTGGGATATTGTATGAAGAGTGAAATTATGAGCCTCTTTTTCTCAAAGTCTAGGGAAGTTTGTTAGTTTGAAATTCTGCAATTATCGACACTCTCTTATATAGGAAAGATGTCCTTTAGTCATGTTGATTAGCGTTTCTACAGTTGGCAATAAGTCCAAATAATTAAAAATGTTGTCAGCGAAATTAAGGTAATTTGACTGAACAAATGGCATAAAATTTAATCACAATTAAAGTTCAATTTGAAATCTAATTGAATTTTCTCTTAGCTTTTAAGTATACTCATTAATTTATTTTGCGGGTTTGAAAGTATACTCTAAAAATTCAAAATACAAAAATACAAGATAACAAATTTGTTGATTTGCGAGCTCCTTAGCAACCATGTTTAATTGGATTATGAATATGTGTTTCAGCCTAACCTTTGTATCAGTGAATGAAACATTGGGCACCACAAGTTCTCTCCTATTGTATGTGTCATGTTGCATAACTGCTCTAGTTGCAAGTTGCAATATTTTTCTTAATTCCTAAAACTACTTGCCTACGTTTGTAGCAAACATATATGTGTAAAATACAAAATTGTAACAAAAAAATTATTTAATTTGTATCTTTTGATGTGTAATATATAGGTTTATGTTTTAAATTTTTGGAAAAATTATTAGTTAATTATTTTTTGAAACTATAATGTTATTTATTATTAAAGACTAACAAATAATCAATATCAATTCAATAAATTAATAGAATGATATTGCCAAAAAAAAAAAAGATTTCTAGGGTATAAGTTGAACATCATTTGTCATAATATTTGCTTCAATTCATGCTTGAAAATAATAATTTTAAGTTAGAAAGTTTAAATTAATTTCAAATGGTTTAGAATGAGATTTAAATGGACTTGAGCTAGAATGACATATAAATTGTTTGAAATGAGTTTGCAATGGCTTAAACAATTTTTTTTTTCTTTTACTAGGGAAGAATTATTGAAGTTAAGGAAGTGTGCGTGCCCAGAATCGTCTCAACCAAAATAATAGGGTCACAATTTATTTATAAGTGGGATTATTCTCGATCCTATGACTTAGGCCCTAAACATGCCTTGGTTCCTCATGGGTATTCCCAGTGTATCCCAGTGTTTTACCTCTCTATCTCTCGCACTCTTACTCTCCCCAAATTTTCCAACCTCTTTTTCTCTGAGATCTACACCTTCTTATAGTCTCTTTCCAGTGGGGTGGTCATCATTATCTTCTCCGCTTATACATAGATTCCTATGTTCATCAGAATCCCAAGGGATCCTCACGAATTTAGAGGATTCCCTTGGAACTTGTTCCAGACGCCGAATAGTGTTCGGGAGCGAATCCTCTCTGGAACTATTAGTCCTCGGCTACTGATCTCGCTAAGGTTGCATCTTACCCCGACTACCTTTATTGTCAATCAACGTCCAGCCGACCTCTTAGGAACCCCTCGAGTGCCGTCCCCCTAACCCTTGGTCCCTGTTTCGGGGTTGGGCCCACTGTGATAAAATCCTGGGCTAACTCCCCACCACTCCCCCCCCCCCCCCCCACGCGTATTCAAGCTTAAATTGCTTGATGGGCTTTGGGCTTCATGCTAGGCCTTATTCAAGTGGGCTGACATGGCCACCCAGGCCCAACTCCCCACAATAGCCCCCCACAGTCCTGTTTTCATGTAGCGGAGATAAGATCGGGGTCTTCCTACCCCGTGGTCGTTGCATTTACTCTCATCCATCCTAAGAGGAATGGCGGTTGTTTCTCTAATAGACCAACAGTTCACCTTTTAATGCGACAGACAGGACATCTTGCTCCGTACGAAAAGACGTGGCAAGATCTGACATATCTGACGGCCCAGATGACTTGACACTTCGTTTACGGAGGCACGCATGAAGCGAAATGATGGTACGCATTTATTGCCATTGGACAGTTACCATTAATGACTCTCGTTTCTATAAATACCAACCACGACCTCTGTTTTGCTTTCTTTTCTTTAGTTTCTATTCAGTTTTGAGACATACACTTTCTTTTGTTCCCAAGCCCTCATCTTCCTTACAAGACCTCTCACTTCCACAAGAAATCACTCTATAAGTTTCCTTCCCTTCAATTGTCTTAACTTAGTTAGATTCAGCAATATGCCATTTGCTTACCTTTTGAAAACTAGGGAGAATGTAGAATCTTTTAGAGTTAGGTATAACATCCCTCGTGACGTTGAAATCTCTTACTGTCATAAGGGAGACATAGAAGACTAGAGGCTCCCCCACATAGTATTCTTCCCTTTGATGTCCATTCTTGAGGGCGGGGTTAGATTCCCACTAGACCTTTTACTACTTAGGACTCTTAGTTTTTATGGCCTCAGCCCCGACCAGTGTCTACCTAAATTTTATAGGGTAGTTAACTGTGTGGGCCGTCTCAACCATTTATATGGCCTGAACCTTACCCACCACGACATCAATTTCATGTACTCCATTCGAGGGAGTCCAAAGCTTAGGTACTACCTCTAGACCTGAAGCATTATGGTCAGGTTGATATCTTGCCTCCCCAATTCCAGTAGGAACTCGGCGAGAGAATATGTGAGGGTGAGCGACGACTGGTTGAACGGTGAGTTGACTTGCCCGACCTCACCTCGTCAGATAGGGCGGTAATTTCTTCTCTTGAGCCCCGAAGAAATGTGTCTCCCCTCCCTCTCTTAATTCACCAGTGTGTTTAAGTGTCATTTACTAATCAGTTATTATATATATATATATATATATATATATATATATTTAAAAAGCCTTTCCTAATTTTGGTCCTTTCCGATTGCAACTTCCAAGAAGTTTCGGCTGGACATAAGTGTTGTGCACGTTCGGAAGCTCAACTTCATCCTTCGCTCAGAGATATTCGTACATTTTAATGGGCAGCTAAGGGCCTCTCACCTAATTCTAGGTTGTGTGCCCTCTTACACAAGCTACTAGGACTGAACGAGCACCCTTACAGTTGGCAGCCCGCTACTGTCGAATCTAGACATTCGATTACCTGGGTTTTTTCCGCAAGGGCTTACTTCTGAGGAAGCCAGGCACCTCGATCCCCGACTAGTTAGACACGACTCTCTCAAGCCTATACAAGACGGTTCAGGGGACATCATTTTCCAAGGTCGAGTAGTACAAGTCTCCTTGGAGGCACCAGTTTCAAGAGATCCTACCGAAGATGATCCAGCTTGCGAGGACCCAAGTCCTAAAGAGTCCACCCTACGGAACCAAACAGCAGAGATGGTTCAAAAGCGATCTTTGGCCCTAGACCGTTGGTTCCTAGCCACATAGGCTTCGGGGGGTCAGCCCGCCGGGCACTCCACTCCCCAATAAACCACACCTCCTGCCTTCTAGAAACGGAAGAAGCATTAGATTGGTGACAACGGTGCTGCGGTCGAGGGTAGCACTCCTCTTACCTAGCTTCCCACTCCAACCACCGGTCGAGCGTCTGCTCAAATGGTCGAGAAGACCCCTCGAAAGACCCAACCTATTAGCCAGCCAGTCATAATCGACTCTCAAGTTGTGGCCTCTTCTTCGGGCTATGCGGCTGGGTGGGAATGCACCTTCCACCTCGGGGACAAGGTCCTCCCCTCCAATTCCTATGTACGGCCATGGAGGAATGAAGAGGGAGGCCAAGTATCAAACAGCCTCGGTCAGGCTTTGTTGCTTCCTGTTGATGTGGAGCATTACTTGGACTGTCGAGACAGTGACTTGGTGCTCAAATTGAAATGAAACACTATAGCAATAAGTTTTATATTCACCCAAAATTTAATTGTTTCATAGGCTTAGTCACTTTTGTTTCTTCTGCACATCTCTACATTCACAAGTGTCACCAATTAGACCTAAATAACCCCATTATGATTTTCTATTGATTCAGGTTGCTCAATTGACCACAAAGGGTCGGCTGAAGGATGCGTAGGAGGAAGTTGATAAAGAGAAAGCCCTGAAATAGGTAGCTGAGGCTAGCCTGCACGAGAAGGCATTGGAGCTAGTCGAGCAGAAGGCCAGCAAGCTTCTGAGTAAGCTCAAGGAGGCCGAGCTTAAGCTCACGGAGACTGCTAGCATCCTCTCTACCCAGGACAAAGAATTTGCCGACCTCAAAGGAGGAGAGTCGCACCAGGTACATGTATTTGTTATGAAATTTTAAAGTACTTGCAAGTGTACGAACCGTACCGAAGTATAGTTTGACAAGAACGAGGTCGAACCCACAGGGACTTGAATGAACGTAGGAAAATTAATTAAACCTTAACCAAATTAATCCTAATCTAGTTTAATAAAAATTGGCTTTTCTGAGGTTAAAAAAAAACTAAGCAAATAATAAAATTGAGCAAATAGTTAAACTAAGCAAAAGATATAAAGCAATAAAAAGATGTAAACAATCAAGGGAAAGGAATTAAGGTTTTGGAATCCGCCTTGTAAGTCATATCAGCATATATTTATGATCATTAATTTTTCCCAACCACTACATGATAATCTAGAAATCAATCTTGCTATCATGGAAAATATCCTCATTAAAATCCTTATTTTAAAAATGAAAGTTCAAATAGCGTTGAAAACACTATGAACGTTTAGACCCCCAATTACAAAATTACCAATTCAAGTTTTACATCAAACAATGTATGTGCGGAAAATGATAACAAGCTTATAACAGAATTGATAAACAATCTAAACCATAAATAATCACAATCACAGCAGTAATTAAATGGTAAAGATAAAGGGAAGAGAGATGCAAACACAAGGACAACACGTGATGTGTTATGGAAGAGGAAACCGAAACCCTCGGCGTAAAACCTCTCCGCCGCTCCCAAGCGGACAATAATCCACTAGAAAATGTAGTTGGGATACATGAACAGCAATAGACCCTCCAAGCCTAATCTACTCAGGTACCTAAGCCCTCTAAGCTTCCTGCTCCAACGAGGTTGCGTCTAACCTTTTTCTTTTCTAGCTTACCGGATTCCACTACTAAACCATAGCATCAACCAATGAATATTGGTTCCTTCCAAACTGCTTCCCTTAGCACCAAATGAACCTTCTCACAGACGTGGGTGTGATGAGAAAAGGATTTGGTCAATCACCTCTCAAGGATGTATCAATGGAGAGGAAGAGAGTAGAGGAATTTGTAGAGTCTCTTAGATGAAGATTGGGGATGAGGCAATCTTGTTTTGCTCTAGGGTTTCTCTCACAAACTTCTCTCTGGAAGCTCTCTACATTTCATGGGTATAAGGGTCTATATATAGTGGTGTGTGTTTGGAATACGAAGAGACAGTTTTTGCCAAACAAGGTAAGTTGGTGGCTTGGCCTCGCGGCTTGTCCAAGTCACGAGGTAACGGCCTGGCCAGCCTGGGACTTTTATCCTGTAGTGCGACAGCTAGCGCGACCCTTCAGCTCCCCTGTGTGCTTCTCACGTGCCTGTAGTTGGCGGCTTGCCAGTCGCGAGTCAGCCGCGAGTCCTAGCCGCGAAACTCTGCTTCTTTGCACAAACTTGAGCTTTTCTTCACACTCTCTTCACACACTACCCTTACATGAATCCCACCTAAATACAGGGTTACTAAATGCTAAATTACAAGAAAATTGGCACGGAATAAAGCTAACAAGATGGTTGATAAATTTCAACCTTACAATCTCCCCCTTTGGCTATTCCGTGACAAAACCCTATAACAAACTCTAGACTTAACGCGTGAGTTGGGAACAGTTGGAAAACTCACTCACACCTAACTCTAGAATCTGTGAAGCTTTAGAACCATAAGAACAAGAACTCCTGAAACACAACAACACAATAAGTTTATTGTATGCAGAAAACTTGTAATGCAAATGGAACAAGCACAATGCGATCAAGCATAATGGAATAAAAACAATAAACCAAGGCAAGACCAAAACCAGCAATCACTATGAACAAGTGATCATAATGCTCATTCACACTTGGAATGAACATCCGGACATTCAAGCTGACAAGCACAAGAAAAATCACTTGAATGACCAACACTCAACCAATGCACAGTACATGAAGTATGTGCATCTAGGAAAAATCCTACAAGGGCACAAGAGTGACAGTACTTAAAAAGAAATGCATAACATTAAGTTAGAAGCACTAATTTAACATAGCACACAAGCTGCATAAAGCAAGGTACAAACCATAAAGCCTACAAGGTGCATAAAAACAAACCCTAAAAGCTTACAAAAGCAATATGGGTACAAACCATAAACAAACAGTAAGATATGCTGAATAACATCATAAAATATATACTGAATGACTACCACCAAAGATTCAAACTAACCAATAGTTATAAGTTTTAGCCAATTAAACAACTAACACCACAGTGTTTTAAATTAGTAATAACAGTAGAAAACCAAAAAATATCAAAGTTATACACAAAACATCAAGTTATAAAGAAATCTCCCCCTCAAGATAAGCACTCCCCCTCAAGTGTATCCCAAAAATTCTCCCCCTTTTTGACCGGAATGGCCAAAGGGTCAGTGCTCCTGGCTGGTGTGGATACTGTCAAACTTAGCTGAAAGTACATCAAGTTGATCCTGCATTGCTGTCATCCTTTCAGTATGCTGATTTTGAACATCTCTGAGTTCATCAAGCCTTTCCAGGATGATCTGAAATGCATCAGGAGGTACAGCTGATGAAGTAGAAGCTCTGCTCCTCTTGGCTCTGCTTCTGGGTGTGGATACCTGTCCTGCAGCCTCAGCTTCAGTCTCCATTGGATCACCTTCTTCTTGGACATCCTCCTCTTCTTCACCTGGAAGACAACTTTGTATCCTTGTGAGAGTGAATTTGTTTATGGCTAATAGAGGAGTCATGGGACTAATATCTTGTGGGATTGCAACACCCTTTGCTCTAAAAATCCTCATAAGAAGACTTGGAAATACCAGCTTGGGCCTCGAGGTGGTTCTAGTCTCATCCACAATTGTATCATATATGTGAGAACTTATATCAATGAAAGTTTTCTCCTTGAGCTCCAAGAGGAAGATAGCTCTTGCATTTGTAAGAGTGATCATCTTTCTTATAGGATACAAGTTAAACATCATGATAGTGGTCAGACACCTCAATTCAGCAGAGAAATCAGCAGTGTTGAGACATTTCTTTTCTTTAACACCACCAAGTCGAGATTGGACGACATCCAAAGATAGCATCCTGTCTTTGTAATTTGTGAACTCATATTCCTTTAAACCTTCAAGACCTAGCACTTCATCAATGTCATGTGCATCTATGGTGAATTCCTTTCTTCTCACCCAACAACTCAACTCCTCCTCCCTTATCATCGCATTGGCATAGAATTCTCTGATGAGAGGCTCACAGACAAGAGGTAGGTCACTCAACAATTTTTCCCAACCTCTACCCTCAAAACAACTTGGAATAAAAGTATCTTTCAACTCCCTTAGATCAACAAATCTTTCCTGAATGATGGTTCCGTTCAAGAAAGAGTCCCTATATCTCTCAAAGTGTTGAACTGACCTAAATAGGTTAGGATCCATTTTCAGCCTTTTGTCAGATTTCTTAGCAATAGTCTTCTTCTTTGTAGGAGATGGGGCTAACTGTAAACAAACAGAAAGGGCCACAACAAGACATAGCACAGTATGTGGAAATACACATAGATTAGTAACACTTTAGTTGCAAAGAGATTAACAGAGTATTAGGACAACACAAAATGATCAAATATAGTTGAGCACCAAGAGAGGAAACCACAAAATATATCACAGCAACACCAACAAATAAAACAATGGAAACCAGAAGCAAATGACAATGAGACATGCCTTAATGACTATGACAACTGCAAGATAAAACCTCATGGCAGAACCCTACACATGACAAGATAAATAGATAAACACATAGCAAAAAGAGTCAAACAGACCCAAGGTTTCAGACAAATAGAAACACCCAGACACAAAAAAAAACATAAAAGATACCAAAACCCATGGACCAAAAGATTATAAAATCTATCAAACACAAAGGTTTAGAACAACGACTAGTATAATGACAACAACAACAAAAATAGCAACAAGAACGATCAACACCAAACAATCAAAACACAACAATTTAAGCAAACCCAAGTTCGAACCCCTCAAAACACAAACCAACATCACAACACCCAGATTCAAGAGAACAATCAATGAAATCATGAAGTATGAAGTGAAAACAAGAAAACCCATACCTTTTTCTTGGTGTTTGATGAAGACATGATGCACAAATGAAGGCTTTTTCAAGTGAGACACGGAGTGTTTGAGAGAGAGAAATGGGGAAGACAATGAACAGTCACTGAAGTTCGAGGGAAAGCTGAAAAACAATTTTTAAAAACTGTCTTTAAAACGCAAAACACGTGTTTTTCACGACTGGATTAAGTCGCCAGGGTAAGCCGCGAAACACTATGAAACCCAGATTTTCAAAAAATCTTCCAAGTGTTTTTCGCGACTGGAAGGTCTACCCGCGAAATAGTCGCGAGATGAGCCGTGAAAATCTCTGAGTACCACTTGCGACTGGACCTTCCACCCACGAACAAGTCGCCACACTGAGCCGCGAAAATCATAAAAACTCAAATTTTGAAAAAAATTTTAAGTATTTTTCGCGACTGAGCCCTTGACTCGCCAGTGAGCTGCGAAAATCTCTGAAGTGAGCTCGCGACTGGATCATGCGACTGGACCTACCCGCGACTGAGTCGCCAAAACAGGGCAACACTGTTTTTGAAATTTTTGACATTTTTGTAAAAACAAAACACTTTCCAAAAACAAGCTAAAACACTCAAAAATCTTTTTGTGTATGATCAACAAAGATTGAGCTTGTGAAAACACATTTAAACAAGTACAATCACACAAATGAATATGACATTCATTGAACATAGACTTGTGTGTTGTGTGTGGGTATCAAAAATGAGATAGTCCTTAGTCTAATGAGAGGCTTCAATGATCAATTCAATCAAGGCATACACAACTAGCACTAGATAATGTGACCCATCTCAATTATAGAAGTATGCATATATGACCTCCAACATAAACTTGAGTACAATTCTTTGAAGCTTTTCATTTGGCTCAATTTTCAACATATCATTTGATCTTTGTGAATAAACAAATCTCATTGTGAGATCGATGCCTGAAATTTTTAATATTTCAATTTGATGGATTAGCCTTTGGCTTTTTGGGCATCATATAATTTATTTTGGTCGCTCTCCCTTTTTCCTAGTCAAATACCAGTTTGTGCGACAGGCTTTTGCAGCTCAATATCTCTTTTCATTTGGAGATTTACATTTGGTGAGCTCTTTGAGTAAAGCAATAAAATAAAAGTGGGAAGATATATAGGCACAAGTCTATGCATGTCTCAAGATCAACAAAACCATTCACTAATCATTCATGACAAGGTTGAAGATCTATTTACAACAGTCACATAGATTTCAGAATTTCTTCCATAATGATATGAGTGCAAAAGAGACAAGCTAAGCTCGTTAAATGCACAAAGCCATTAGTACAAAGGTACAAGGCAAAACATGCTTTGAGACAAAACTCAACAAAGCCGATCAAACTTTTTGAATTTTCTACTTTTTATGTGTTTTTGGATTTTTGACACAAAAGCAATAAAAGATTGATCAAAAGCAACAAAAATAACAATGTAAAAACATTTTGAGGAAAAACAAGCAAACACACAAAAATCAACACACACAAACAAAATAACAACCTAAATACTAGCAAGAAGCACACAACCAAGCATATTCACAAACATGGGAAGTATTAATGCATGGACATGTTGTAATGCTTATGCATGAGTACCCTTCGTCACCCACACGTCACGTGCATTTGGGGTGATATCCTTGACGGATTGGGTACGAGAGTTGGGACTTTCAAACCTTCTTGTGAAGCTTTCCAAGCAGTTTGTGAAGGCATCGATCATCTTCATAACATCCATAATTCCTGGATCACGGTTTTGGCTTCTTGATTGCTCACCACCCTAAGACCTCTCGTCATTTCTCCTTCCTCTTGATCGAGGAGCGCTTGCACTGTTCAATGCTCTCAGCTTGTGACAGTTGGGTCTAGTATGTCCTTGCAATCCGCAATAGTGACAAAGATAGTTCATTCCAGGACCCTGTTGTGATCTTGGAAGTGATCTTCCTCTAGCTCCAAATCTGGCTTCTGATTGATTGCGGGACTTGTTAACCACCCGTTGATCATTCACATTCTTCTTCCTCTCAGTCTTAACTTTCTCAGGAATAGGCTTATCCACAGCCGTCTCTTTGGCCTTTACAAACTTCACTTCTTTGGTGACATTTGCTGATGAGCTACTTCCTCCAGTATATCCCAATCCGGACTTGTCTGAGGCATGTTTTTGAGATGAAATAACATCATCTAACTTCTTGGAGGAGACCCTATCTATCTTGGCATGAGCTTGCACTACCTCTTGCTCAAGAAATCTCACTTTTGTGTAAGCTTCTGATAGCTCACCATTAAGTGCTTCAATCTCACACTTTGCCTCTTTGTATCTGACCAGCAGACTTTTGTAATCTTCCTCAGCTCTCTTCATCTTCTTCACAGCCGCCTTTGCCACCTTTGTATACTCACCTGATTTCTCAAGAAGTAAGGCATAATTCTTTTGAAGACTAGATGTATCTTCTTCTGCTTCAGCCTCTGATTCTTCAACAATCCCAATAGACTCCAAATCAGAATGTTCGCCAAGCTCCTTCACAAGTGAACCCAAATCATCCGAGGATTCCACATGTGCAATGGCCATGAATGCGGAGTAATTTCCTTCTCCGTCACAGCTATCTTCAGAGTCAGAATTTGATGAATCAGTATCACTCAAGGTAGTGGCATAAACCTTTCCTTTTGACTTCAAATAATTGGGACATTCCTTTTTGAAGTGTCCATGTCCATTACACTCGAAACATGTAATTCCTTAAGAGGATTGGGAATCTCTATCATCTTTCCTTCGGAATTCTTTCTTCTCCCTCTCGGAACTCTGAAATTTTCCTTTGTCACCAAATTTCCCACCATTCTTGAGTTTCAAGAATTTTCGGAAGTTCTTTACAAGGTACGCCACATCTTTATCTACTGCATCCTCTTCCGGAGAGTCATGAGATACCACTCTCTCATCAATTGTTTTAAGAGCAAGAGATTTGCTCTTCTTCTGCGTGGGCAGTGACAATTCGTACTTCTGTAGTGAACCGACCAGCTCTTGAACTTTAATGTCGTCAAGATCCTTGCTCTCTTCAATGGCCGTCACTTTAGCACGAAAACTTTCTGGTAGTGACCGAAGGATCTTCCTTACAACTTTAGAATCCTCCGTCTTTTCCCCCAAATTAAATTTTTCAACGACCACCTCGTTCAGCTTACTGTAAAATGAATCAAAGGACTCATCCTCACTCATCTTTAGCTCCTCAAAGTGAGTGGTCAACATCTGTAATTTGGTGTCTTTCACCTTCTTAGTCCCTTCATAAGTCTCCAGAATTTCCCATGCTTCCTTAGCAACGGTGATATGTGAAATCTTGTGAAATTCTTCTGGAGAGACACCACAGAAAATAGCATTAAATGCTTTACTGTTAGCATTAGCCGCCGCAAGAGCTGCCTTATCCCAAGTGGATTTGGCAGCCTCCGGCCTTGTCTAACCAACCTCAACAGCATCCCACACAGCATCATCAATAGAACACAAAAACGCCCTCATACAGACTTTCCAAAATGCATAATTATTACCATCAAAAAATGGTGGTACATTAAGAGATTGAGACCTATCCATCTCAACAAGGGGTCAAGGATCACACTCAGGTTTTAAAACCACAACAAGTGTACCTGCTCTGATACCAATTGAAAGTTCAAATAGCGTTGAAAACACTATGAATGTTTAGACCCCCAATTACAAAATTACCAATTCAAGCTTTATATCAAACAATGTATGTGCGGAAAATAATAACAAGCTTATAACAAAATTGATAAACAATCTAAACCATAAATAATCACAATCACAGCAGTAATTAAATGTTAAAGATAAAGGGAAGAGAGATGCAAACACAAGGACAACACGCGATGTGTTATGGAAGAGGAAACCGAAGCCCTCGGCGTAAAACCTCTCCGCCGCCCTCCAAGCGGTCAATAATCCACTAGAAAATGTAGTTGGGATACATGAACAGCAATAGACCCTCCAAGCCTAATCTACCCAGGTACCTAAGCCCTCCAAGCTTCCTGCTCCAACGAGGTTGCGCCGAACCTTTTTCTTTTCTAGCTTACCGGATTCCGCTACTAAACCATAGCATCAACCAATGAATATTGGTTCCTTCCAAACTACTTCCCTTAGCACCAAATGAAACTTCTCACAGACGTGGGTGTGATGAGAAAAGGATTTGGTCAATGACCTCTCAAGGATGTATCAATGGAGAGGAAGAGAGTAGAGGAATTTGTAGTCTCTTAGATGAAGATTGGGGATGAGGCAATCTTGTTTTGCTCTAGGGTTTCTCTCACAAAATTCTCTCTGGAAGCTCTCTACATTTCGTGGGTATAAGGGTCTATATATAGTGGTGTGTGTTTGGAATACGAAGAGACAGTTTTTGCCAAACAGGGTAAGTTGGCGGCTTGGCCTCGCAGCTTGTCCAAGTCGTGAGTTCAAGTCATGAGGTAACGGTCTGGCTAGCCTGGGACTTTTGTCCTGTAGTGCGACAGCTGGTGCAACCCTTCAGCTCCCCTGTGTGCTTCTCACGTGCCTGCAGTTGGCGGCTTGCCAGTCGCGAGTCAGCCGCGAGTCCTAGCCGCGAAACTCTGCTTCTTTGCACAAACTTGAGCTTTTCTTCACACTCTCTTCACACACTACCCTTACATGAATCCCACCTAAATACAGGGTTACTAAGTGCTAAATTACAAGCAAATTGGCACGGAATAAAGCCAACAAGATGGTTGATAAATTTCAACCTTACAAAAAATCAAAAGCATGTTCTTCTTCGCTTCTTCAGTATAAAATCAAATCATCAATCGTATCCATAGCCAAACAAATCACAAGATATATCTAATTCTATAAATCAAATCATAAATTGTATTTATTGATAGACAAATCACAAGCGATATCCAATTTTATAATCAAGAATTAATAAACCAAGCATTCAACTAATTAAGACAAATCCTAAATCATGAGAAAAACATGATTGAACTCATATCTAGAATCCTATCTTAGTCAATTGATATGAAGCAAGAACAATTTAAATAATTAAAGAACAACTATTGTGGGAAAAATCAAATCACATAAATATTACTAATAATCCTTAACAAGGTTTCATCCTCAACCCTAATTATAAATTTAGCTACTCATGGTAATTGAAAGAAAACACAAGAATAAAATACTAAACATTAAATTAGACAAATAAAATAAAGAAAGAAATAGCCACAGTGCTAGAGAAGAGTCATAAAAGAAAACCACGTTGTTCTACTGCCTGCGCTCCAGTCCTAGCCGCCCCCCTTAATTTTTGCCCTAAAGAGCCTTTAAATAGGTCAAGGAATCCTATTACAAGTTGAATTTCCGTTTGGAGAAAATCCCAGATTTTTAGGCTTTACTTAACCGACAATTTTGTCCCATTTAACTTCATAATTCGGACTTTTGGTAAACTAAAATGTTGTAGCCCTTTAAGTTAACTTTCAAGCCCAACTTAAATCATCTCAATTGGATATCTGAGCCAAAAGTTATGCCAAAAATACTAACTGATGTGCAGGCTGGAATCCTAATCCGAATTGGACTTGGATTTGGTGCAAATTTCCTTTGATTCCTTGCTCCAATTGGACATAAATTTAATTGGGTTGACCTTCTTTAACTTCATCATGGCCCTTGTAAAAATAAAGTCCATTAGCTTTCTTCTTTGCACAAATCCACTTACTTAATTCCATTCTCCTACAAAAGACAAATTCACGCAATAAGATTCAATTAAGCACAAAATTGATTATTCAACATTATTCCAAAACCAAATATAAAATGCATGAATTAACTCAAAATGAGTATGATAATGCTTTCTAATAATGATATAAATAGCAAAATTAAGCTATTATCAATGCACATCAATGTACAAATTCTCTCTCGGGTCGGGTTGGGATAAAATAGGCAGGATGGCAAGATAGGATTTTAGATCTTTAAATGCTAAGTCGCACTCTTCTATCCAGTAGAATTCTTTCCAATTCTTTAATAGCTGATAGAACGGTCAGCACCTGTCTGCCGATTTCGACTCAAATATATTTAGTGCAACGATCATAACCATAAGCTCTTGGACCTCCTTTGGATTATTGGGCGGGTGCAGATGTTGGATGGTTGTTATCTGATTAGGGTTTACTTCTATGCCCCGAGTAGTAATCATATACCCTAAGAACTTGCCTGATCCCACCCCAAAGGCACACTTCTCTGCATTGAGGCGTAACTTATGCTGCTTCAAGATATCGAAAACACCCTGCAAGTCACGGGCATACTCCCCTTCCTCCCTCATCTTCACTACCATGTCATCAATATATACCTCCACTGTCTTGCCGATCAGTTTCTTGAACATACGTGTAACCATCTGCTAATATGTAGCCCCCGCGTTCTTCAACCCAAAAGGCATCACCAAGTAATGATAATTCCCCTTGGGCGTTATAAAGGAAATCTTTTCTTGATCCTCGAGGGCCAGAGTTATTTGATGATAGCCTTGGAATGCATCCAAAAAGCTCATCCGTCAGTGCCCGACTGTAGCGTCTACCAACTGATCTATCTTCGGCACTAGGAAGGGGTCTTTTGGACACACCCGGTTTAAATTAGTGAAATCAACACAAACCCTCCTCTTTCCACTCTTTTTCTTAACCACCACCGTGTTAAGCAGCCACTCGGGAAAGAACACCTCCTGTATGGCCCTCGATCGTTTTAACTTTTCCACCTCCTCCTTTACCGCTAACACATGGGGTCTTGCGGATCTCCTTGGTCTTTGTTTCTTAGGCACAAATTTGGGATCTACATTCAACTTATGCATTATAAAACTTAGGTCTACCCCATGTACATCGTACAGACTCCAAGCAAACACATCTAAGTTCTGTACGAGGGTCAACAAAATTTCCACCCGATCCTCGGTGCTGTCAACTCCTGCTGAGCTTTCGGGCTCCAATAATTGCTATAAAGGCTCACAGTCAACTTGCTCATTCTGTTTAATTTCGTGGTTAATTGCTACCACTAGGCACTACCTGGCCATTCTCTGATCAGCCCGAACCACCGCGACACCGTCCTCTGTGGGAAATTTAATTTTGTGGTGCAGGGTCAATGGTACTGCCCCCATGGCATGGATCCAAGGTCGCCCCAAGATCACTGTGTAAGGTGAGAAGGCATTAACCACAATGAAATTAACTTCCACTTCCTTTCCTTTAGTCACTACTGACAATTTTATCTGCCCTTTGGGGATCACGATTTTTCCATCAAACCCCAAGCGGGGTATCATATCTATTCAAATCCTCGGATTTCAGCCCCAGCCCCTTGTAAAGATTGGGATACATTATCTCCGCTCCACTCTCCTGATCTACCATGACCCTCTTTACCAAGAAGCCTCAAATCTGGAAAGCTACAACTAAAGCATCATCGTGCGATTGAGACGTTCCTTCCAAATTTGCTTCTCCAATGATGATCGGTACGAAGACCTTTTGAGGCCTCTTATTAAGTCAATTCGAGGCCTTTGCTTTAGATAGGGACACCACGCTGAGTACTCCATTTCGGCTATTCAAGCTTACGCCTCGAAAGGTTGCATGAATAACCTCAATAATTCCCAATAGAGGTGGAAGGGTTCGGTCGTTTCGACCTCCCGACCTTTGTCCTTCGTTTGCTCGTTCCCGACCGACTATGAACTCCTTCAGATGCCCAGCCTTCACCAATCGCTCTAGGTGGTCCTTCAGCACACGACATTGCTCAGTAGTGGGCCCTTTCTCTCGGTGGTACATGTAGTATAAACTTTGATTTCTCCTTGTCGAGTCTCCACCCATCTTCCTCGGCCACCAGAAATAAGGCTCATTCTTAATGCGCTCTAGGATCTTATAAACCGGTTCCTTAAATGTCGCATTGACTCCCTCGGTGCGCTATTCCGAGCCCTCCCTAGGGGCCCTTGGTTCTCTCATGTTTCTTTGTTGGAATTTTTCAGGGTGGTAATCTCTACGATAATGCGATAAGGTCGGGGCTTTACCTTTGCCCTATAGACGATTGTCTTCCAATCTCTTATACTCCTCAATTCGTCTCATCAGCTAGTGCATGTCTTCGAGGGGCCGCATGGTTAGCGAGTCCCTTAACGCTAACTCTTCGGGAAGGCCCGTTCATAAAGAGTTGGCAGCCACTTGCTCATTCCCCCCTCCTATCTCATTGTAAAGTTCTCAATACCTATTCGTGTAGTAACGGAGGGTCTCACCACTTCTCATCCTCATAGACAACAAAGAACCTATCATTTGAGGAACTTTGCTACACGTTATGAATCGTGCTCCAAATGCTTATATTAATTCCCCAAAATTACGAATGGAACCCTTCTCTATTTGATGAAAAGAATTGTTTATTTATTTATTTTTATGAACTAAAAGAACTATTGTTAGGAATCCTATATTTTGGTGGGTTGGTCTAAATTATTTAGCTAAAGCCGTCTCTACAATATAGGCAAGTGAGGCAATTGTCAAAGTCACCTAGTCGTAAAAAGGCCCAAACCAACCCTTCCCTTAGGCCATTTAGGCAATTCCTTTGGGTTCTCTAAAATCAATGATGGAGCTTTATTTAAGGAATCTAATGATTCGAGTGGTAATTCAGAACTTTTTAATTTAAATGATAAATGAAGTGTTTAAACTTTTTAATTTTTTTTTTATAATACTTATCAAAGAACAAAATTTAGTTACAAAACTAGTAATAGCCTAAGACTACAACTTTACTTAAAAAAATAAATGTCACTACATATTTTGAAAAACTTACTGTTGAATTGCATGTTTTACATGCTCTTAATACACATACCAAATTTTATGTCAATCGGATATTATTTACTATAAACTTATAGATTATGCATAATTTTCTACTACAAAAACTTGCAATTTAAACAATTTATTGATAACATAACTATTGATCTTTAATTTTTTAGAAATTTTGCAAGCATGAAGGATAAAAAAAGAATATGTAATCCAATGGTGGATTTCTTAAAATTTACCTCTAATAAAAAAATATTGAGTAAGGTTATAACCTTAGGCTACAACCAATTTTGTAGCTAAACTTTGTCTCTTATCAAATAGAGAATTGCTATGTCCACAATATTTTCACAACAAATCTTAAATGTCAGGTTGTTACCGACTGTTATTATTGGGCAAAAAAATAATGAAAATATTTTGTTTAAATAAAAAATGTAATAAAAATACTGTAGATGTAGTATTTCTCTATCAAATAACAAGATCTATTGACTGGCGTATTTTATGAATATTGTCAATAAAAATTTAATAAAAAAATGTTAGTTAATGGATTTGGACAGAAGGTCGAAATTGAATCATTTTAAATGAATACGAAAGTTCATACTTTTCTTCTTTATGGGCCTAAATTCGGAACAGTAAACCTTAAACTCATAAAACGCATTAAGATCCCATCACCTACACATTACCGAACAGTAAACCTTAAACTCACACAAACACGTATTAAGAGCCCATCATGGCCCACCCGTATAATAAAGAAACATAACCAATACAAAGCCCATAAGAGCTCAATAATAATAAATTAATAATAGGCAAAACGCCATATTCATCCTTATATTTGAGGGTCACTTTCAATTTGGTGTGTCATTTTAGTTGCATTTAATTCAGTCTTTTTTATTTTCATTTTCTAGTTAATTTGGCCCCTATATAAATTGGTGCATGCTATTTTTAATTTGCTCTTAATTTGGTACCTACTATTTTCAAATTGTAATAATTCATTCAAATAAGGATTTGTTTTAGTTTCTGAATTGGCATTTGTGTCTTCCAGAATTGGAGATTAATAAATTTGATTTTTTTTTTTTTTGGTATTTGGAGAAAGTGCATGAAAATGCACACGACCAAATTGATTGGAAGTTCAAAGTAATAAGTACCATTGCTACCAAAATATTTTCTCTTTAATAATAATATTATGGTTATTGTACAAACCTTCCACACACACTAATATACCATGCTTCTAGGGTTGGCGTTTGGAAGAGCTAGCCGGAGACCTTCTATGCTTCAAATCCTCTAGCATATATTCTATTATTATACCTTTTTCTGGATAAGTGAATATATGCTATTGTGCTACCAACAGAAGGTAAGAAAAAATTCGAATAACTCATTTCCACTTCATAAAGCTTGATTAAGGATCAAGTGTGCCACTCATTTGTGATTATCCCATCACTATGTTTTCTCTTTCCCTCTCTCTCTCTCTCATTGATAAGAGAGAGATCTAGGGTTTTCAACTTAGAGGTATAGATGGATTTGATAAAAGAGGACTGCCTCTTAAATTTGTAGTTGATTCAAAGAGAAAGGTAGAGAGTCTAGTACACCAACTTGTTCAACAAAATTAAAAATGCATTACCAATATGGTGAGACATGAAAATTTAGCTGCCCAAGTAAACTTTATTATTAACTTAAAAGTAAGGATAAAGAATATAATGAAATAAAACCAAAACAAAAACCATTAATACAATTCCTATCAAAAAAAAAAAAAAAAACCATTAATACAATGATGAATAACCCATTTCATGATATTCATTCATCAAGCAGTGGGTCCATCGATTCCAAAGATCGAGTTAGGACAGAGATCAATAATAAGAATGACATATAATTGCACCATGGAAGAAAGAAAATTTGAACCATTACAAGTTCTCAGATGCAGTCACAACCTAACATGAATATCCATTAAGCTTTCTTTCTTTCTGACCAGTCCGGACCTTCAGATATAGGCTATAGTTGCATGGGCCTCATCAAGAAAGATAGAGCTCAGCCAATTCTTCCAAGGACTCAGAGCTAAGATTTGGGTCCGCATTCTCTAACATCCACAAAAGATGGTCAAATAAAACAACTTCACACTTGACCACCAAAATATTATTGTTCTCCTCTCCTGCTTTTTGCTTATTGGTCTTGTCTATTAGAGCATTTATAAGAGGATGGCTTAAATACTTGGAGCTAATAACGTACCTCTTTCTTGTGCTTCCCACGAATATAGTTTCATGGTGCTCATGATCATGATCTTGCATGTGGTCACCACCACCACATAATTCATCTCTTGAGGATTTGGACCTTAGGCTACTATATGATGAAGATCTCCCTAGTTGCCTTGACAAGCTCTTGCACTTCCTTAGTATCATATTGATCTTCTTCATTTTTTTAGAGAGAGAGAGAGAATTAGATAGGAGGAGACTTAATTTACACTCACAAAGTGTGGAGTACTTAAAAGGGTAAGAGAGAGTGGGTGCAAGGTCGTTGTTTTCCGGTGCTAGAAAAATTGTGGGGTCTATTTTACAACCGGACAATTGTTTAAGTGACAAAAACAAGTCATCTTTTTAATTTGATGAATTCAAGGTGGGGGCTTTTACACGCACAAACTGACATACATAAGCTACTGTAACTGGTCAGGCACCCATAGTACGAGCCCATTGTTTTTTCTATCTCCCAATAAGTCAATTAAGGCTCGGATTGGTGAGTCCAATCGGTGCCTGCTTGACTCATCACTTGACCTAGTCACAGGAGACAAACCAAGATTGCAAAGGGTTTGGTAGAGTGACAATATAAACATTAATAACTCAATTAAGACGCAGTTTCGTTTTGGGTAACTTCCTATTTTTTGGGTAAGTATATAAGAAGTTTAGCGGTTAGTGTCTATTATCTATACTTTTTTTTTTTTTTTTTGAGAAATTATCTATATTATTATTTAAGGTGCTTTTTCTGTTTGATTCTTCATTTTTTAGTTCAAAAATGCCCTTACATCCCTATGTTTAAATAGAAATAAAACTAAAGAACAATCTGGTAAAAATGCAACTCTAACTCTTACTAAAATATTGCTTAAAAAATAGGACCACCATCCTATTAATTTTCAAATTAATTTATTCACTTATAAATTAGATTCACAAAATAAAAATTGCATATATATAAAATAAAAATAAAAATATTTTTTTTTGGCTAAAAAAGCAATCTCCTATTAATTTTCAAATTACTTTATCCACTTATAAATTAGATTTACAAAATAAAATTTATATATATAATAAAAACACAAAGTTTTTCTTTTCTTTTTTGCTTAAAAAAACTCTCATCGCACACGCAAAGTACGTGTGATAAGGCTAGTCATTGTTTTATGAGGTTTAGAAAACACGGTCTCATTACTATGTATAGACACAATAAGATTCGAAAATATATGACATATAATATTCTATTATGATTAATTTTCACTGCCAAGTCAAAACACCAATAACTTTATTTTTAATGTAAGCGAAATTTGAATCTAATCCTTTTAATTCGATGATGACGAGAAACTTTACCAATCAACCAAATTAGAACCACATGTTTAGCTATAAAATAGTACACATGTGATAATGACATTTCTTAAATTACTTTGGAAAATATTTGGTTCATTGTATTAGATATTAGAATTTGTATTGTACTAGATTTTGTAATAACTATATTGCAAGGACACTATCAGTTTTTAACTTACAAGCAATTAAGAACTTGACTTAATAGCCACAAGATGTACTCAGTCAATTGACACAGCTATATTTCAGAGAAAATAAATTCAAGGCTGGCTTTTTCAAAGCTAAAATATGCCGGAAACAGTCTTCATTCTAGATTGTTTTTTTCGGTTCTTGCAGTAAAACCTAATTTAAAGTTTTTAATGTAACCCAGCTGTACCACGTTAATGAGAACTTACGAGAATCCTCTACTTGCTCTGCCTTTCCATGCTTTGACAAAAACTTTGTTTAAATCACAAAGACTTTTTTGTAGACTTTTAACGATAAGTTATTCTTATCTAAAACAGGGAAAAAGTTTTGCCACATAGTAGAAATTTATGTTATGTGATATGAAATTCAACTTTTGAATTTGTTATAATGACATGACTTATATAATAGTCTAGCTAGTTCTATATCCTGCAATATATACAAAAGATTTGCTCAGCCTATCTTGTAGTGAGGGATCTGAGGGAAATAATTCTTGAAAACACATGATCGATGAGATAATAAAAAGTATATATAGTAAAGGGTGCAACTTGTATTTGTATATCAGAGCATGTACTATCAGTGAGTAAAGGCCACGAGAGAATGGTGTCCCACAGGTATGGAAGCTTGACGAAATGCTTCGTCTTCAATGGTCCAGTGAAAAATTCTATGCACGTGGAGATTTTGTCACAAAGCCAAACCCTTCCACATGGGTTCTCCTTAATTTTGGTTTTGGTATCCAATAAGAGTTTTATAAATTTAGGAAAAACCTCAGACAGCGGTTTGCGCCGATTGCGCACAAAAGGCATGTCTGAAAATATATACATACATACAAATATAATACAACCTAGGCATGGGGAGTCCCTAATTCCCTATTCACATTTTAATATATTTATGTAATGGATAAGATCATGTCATATCCAACATGTAAAAAAATATTGGATAAGAATAGGCTCAAGTGTATGTTTGGTTTGCCTTTTTTTTTTTTTTTTTTTATAACTTTTTTCTTAATATCAATTTGATAATTATAATGAGTGAGTGGATTTGAATTTGAACATTTTTGTTGAAAATGCTATGATGTTTTAGTTAAGTTATAAGACACTTGACTTTCTTAGTTTATTAGTCTATATACAACATTTTAAAGCTTTTTTTAAAAAAAAAATTTATAAATTAGAAAATAAACCAAAAGCTTGATTTTTTATTTATTTATTTATAAAGTTTTAACCTATGACGTCTGCTTCTAATGATTGTGCTATTTATCATCAAACCAAGATACCAATTAGTTTTTAGTGTAGGTGGAGATTGAATTTCAAATCTCTTATTTAACCATCTAAAATTTTACCAATTGAACTAATTAGAACCCCCAAAAACTAAATTCTAAAATATTTGGATGCAGCGCTTTTGATATGTTTATTTTTTGGTTTATTCATATGTAGTTTTTTTTTTTAATTATGTTTTTAAAATACAACTAAATAACTAAATATACTTTTAAGTAAATTTAAAGAATCAACACAAAGGTGATGCAAAAACAAGAAGAGAGATTGTTTTAGAGCTAGCGGGTGACTAAAAGAGCTGAAAATGAGAGTGCTGTAATTCCAGGTCGAACAGCACATACACATAAGATTGAGAAAAACTATATATAGTACTAAGCAAGATGAATATTAATTGATGCAACTCAAGGTTAAAAGATACAAATCATCAGAATAATGAAAATTTAATGAGCATTTGGATTTTGTGGAAAGTTAGGGATAGGGAGAAAGTGATGGAACAAATGATTTTTTTTTACTCTTCATTCTTCATTTTCTTTTGAATTAAGAATGCTATGGATAAGGTTGACCAATTGCTGTGGCTAACTTTGGCTGACAAGACAAAGCAATAAGAGCTCTTGATGGGGAAAAGGACCAACACTAAGAAAAAGCACAAATCAAGCTCCAAAAGTTAAAAGAATGTGAACGGGTTAAAAGTGGTTTGTGAAGGCAAATGAAAATTGACATTGCATAGGGGTTTCCAAAGATTTAGAAACAGAAAAACCTTTCTTCTTCTTCTTCTTTTTCGCTGCATAAACAAAAAAACAATATGTTTCGTAGGACCATTGGTTAGATGCACTTTTAGAATGAAGTTGACTGGTTCCAATAATATCTACCATATACCTTATCGCAAATACTTAACCTTGTAGAAGAGTGTATAAAATTTTCAAAGACTACAATAGCATTAGTCCATGAATCAAATAATTTAACACAACTGAAACATATAAATATATATATATATATATATATAATATATTAGAACAAATTTTTACACTCTTTATTTTATTTTATGAAATAGTACATGTACACATACATGCACGTTGGGAAGCCGTGATAGTCAAGTTGGGAAAATTAGTGATCAATTTCCAAGGAAATATGGAGTAAGGAATGAGTTTTAAAATGTTATAGTAGATTTTGCAATAGCTTGTGATGTGAGATATCAATAAAAACTTAGTTCAACAAAAAAAATAATTAATTACCTTTAAAAAGTGAATCAAAATTTAGATATATATTTTATCACACAATATATGTTAGAAGCATTAGATATTTGTATTATAAGATGGAAAACAAAGAATAGAGAAGAAATTTAAAATGTAGAAAAATTTTAACTCCCTCCTTCTCCATCTTCTATGTCTTCTGTCTAAATTATCTTTAAAAAAAATGTAGAAAAAATTTGAAGAGAGAAAAGTGTATATATATATATATATAAGTTAAGTTCAAGTTACCGCTGGTGTAACTCTAAGCAATATTACACTACCCAATAACTTGTTATTAACTTCATATTTTGAAAATCTTACCGTTGGATTGCATGTTCTATATATATTCTTAAGATGCATGTCAATTTTCATGTTAATTGGATGTTATTTACCATTTCATCCATAAACTCATTTCTATGCATTATTTTAAACTACAAAAACTCAAATTTAAACAATTGATTGATAACATGGTAATTGATATTCGATCACCTCGAAATTTTGCATATATAAAGATAATGTAATCTAACGATGAATTTGTCAAAATATGCATCCTATTAAAAAATATTGAGTGATGTAATATTACTTAATATATATATATATATATAACACTAAAGATCTCATACGGTAAAACATGAGATTTCTCCTTTTTATTTTTATTTTTTTCAACTTCCACCTCTCTCTCTCTCTCTCTCATTGAGTAAAATACCGTAAAGTCTCACTTTAATTCAGCCTCCCTCTCTTGACTCTTTCACTTTCCTAGCAATTCCATCAGCTATTCAAACCCTTCAAATGCCCACTATTTGCAATTTCCTTCAATTTTTTTTACACAATTATATTTTAGCATATCTCTAGCCTACGCTAAATAGCTTTTACAATATGCTCCTTCTCTCTATATCTCTCTACTTGTTTCTTTCAAAGCTTAGCAACTGCGATTACGACAAGAAGAATAGGGCTACACTCAAACCGGTGTAGGTATACCAGTTCCTTTAGATTCAGCTGTGCTAGAATCTTAATTTCCATCCATGGTATCCGTGGAGACAATGATGTGAAAGGGTACGCTACTATGCCATTTGTTTTAGATAAACTCAATCAAGATCTTGTGTGCATCAAATAAATTTATAATTAATATTAATTAGAGATATCGAAAATATAATTTCATTATAATTTTCTAGTATTTTGTTGATTAATGTAATAGATACAATTTCTTTTAGTTGTATTGTGTTACTTTAAACAAAAATTAAATTAGTAATTTTGAATTTTAAAAAAAAATTAAGTAAAAAAAATGTTATTTAACTAATATTTAAAAATATAAAAAGCCTCAATTTAGATTCCTTTGTCTTCGAATTTCATCAAGGAATTAATGAATTAAATATATAAATAAGGTTTACATTATGATTATTTTTTATCATCAGGCTAAGACACCAATTAGTTTTGGATGTAGGCAATCCTTCCAAATTTTTTAGTTAACAAAATTTTACCAGTTGAGTTAACTGAAACCCAACATTGTAAAAGTTTTATCGGCTCATGGCTGGATTAATATTTGAAATAGAGACTATGATAATAAAGCTAGCTAATCAACATGAAGTGATATTGGGCATTATAATTGCTTGGCTATAACCTTATTATCATGCATGACAAAAGCAACACTGTCACTATCGATGCGACTTGATGCCAAATGTGCTAAGTTTGGGGAAACCCGGGAAACAAGCTCAGCCACAGCACCTTCTGTTTGTGTTATTGTCCTATCAATCAAAACTCAAGAGTTTGTCCATTTTCTTCTGGATGGATAAGATTTGTACAAATTGTTATTATTGGTATTAAGAGGATTCACACTACCTAAATACCACTACTAAGACTTATCCAAATACCTTACTAACAAGAAGTTTTTTTTTTTTTTTCCTGGTCTGGAAATCTTTAGATACTGATTCTTATTTATATATTTTGTCAAATGATAGGATATAAATTAATGGCATCCTCATTCTAAGATGGAGGTATAAATCTTTACAATGCTAAAATAGACATGATAACTGAGATTAGTGTTGAGCTTTTATTTTGGAGAAATGCTATGTTCACAACATTTTTACAATATATATTTTCACGACAAATCTTAAAAGACCGGTTGTTATAGGTTATTATTAATAAGCAAAAAAGTAATTTTAGTGGGAGTTCAAATTAGAACTAGTAACAATTTATCATTTAAAATTTACTGTAAAAGTGTTGTGAAAATATTATGATCGTAGCAATTCTCTTTATTTTGTTTGGTTATGATCGGATAGATTGGTAGAATATTGCCCATTTTTACAAGTGGTATGTTTTCCCTTTCTATGAAGGAGCAAAATAAGATGACTTAATTGGAGCCAGAGATGGACATGAAGTGTTTGATTAAAAAAGGAAAGGAGAGGGAGCAATAATCTGACACAAATAAAAATTTAGAAAAAAAAAAAAAATTGGAAAGAAATTTGTCATAAGAACCAGTAGGAGGACAGTGTGGTATAATAATAAAGCTTTTTTTTGGTGGAAGTAAGAATAGAAGTTTCAGAACCATTTAAAGAAGCCTCTGTCATCTATTTGAATTCTTAGATCATGAATATAAAAGGCAATGGCAGTTTGTGATGCACCATGGGATTCCCATGTTGTGAATTTGGCAGCTGATCAATATTTTCCAATGAGTTATTTAATTGGAAAATTTAAGTGTCCAAAAATTCTATTACGACCAATTTTTAAATTTATAATGATCTCATATATAAATTTTTAATTTCAGGTTTTATTTATTTTAAAATTACATATAGACTATAAAATATGTGTTTACGGGTCAGAAAGTAAATAACATTCAAATTAAATAAAAATTGGCATGCATGTTAAATATATATAGAATGTGTAATACAACAGTGTAATTTTCAAAATATTAACCCAATAAAAAAAATAAAATTAAATGCTGTAATATTAACTTTTCAAGGAAAAAAAAAAGATGTAATATTAATGAAAAGAATGTGCTAAAGTTATTACCAATTTTACAAAAAAAAAAAAAAAAAATACAAATTTACATGGTAATGAGTGTAATTGGTGTTACCTCAACAATATAATAAATAAACTATTTAACTACTTTTTTTATAATATTATGCTTAAAAAATGATACGTTAATTTGTAATATTCTTAGTATTCCTCTCAACAAAATGTTACATTAGGTGCAACTTAAACTTAAACTTAAACTTAACTCTCTCTCTCTCTCTATATATATATATATGTATAAATGTGACTTGACACACTTAGTATGAACTCAACCAAGTAGGATTTTAAGTGAACTCCTGCTATAATTTTATTTTAATCCGCCTGTATTAAGTTAGGGGAGGAGAATCGAACCCTAGCCTTTTTCATTGAAAAAATAATAATAATGTGCCACCTAATCTAAGGTCATTGGCAATTGCATTGATTGTTAGACGTTACAATTGACCATTAGAATTTAATATTTTAAAAGTGAAGTGACATTATATTAATCTTTAATTTTATTTCACACAATCATCTGATAGAATTTACATTATATACATTACACATGTCTTTTTATTTATTTGAAATCATTTTTAAGATGAATTTTTAAGACCATTGCATTATATTTGATAGGCCTTGGCCACTCTCGCTCCTTCAAATTACTTAACACACAGAAAAAATCTTTGTATCTTTTCATTTTAAAACCAATCAAAAGAAATCATTGCGTTAGGTCAATTAGCGAAAGCAAGTAGTTCAAATGATAGTTTTGTTTTGTATTGTATTGTACCTGCCCTTTTGGTGTAGGCCTAAAGTGTTTGTTATCCTAGATTATTTGCACCTGACTTTTATTTATGAATTCCAGTATTCACCCAAAAATAAAGTAATCAATAGGACTAATGCCTAAGGCTAAGGATTGATTGGATAGATTAATTAGGAAGAACATGCAGCTTTTTCAAAGGACAGTGAAGGTCAGGAAGTGATTGGAATTTGATACATCAAACTCATGTAGCCCACCAAGTTGTGTTATGAAGTGTGATGGAAAATATCCAAATTTTGGGGACCCCTTTGCATCAGTGTGAAAACCTGTTCCATCATTATCAAATAAATAAGCACAAGGGGACCCCTCCACCAGCAGAGACTGCTATGACACGGTATGCTTTTAGGAAAATCAAATGAGGTTTGTATCAACTTTGCTTCCAAGTGAAAACAGCTAGGATTCTCACTTGCTTAGAAGGAAATGCATCATCAATCACATCAATGAAGAGTTAAAACAGGGCAAAGATAAGACCCCTGACTCATGAGAAAACAACATCAAACACAAACCATATCCAATCAGTAAAGAAAATGACATCTGATCTTCAACCTGTTCAATATTAGAATCCTCTTATCTAATTCTAATCATCTTTTGGTTTGCGGTTTACAGTCAAAAAACATATTTTCTTCAAGGAGAGTGAAGCATAGTCCTTCCTCAAATGATTGGTTGCAAACTTGCAATCATAGTCCAATAGGTAATTCCATGCTTTTGTCAAATTTTAGCAACACGTTCACATTTGGTCTGGGACGAGCCAGCTAGATCATTGTATTATTAAGAGTGTGATTAGTGTCCCTATAGCATGCTTAATCATAGACAATTATGTAATTATTGGGGTATATTGTCAAATCAATTAGAATCTTCCCAAAAGAATGAGCACAACTGCGAGTGGATGAACAAGAAGCAATGAGAAAAAAAATGCAAATACAGCATCAAAGTACACCAGAAATCAAAAGGAATTCTCGCAAACAGAAGAAAGAGGTTCGAATTTATTCTCACAGAAGAAATTATTGAAATAGAAACTAATTATCCCCCTCAAGGTTGATAAAACCAAAGATACACTGACTTCACTTTGATATTCCGTTTTCTAGTTTCCTTTTCTTTTTCTCTAATATGATCAATTTCCTAATTGTGTAACCTTGAAATAAAATCAATTCAAATATTTACTCTACATGAACTAGTATCGAGTTTCTTGCATACAAGTGAAAGAATACTCTACCATAGTGGTCAGCACTTTGATCATCGTATGAATTCTCGGGCCACCAAAATTTTTAATGAGCTATAACCTGGATCACTCGCCAGCTTGTTGGGTTGAGGAATAACCAAATAATTTGAGCCACAATAATACAGTCGTTATACATTGAAACGAAACAGCATTACATCTCCTTCTTGTACAATGTAATCTTTACCCTCAGATCGCAACTGCAATATCAAAACAACACAGTTAATCAGTATGGTATTGGAGAGTTCTTTTTTTCTTTCCTCTAATGTGTGTGTGCATGCCATGTTCTACAAATTGCAAACCCCTTGTTACCGGTAACCCTCATATGCTCACTGTACATACGAATCATATGTCATGCATGTTTTCATTTGCTAGGTATAAAGTCATATCTTTTTGTTATAAAATGTTCAAGGAAGATCTCTGAATTGGAAGGCTGAAGGAACAGATTTCTATCTCCAGTCACCTGGATTTGGAGACAGTGGTGTGTACAAGAGGAACAACTAACCCAGCAGTGAAAACGACAAGAAATCATTGAAGCTCTCTATTTTTGGTCCAAAGGCTGGTCCCATCCACAACAACCATCCCCTCCCCCACCAACAAAAAAAGAGCTTTGGCAACTAGGGTGAAGACAAGACTCAATCCTGACTCTTTGATACAACAACAGAAAAACTAGAGGCTTTAGCAACCAGGCAAGCCGGCACCTTCTAAATTATTGAAGTTTTACAACAGCAACTTTAATGCCAAGAAGAGGGAAAAGGAAAGAGAAATATTTGAATATAAATAATCAACAAAATCTACAGAAGACTCTGAAAGTCTCAAAGCAGCCTTCCACACAAGCATCTTCAAGTCAGAAAAGATTGTTTTCTGACTTTCAAGTTCTGAACATAATCCTTGGGTTTCTGTTTCAACAATAACTTCTATTCCATCTACTAACGCACACATCTAGTACCAACAATGGGTCAATAAGTGAGGGGACAAAATTGTTTAATCAGTTGGTGCATAGAAGTAGCAATAACAATTCCGGAGAAATCAACCACTGCCCCCGATATAAAAGTATTGGGCTACGTGGAACCTAGTTTATGTTTGATCTGGATTATAACCCAATCTGATATAAAAGTGTTAATTATAACCTGAGGCTTAGTCCATAGAGCAGAAACTTGGGCTAATAGGCTCAAGCCAGAAAATTTTTGGCCCATTTTTAGCCCATTGTGAATCTATTGTATGAGATATAAATACCGTTTTTTCAAATTAGGGTTTAGGGTGTTGAGTTGGAGAGAACTATAATGCCAAATTTTGTATAATTTCCCTAAAAATAGTGAAATCATTGTAACTCTGTAAACGTAGGCAAATTGCCGAACCACTTAATTTCTTTTGTCAAGTTTGATTGCCTTTTGTGTGTGTAATTTTTTCTTTCTATTTTTTTCATCTCATAGATCTGGGAATTCATGTACATTCCCAACATATTTAACAACTATAGGGGTCCTAGATCTTTCATAATATTTAACATGACTACTGGATTCATTACAAAATTCACTTTTCCTCCTAGGTAGATTACTTGTTGAACACACTGGAATTAACAACTAGTCCAAACATACAAAAATATCAACACAAAATGTTTTCACAAACTTGTCTAATTTCTAACTTTTCCCAGGTATGGAAATTCTGTAATATTTTCCTAGGCAGATATATATAAACTTGATCAAACAGAAGATATATTTCTCCCTCAAGTGTAGCTCTCAGCCAAAAACTATTGGTCCTTGGATGATCTCATTCTCACATGTTAGCATGAAGAAGTGCATCAAGGGAATGGAACTTGTGATTTTGTACAGTACTGAAGCTAATGCAGTTTCATGTGTCTTTGAATTCTTATTATTCATTAGCTAGTAATTCATTTTGAATTGCAAATTGACAGACTCCAAATAAAACCCATCATTTACAGATGATATCCAATTTATGCAATACTAGACATGATGAGTATCAGAACCTCAGAAAGAAGTTTTCTTTTTGACTAATCTTATGAATTTATTAACCAACAAAAAAGGTAAATGTTCATATTAAAGCAACCAACTCACAAGTCCTTTCTCCCTTGCAGCAGCAAGTGAACCAGCAGCAACAAAATCATCATAAGCCACCTGATAAATCAATCAGGTCGCCATTATACATATTACCAGATATTGGGCAAAAATAATACGCCAGGAAAGGATGATAGTTTTTTACCCTAGAACATTTGCAGATACTTCAATAAACAATTGAAATATTCCATTTGCCCATGGATAAGCAGTCAAATTCTAGAGTGCCTACTAGTTAACTGAGAAAAAATTGATATATTAATTAATGTTTTTTTTTTTTTTTTTTTATATCATAGCTATTGTAAGAAAAATAAGAAAGAAAAATATGAGCAGTTTGCAACACACTTTTAGTAGATCTATAATATGAAGATGTAGTAATTAAATATTGTTCAGTTAAAGTGAATAGCTTTAGTATTAATCTGAAAGAGTGAGATTTCTTTCCATTCAAACTACAGTACCTCCATAGACATAGCTGTGTATAATTTCATTTCATGAAGATATCTTTGTGGAATGGGACAACTTCCTGCTAAAGACATGATAGAACATTGTGTTTACCCAATGTCTGTACTAGCACTCTTCTAGGTAATAACAATGCAAGTCTTTGTGCGGGTGACAGTGGCATAGCACTTTGCACAATTTTCTATATGAACTTGTTTCTAGTTTTTTTTTTTTTTTTTTTTGAATACTAATGATCTTGTTACCGGTTTTGTACCTCTTGTACGTGTCGAAGAAAAAATATCAACAAAAACATAACGCAATAGTTTCCACTCAAACAAACTTGTTTGTATCACAAATGAGAGTGTCAGGCTAAAAACACTATAGCGCAGCCTTGAAACAAAAGCTATGGACATCAAGTCTTGACAGAAAAATCCGATGCATGATCTTTAAATCAGCACCAAAAACACAAGGAAAATAATGATCTTTGAGGTTGGTGTAAGTTACAAGGTTAAGATTCTATAATAAGTGAGAAAAGGCTAAGCTTTTGCTTGAATATGGGGCTGGACTATTTGTGAGAGGCTACATCACAGCAAGAATAGAGTAACTTTGTCTCTTCTTTTAGAAAGAACTGAACATCACACTAGGTAGGGTCTTGGCATCACACCACATTAAAGCACCACAAGGAACCAAAAGAACTGCTCATTCTGGTCAATTACAAGAATACATCATATGTAAAGAAAATGATCTTAGGCAGCAAGCAAGCAAGAGCTAAGACTTGGACCAGTCAAGAGCCACTGAACTTGGCCAAAACTAGCAACCACACCCCTTAAATGAAAGCCAAACACTGGCTACCTAGCTGCTGGGTCAAATTGAAAAGACTAAGTGTTTATAATCCTTTTTTTTTTTTTTGACTGCAGTTATTACCTTACTCTAAAGACTCTTGATTTTTATAAGGTAGAGAAATCCATCCCTGAAATCATACTAATGGTCAATAAAGTTTAATTCTCTCTTCTTTTCATGGTCTTCTGCAATCTGAATCACCATATTCCTAAAGTTCTGCAGCTGATTGTATTTGACCCAGAAGATAAGTTCCATGTCACTAAAACAAAAAAGATATGATATTTCTAGAATAAAGATTCCATGGCCACTAAATTTCCCCTTGGAAAATTACTGAAATTTAAGTGCTAAATTTTTAAGAGAGATGCCAAAGAATTTTCATGCTTGTTTAAGTTGACCATATATTATTATTTCATACAATTTTTTTTTTTTAAACGAAAAAAAGAGAAGAAAAGCAACAAACAGAAACATATTTAAACATAGGTAGTTAAAACTTCTACTTCTAATACTTACTGTCTCAGCTCGAATGAAACCTTTCTCAAAGTCTGAGTGGATAACTCCAGCAGCTTGAGGTGCAGTCATTCCTAAATAAATAAAGAACGAAAATCAGATGACAATCTGACCACGACAGCATAGATATGAATAAAGAGTTCAATATACATTGTTTAAGCGATCTCAGGTTTATCCAATCGCAACATAGGACCTTGGTGTAGAGACACTTTTCTTAAGGATGCATATCCTGAATTTTATAACATAGCAAGGGATAGAGATGCAAAGGTGCCAGATTATTTAGAATGGACAAATGGTGGCATTCATTTAAACCCACTTTTACTTTGATCTTGACATCATTAAGCTTGAGTCTATGGTTTGGATTTTATAGGATCTATAAAAAAGGGGGGGGGGGGGGGGGGGTTGTAAAAAAATCATTTCCTTGGAGAAGCATATGGAGAACTAAAGCTTTGCCAAGAACTAAAGCTTCGCCAAGAGTGGCTTTTCTCTTATGGACAGTGGCAATGGAAAGATCCTTACAAGAGATAGTGATCATGAACTGGTTTTGATTGGATGCATACTCTAGCCAGCATCCCACCTATGTCTTTCGTCAATTTTATTGACTTTCTTGCGTTGCAATCTGTTTTCTTTCGAAAGGGCTTTAACTCATCCTTTGTGTTATTCCCTTTTATTTTTCTAATAAAACCTGAATTTTTTTTTTTTAAATTAAAAAAAAAATAAAATAAAATAAAAAAGAGTATGTGCAAGGCAGATGGGATTTCAATGGATCATTTACTTTTACATTGTACCATTGCTCATGAACAGTGGGACTTGGAGTTCTGTTTGTTTGGGATTAAAAGGGTGATGCTGAGAATGATGATTAGGCTTTTGGAGTGTTGGAAAGGAAGGTTGGGTAAACAAGAAGGAGTTGAAATTTTGACAGTCATTCCTATATGTTTGATGTAGTATATTCGGAGAGAAAGTACAGCGTATTGTGATATCCCGGATTGTGTGGATTTGAACTATGAAGGCATTGTGTGGGCTTGTGCTGAGTCCCACATCAAAAAGGTACTTGGTCAATTTGGACTATATAAGCAAATAGGAGGAGCTCCAATTGTAACTGGTACTTTTGGAGTATATTGTGGATATGGCTAGTGTTTTCCTTAGATCATGAAAAACACGTTTGAGAGAAGATAAAAAGAGATTGAAGCATCTAGTCCTAAGGACTCTCCATGAGTGGACTAAGGCCTCTCCACAAGTTTTCTTGATTTCTAGACATGCTGAACTTTAGAAATTACCTTTTTTTCTGTACTTTATACATTTGGTTTAGGGAAAAACTTAGGTATAGTACTACATTACATTAGGTTCTCCAATTAAATTCAAATACTTGGTTGCATTATCCAATAAAACACAAACAATGTTATCATTTTCAAGGACAATTAAATTCAATACAAATATACGGTTGAATTTAATTGGGGAACCTAATGCATTGCACCTTAAGGTATTGTATCTAAGTTTTACCCTCTGGTCTATACTCTAGCATACATCTTGTGTACTATGGTAGCACCCTTTTACATTTTATTAATGAAAATCATTATTACTTATCCAAAAATATAGGATGTCTCCCATATGAAGAAAGAAAGCCACCAAAAGGGGAAAAAAATCTCTGAGAGAACTATTGGTAATAGTAATTCTCTTTTGATAAGTTCTCTTTCATATCTGACCAAATCTTGAGACAAATGTTCATGCTTGTTTGGAGTAATTCAAGGGCCACTAAAAGGAATTTATCATCATTGTACAACATTTTGACATCCAGCAGAACAAAAGCTAACCTGAAAGTATGGTCCATGCTTTTGTTTCCTGCACAAAACAACTATTAAAAAACAAATTTTTAATATATAAAATGAATAACATTCAAAAAGCTCTTCCCAAACTTATCTTTGTACCTTCTCGCCAGAAGTGAAATATGTACGCATCCCTAAAAGGCTATAAGTTGCCCTAATTAGGTTTCCAAGACCACTTTCACTGACACCAAGAGATTTTAAATACTCTATCCTTTCTTCATATGGAAGTTCAGTAAGCTCTGACTCAACCTGCAAGTAAAAAAGTCATTAGTTTACTTGCCTGATGTCATAGTTAAGATAAGGAAGACCAAGATCAGCACAGGGTTTATCAAAACAATTAAAAAAAAAACATTTTATCTCACGCTCCTTTTGTTGGTAGTAAAATGTTTTCCAAAAAAAACATCTTTCTCATTTTCAGGTGTTCGTTTTATTGTAAAATCTGCTCAAATATGAAAATGATTTCCGTTGACCAGAAAGTCCTTTGTAAAAATTTGTAGAATGTTTTACCAAAATTTTTCCACTAAAATATTTTCCAATTTATTGAGCTTGCACACACCCCCTCACCCGCCCCGCCCCGCCCCAACCCTGGCTGTCTTGCAACAAAATCCACCCCCTGCCCCCAACCTTCTCTCTTTCCGATCTGAACGAGCCTAGTCCCTGCCACATAGAGAGGAAGCCATTGGTGGCTGCACTGGCCATGATCAAGTTCCATGGGTCAGCCACAATCAAGAGCCTGCCCCACATGGTGAAGCTTCCTTCAATCTGCCACCCACTGTGAACACAATCGCACCGCCAATCAATCAATCTACCGCCCATCACAATGTAAACACCCAAGCTGATCTAGGTTAGTGCCAACACCAACGTTGATCTTGGTTTTTCATGCTTCCCAATCTGGGTTCACGACAGATCTTTTTTTTGGCTTTCCGATTTGCATTTTTGAGTGGTTGGTGAGATGGATTTGGTCGCGTATGTGTCAATTTGGTGGTTTGTGCTTAGATTTGGTGGGTTGTGAGATCACAGAAAAGTTTTTTATTTTACAACAAAACAAACACGAAAAATGATTTTCAGAGCATTTTCAAGAACACCCCCAAACACCAAAAACAAAAATGTTTTCAGTTGAAAACATTTTACATTTGAAATTTTTTTTAATACAAAACAAATGAAACATTAGCAGAAGATGTATTCAATCCCCATGCCCTAGCTCATGCATGCACAAGCCCACCCACATGCTCAGATGCCGAAGCTGAGAGAACTATTACTAGTTAAAATTGTAAAGGTTTCTGTTCAGAAGTAGTCAGCAGACCTGTGCTGAGATTGACACCAGTCCAGATTGTAATTCTGATGCAACATTCATCACTTCTTTGACATGAGGATTATTTTCAGGCTCAGCTAGCTCAGTCTCAGCAACATTGGCAACATAGATGATTGGTTTCATTGTTAACAAGCAAAGATGCTTTATAGCATCCTTTTCAAACTCTGTCAAAGTTACTGACCGTGCTGGTTTTCCATCCATAAGTGCCTGCTGAATCTTTTCCAAGGCAGACTTCTCTGCTTCTTCCTAGGAAAAAAAAATTGAAACACTTTAGGTTAACATATTTCAAAATACAGAAGGCAAGAAAGGAAAAGAATTTGGTGGGGGTTAGGAAAGGTTGAAAATGATAACAAGCTACTAATACTTGTATTTTAACTTGGAAGAATGGAAGATCATCTTACCTTTACTTTAGATTGTGAATCCTTCGCCTTGCCTTTCTTGAGTTTCTCCATTCTTTTCTCAATCTGCACTTCTTGTAAAGGATACAATTTAGTTCTATCAGTTCACCTCACCCTTCTGAGGTATTAACATATGATTAATGACAACTAAGAGCCCATAAAGATGATCAGAACAAGGAATGTCTGTTCACTAAATAAAAGAAAAAACTTTCAAGCAATATTCTTGAAGGCAAAAGGCAATTGAGGGATTAATACCCCATCTAAGTATACAAACCCTGGAGTTGTTGCACCAAGCAATGCATCAGAAAATGAAACTTTTAATATCAGAAAACGGTTATGTGGTGATAGGAAAACTATTAGAAACAATGTTCAATCCATTAAAATGAACTGACTTAAACTATTAGTTATCTGAACAAAAATTTCTCTGACAATTTCATCTGTGATCTGCAACCAAGTAAAGAGGATTTATGGGATGAGCACTAACATAAAAGGCTTTATTAGTACTTTTAGTGAAAAGTTGTAACATATGCCTGCTGTGTTTAGTTCAAACTAAGGTTAACCAGGTAAATATTAATAGTGAAGGAAAGTATTATTCCAAGTTGGGAAATGACTGACAATTATGTGTGGAGTGACTTGGGGAGGATTTGGGTTTGTTGGAAAGGAGCTAATAATTAGAAAATTGAAAATATGAGTGTCTGATCAGGAAGAAGTTATGAAGGGAGGTTTACACATAAGAAGAAGTTATGGTTGGATATCATTACCTTCAAGTGACAAGTTGGAACTATGCCCTGGGTTCTTACTGGGGATTTTTATAGTATTAGAGATCCTAGTGAAAAAATAGGTCATAACTATAACTGTTAAGATGAAGACTTCAAAAAGTGCCTTTGTAAGGCTGACTAACAGACTTATCTTTTTATTGGTAGCTTGTTCACTTGGAATAACAAGAGGGAGGCTGATGACATGGTGGCTAAAAAGTTGGATAGGGTGTATCAGATCATCCCAATGCTTATAACTTTTGAAGCTGCTGCTATCTCAGGCTCTCTCTCTCTCTCTCTCTCTGTTGTCAGTTAGTGTTAGCTATAAACTGGGTTTTTGTACTGAGGACTTCAATACCACTATGATGAGGCTTTACATAGAATGGCACAATATAACAAGAAGATGCATCACTAGGATCCTTACAAGATTAAGAGAGATCCATACATGCAGGGAGTTTTAAAAAAGGAGGGCCATTAGGAATAAAAGCATCATCGTTCAACACCTATTAGAAAGGGAGAACCAATGTGGAAGTACAAATGCTGCTTAATTTTACCTTAATGTAACGGTAAAATAGACCAAGCCAAGTTGCCCAAACTGTAGGTGCATTTTATAAACAATTGTTTGGCCTTCCCAAAAGAGGCAATAAGAAAATAAGTTTAACAATTCCTATATTATTATAGGTCTTTGAGACAGCTATCTTTTTTTCCATAATCTACAAGCTTTGGACAGCTAGTAAGAAATGTCAAAACAAAGGCAGGACCACTTATAAGCTACAATTAGCTCAAGTTCCACAAATATTGAGGAATCTTGGAGATCTCCTGCACGAAATGCAAACCATATGACCATAACAGTAAAATCATGCAAACGAATTATATTTCTAAGGGGGAAAAAGGAAGAAGAAACCAAAAAAACATGATGTGTACAACAAGGAAACATATCATATAACCAAACTGTGTATATACATTGTAGCTGGTACCAGTCAAATCATAGTAATACCAAGAAACAAGAAATTGAGATCAAATTCAACATGATACTGTCCACAAATGATTTTAGTAAGTTTGATGAGATAGCTCCTGATTTTATGTCAAAAAGGCACATGTAGAACAAGCTATAATTAGCAATACCTGGTCCAAATCTGAGAAAACAAGCTCTAAGTTTATAACTTCGATATCAGATTTTGGATTGACTTTCCCATTCACGTGAACAATGTCATTATCCTCAAAACAGCGTACAACCTGAGAGAATAATCATTAGGCCATTTATAACATAAGACAGATATGTAGTAACAAAAAGCACCATCTTAATAAATTAAATTACAAGTGTACTAATAGCACCACCTTACCCTTAACAAAGTTGGAATATTCTCAAAACATTGCTTGCACTGATTTCTAACTTGAAAATTTTCGATGAGTAAAAATAATTGACTAATAGTTAACAAGAAGATAAAAGAGCGATGCCCTAGTCCACTGAAAAATAGAATATCCATCCTAGGGCTGCTCATGGATCCACCCAACCTGACAAAACTGATCGATTCAACCCATCTCGATAAGGCGCAGTCAGTTTTATCTATTACTTTGGCCAGAAGT